>VUYV01000080.1:1853819-1870552 GCA_008711295.1 Anarhynchus alexandrinus
GGGGGGGGGAGAGCTGGAGCGGCCGCATCCCGTTGCCGTCCCCGATGCGGAGCAGGGCCGGGGCCGGGGCCGGTTGAAGTGCCCCGGGATGCCCGGGGACGGGGAGGGTCCCCGCTGAGCCCTTAATCCGCTCCAGGAGCTAAGCACCTTAACGGGCTGCTCCCTCTGACATCCCCCCCCCGCCCCAGGACAGACCCCAGGGGAGGGGAAGGTGGGGGGGGGAGCTGGGGTAATTGGGGGAGCAGGGAGTGGGGCAGACAGTGGGGACAGCAGTGGGGATGCCCGTCCCCTTGCTTGGGCAAGTTGGGGTGACGCAGGTGGGACGGCGGTGTGACAGCCACGAGGGGGTCCCCGGCTGGGGCTGTGCATGCGTGCAGGTGGCCGAGACTCAGGCAGGGTGCTGGGGAGCCTCTCTCTCGGGGGGACCTGTGGGGTGGCCAGGGAGCCTGGGGAGGGCAGGGCAGCCCACCCGTGCTCTCTCGCACCCAGGGCTGCCAGGCTGTGCCTGTGGACCCCCTGACGTTGCCTTTCCCCCCTCTATGTAGTGACCCCACTGGACAGCCACACGTCATGGTGGACTACTACGAAGCGCTGGGGGTGAGCCGCAATGCCACCGCCGAGGACATCAAGAAGGCGTAAGTGCGTGGCAGGCATGCCCCTGCCTGAGCCACCCCCCAACTCCCCTGCGCCAGCGAGGCAGGGGCTCCCTGCGGGGGCTGGTGGGGACAGAGCCCAGCTCCAGAGGTGACAATCCAGCCTTTGTTTCCTTTGTGCGGAGGCCAGAGCTGGGCTGGGCTTTGCTGCAGCACAAAGGCATCTCTTGGTGGGGTTTGGTCCCTTTGTCCCCGCTCTCAGCCCGGGGCTGGGGATGGAGGCGGGAGGTGGGTCCCGCTGGTTTTTGGAGGCGTCCCCTCTCTTTTCTGGAGAGTGCGGGGATGGCAGAGGGCTGAGGTATGGGAGGCTCTGCTGGTGTCAGGGTCAGGGGACTGGAGCTCATGGGGTGAGAAACAGCATGTCCCCCTGGCAGGGACATGGGCCCTATTGGCAGGTCCCGTGCTGCACCCCAGGCACTGCGGGGGAGCCCCGGGGGTGGACAGAGCCTCCCACAACTCCCGCCTGCCACCCTGCCGAGGTCTTGCTGCTCTCACTGGGGTGAGGCATCACCTGGGGGGAGTCGGTTCAGACTGGTGGCTTGCCTGGGGGGGACAGAAGCAGGGAACAGAGGTCCCTGCTGGAAGGGCTTCCTAAGAGTGGGTGAGGGAAACTGGGCAGCCTGGGTTAAGCCCAGGTAGCCACAGGGGGGAGGAAAGGGTTGCTTGTGCTCAGCTGGCCCCAGGAGCCCCCCAGTGACCCCTCGTCCATGCACACCCACACCAGAGCCCGGGAAGGCTCTGGAGCAAACCTGTGAGCATCATCTGTAGCCCAGGCTGCACTGCTGGGGTCATGCTGCAAATATTTGCTTGGGAGGCAGAACCAGTCCGGGAAGCTCCCGTTTGATGCCTGAGGCTGTAGGGCACTGGGTGAAGCGGGCTTGGGGTGCCCCTGACCTACAGGGTTGGAGGTGTGCGCTCAGAAGGGGGTTGCTGGCCCAGGAGCCCCCACTGCCCAAGGGCTGCTGCGTGCCCATGGCTGCCTGTCTGTGCAGGTACAGGAAGGCTGCGCTGAAATGGCACCCAGATAAAAACCCAGACAACAAGGAGTATGCCGAGCAGAGGTTCAAGGAGATCGCCGAGGCGTACGAAGTGCTGTCGGACAGTAAGAGGCCAAGATGCTGTCTCACGTGTGTCCCCCCCTTCCCTTGGGGCTGCTCACCTTGGGGTGTCCTGCTGCTGGGCTCACCCAGGTGGCATCCCTGGACATCCCCAGGAGGTAGCGGGTCCCTCCAGCTTTACTGCCAGGCTTGTGGGGCTCGGTTACCTCCCCATGCACCCCCTGAAATGGCTCTTGGGAGGGATGCTGGGGTGCTGGCCTCCAGGATGAGATTGCTCATCCTCGCCCGATGCCCTGACTTGGGTTTGGGAGTGGTGCCAGTGCAGCGGGGGCTCATGGCACCCCCCTCCTCTTGCTCCCTGCTGTTCTGCACCTCCCTTGGCTGGGGGGAGCGTCGGTGCTCCTGCCCATGCCTGGCAGCTGGCTTCCCTGCAGCCCCCCTCTCTTCTTCCAGAGCAGAAACGTGATGTCTATGACCGTTACGGCAAGGATGGACTCATGGGGGCAGGTCAGTGGGCGAGAGGGGCCATGGGGCTTTAGTGCCGCTCTGAATATGGCCCCATCTGAAGACCCGCTGTAGGTCTGCGCCCCCCAGGCCTCCCCATCCTTCGGGGGGTTCCCACTTCACTCCACTTCACTCTGAACCTCTTCCCTCTGATAGGACCCGGGGGTTCCAGGGCCAATGCCGGGGCCCCTGAATTCACCTTCACCTTCCGCAGCGCTCACGACGTCTTCCGGGAGTTCTTCGGTGGGCGAGACCCCTTCGCCGACTTCTTTGGTGCGTGTGGGGCAGGGGGGGAGGCTGGGGGCCAGCTCTCGGGCACCTCTCTGGCCCTGGGGCAGCCACTGGACCTGGGGATAGAGCGCATGGCTGGCCCCAGCAGGGGGGTCCCCACTGCGGTAGCCCGCTCCTGGCTCGCCAAGCCATGGGGGCAATGCTGACGGGGGGTGGCCCTACTTTCCAGATGAGATGCTGCCCTTCTCCGAGCTGCGAGGACCTGGTCCACGGCACCACAGGGGAGGCCACTTCTTTTCCCCCTTCCCAGGATCATCAGGTAGGAGACACCGCCAGCCCCTGCCCAGCGGGGGAGTCCCAGGACACTGCCTCCCCCTGCTCAGGGTCCGTCCCCTGCCTTCCTCATGTCCCCCGTCCTGGCGCCAACCTTGTCACTCCCTTCTCCAGATTTCTTCGCCTCGTCCTTCAGCTCCGGCGCCGACGCAGGGATGGGCTTTCGCTCTGTCTCCACCTCCACCACCTTCGTTAACGGCAGGCGCATCACCACCAAGCGGTGAGGGCAGTGCCGGCCCGCCTCACCCCCATGGACCCCCCCTCATCGGTGGTCCTCAGACCCTGCAGCTTGCCACTGTGATGCTCTGGCTGCCTGGCCCTTGACAGTCCATCCACCTGTCTGTCTGTCTGTCTGCACAGGATTATCGAGAATGGGCGGGAGCGGGTGGAAGTGGAGGAGGACGGGGAGCTGAAGTCGATCCACATCGATGGTGAGACGTGACACCACAAATGAACTCGTTGGGGACTGGCAGTGCCACCTCCAAGCGCCCTTACCCTTTGGGGGCCCCTCTCCTCTTTTGGGGTGGGGGTGCGGCATCCAAGCTTGGTTTTGGGCTGAGCCCTGGTCAGCCCTGATTTGGGGCTGTGCTGTGGAGGATTGGTGGGGTGGGCAGGACTTGGCGCCCTGTGCCAGCACTGGGAAGCCAGAGCGGACGTGACCCCCATCCCCTGCCCATGTCCCCGCAGGTGTCCCCGACGACATGGCGCTGGGGCTGGAGCTGAGCCGGCGGGAGCAGCAAGCCTTCCCCAGCCCGCGGCCCCCCTCGACCCCGCCATCTGCCCCACACCGGCCCCCGAGCTCCTCGCCAGTCTGCCTCTACACGGACAGCGAGGACGAGGATGAGGACTTGCAGCTGGCCATGGCCTACAGCCTCTCCGAGATGGAGGCCGCGGGGCACCACCGAGCAGGTGGGCATGGCCCCGGTGCCCCGCCGGCACCGGGGGGCAGCCCCAGCACCCCATCCTCTGCCCGCAGAGCCCGCGGTCCCCAGGGGAGCCCGGAGCCAGAGCCGCTGGGGACCAACAGCTCTGCCACAGCGGGGCATGAACCTGCCCCCAAATTGAAGCAGTGGCACTGCCCCCTGCTCTGAACGTGGGGCTGGGGTGGTCCCCCCGCCACTGTGGGGCAGGGAGAGGAAAGGGGGGGGCTGGGGGGGTGCTCTGTGCCTGGGGCTCCTGCCTCCCGCAGCAAGGGAGGGGGTATCCCCTGCCCTGCCTCCTTGCTGCTGCTCGGGGGGGTGGGCAGCTGGTGGCACCCCGGGGTGGGGGCGGGCTGCCAGATTTGGGGGTCCCGGCTGGAAGAGGGGGACCTTAGTGGGGTCCCAGGAAGAGGGGCAGCTCCCTGCCCTGGCTCCTGGAAGTGTGGGGGTGCCCGCGGGCAGGCGTGCCCCGGCTCTGCCTGCTCCGGGCAGGTGGCTCCCTGGCTGCTGCCTGCCCCTGCCTGGGCTGGGGAGTACTGGGTCAGGGTCTCCCTCTTTGCAAGGAGGGGTGCATGGGTGGGCTCTGCTTGGTGCCTTGTGTCTGTTTCTCCCCTCTGGATGCTGTCACTCCTGCCTGTAACCCCCTCCTCCTCTGTTCCCCCCCTCCATTGCAGACCCTGCCTGGTCACTCCCTTCCCTATGCCTTGCGCACCCTGCAGGGCACTGTCACCCCCTGCCTTGGCCTGGGGGCACTGACCCTCCCTGCTTCCCGCAACAGCAGTGACCCTCAGTGATGCTCACAGGCATTCCCACCTTTGCTATCACCTGTGGTCCTGCCTTGGCTCTCCTCCTCCTCCTCCTGGGACCTTCCTCCCTGCCTCTCCCCAGCCCTGGGCTGAGGAGGGATTCACGGGTGCTGTTGTGTGTGTGTCCCCCCCTCCGCTTGTCTCCCCAGGTGTGTTCTGAGGCCACTGCGCCCGGGGACCGCGCACGCCCGCTCGCCCACGGAGGCTCTCCCAGCCAGGACTCCGCTTTGTCCCTGCACGGCCACCCCCTGCCACCCCCTTCCCCTCAGCACCCTCTGGCTCCATGGGACGTGGTTGGGGAGCGGGGGGTGGAGGGCGGGGGGGACCTGTTTGCAGTAGCTGGTGCCGGCAAAGGTGTCTCTGGGATCGGGGCGACAGCATTCCCTGCCCCCCCCCATCCTTGCCTGCAGGCTGGGGGGAGAGGGCAGGCTCGTCTTGCAGTTGTGGGGTGCAGGCTGTGCTCCTGCAAGGATGGGGAGGGGGGGTTAGTCCCTATGCCCTCCCCGTACACACACAGTCAGAGGCCAGACGTGGCTGCAGCTGCACGAACGCGACACGAGAACTTTATTCACATCAAGATACAAAATTATATTTCTCTAGAAATTTCTCTTCTGCTCGAGTGACAAGGCAGGGAGGACACGGGAGGGGACAGGGGGGCTGGACCAGGACCCCCCCTTGCACCCAGTGCTCCCCCTCTGTGGGGGACCCCTGCCTGCTCCTGCCCCCTACTCTGGTACCAAGAGGGAGGGGGCTGATGCAGGACCACCAGGCTGGGGTACAGGAGAGCGGCTGGGGGGGGAGGGCCACAGCCAACTCCCAGCAGCATCACCTGGTCCCCTCTGCTGCAGGGGATGGGGGACACAAGCCCAGTCCCCTCTGCGGTGGCTGCGTGTGCGACGGGGCTCTGTGCCCTGCACACAGAGGGGCTGAGACGTGTGTCCCTGGGGAGAGAGGGGCAGGGGGGGGCTGGAGGGGGAGGAAAAAACAGAGCCAGCAGCACAGACAGCGTTTTACGGGGAGAGCAGCCCCACGGGCAGGGCGAGGAGAGCACACGAAGCTGGGGGGCACAAGGGGGGGGGACATGAGAGGGGAGGGCTCCTCGCCATCACTGTGGCAGCGCCTTCAGGATGGCGTTCACTTCCTCGGCCACGGCCGTCAGCGCAAACTCAAACTGGTCCTGGGGAAGCAGAGGAGGGGGGTGTGAGGGTCCCTGCCAGCCTGGCGCTCATCAGGGAGGGAGGGGGATCCCCAGTTTGGGGGGGTACCTTAGTCTGCACCATGCCAGGCCGCTGGTCTCGGATGTGCTCCAGTGTAGCAGCTATGTCTATCTCCTTCACCCCTGGGGCAGAGGGGGAGAGGGGCGCTAGGAGGGGGGGCCACGGGCCGAGCACACCGCCCTGCACCCCCCCATTCAGGGCAGAATCAGTGCTGCCCCATGCCTACCTTTGGCCATGCGGTTCAGGACCATGTCGACGAGGATGTACGTCCCGGTCCTGCCTGCACCGTCACTGCAAGACACCGACGCTTGGACCAGGGGGACGGGCTCCAGGGACTGGTCCTGGCCAGCAGGTGCCAGCCTTGTAGCCCCCACCCCACTCCACCCTCCACCTTGTCACCCCCCCCTCCAGCCCCATCAGTACCTGCAGTGCACAATAATAGGGCAGGAGCGACCCCGGTAGCACTTGTTCACCTTCCTGCAAGGACACAGAGGGAGCAGGTCAGTGCCATGCTGGGGACAAGGCTGCACTGGGTGCCCCTTGCTGTGCCGAGCCGGGGGGACAGCGAGCACACCACGATGTGGCCCTGGGGGGTCCAGCACACGGCTCCTCCTGCCTCCCCCACGGCGCTAGGCATGGGACAGGGACCATTGGTGGAAAGGGGCCGGGAGAGGAGCCCGGCTCCTCGGGTGCCCAGCGTAGGGAGGGGAGCAGCGGCGGGACCCCCGAGGGAGCAGCTCTGGTCCGGTGGGGCGCGAAGCTGGGGGCCGGGTGCCGGCGGGGCTCCCGGCACGCTCCATGCAGCAGGCACGGCTGCCAACGATCACTTTTGTGACTATGCAACTGGAGCCAGATTACTAGCTGCAAATCACAAAAATGACGCCGGCAGCTGCGAGAGAGAGACAGAGACAGACAGAGAGACAGAGAGAGCGTGAGCGGGACGGAGAGGAGGGCAACGTGCCTAAGCAGGGTCCCTGGCCCCACACGGCCTGGGGACAGTGACCAGCCAGCCCCCGGCAGGATCCCACCGCCACCCAGGGACCCCCAGAGCCCAGCAGGTACGGCCTGCAAACCTCATGGGAGCAGTCCCGGCCCCCCCAGCCCTCTCCCCAGGCTAGCTGGGGACCCGCCGCTGGCTGTTGGGCACAGAGAACGGGCCACCGCTGTTCAAGGCTGGCTCTGGGGTTTCTTCTTGCACCCATGGCTGGGGAGGGTGCCAGGCAATGCGGTCCCCCATTCCAGCTCCTGGGAAGAGCACTTTCCCACCCACCCCATGAAGGCTGGAGAACTCTGGCAACCTCAGCTGGAGGCTTCTTGCCCACCAAGCTCTGCCCAGCCTCATCCCAAGCTGGCCAGAGCCTGGTTCTTCTGCTCCTCCCCATGCACGGCAGCCCCACGTCCCGCCCTGGCTGGTCCACGCCACAGCCCTGACCCTCATCACACCAGCACTGATGTCCTCGCCCATCAGTCCCCTGCAGTCAAGGCCACTGCTGGCTCCTGGGGGCTGGCACGGCACCGGGTGGGCACTCACCTGCGGAAGTCAAGGAGGGGCCGGGTGGTGGCGGGGATGCCCTCGGCTGGCCAGCTGAGGAAGTGGAACTGCGTCAGGGTGCGGGTCTCTTGCGACTGCACGTTCTTCAGGTAGAAGCTTCGCACCAGGAAATCCTCGCACCAGATGTGCTCTGACACCAGGTTCACCTGCCCGAGAGAGGCAGCTGGTAGGCGGGAGGTACCCCCCGGGGTACTGGGGGGCTGGAGGATGCTCCTTGCCCTGGGCTACCAGCCACACTTGCCTCATAGATGTGGTAGAGAGAGGAGCCTTCGTCCGGCCAGTAGCGGTCACACTGCTTGACGCTGTCCTCGGCCAGTGGGCTCAGCATGACGATGACGGTGCAGCCATGCTCCCACACCATCTGCGGGCAAAGCATGGTGGACGTTACCACTGGGTAACAGCCCAGGCAGGAGGGTGACCGAACCGCTGTGTCCCAGAGGACCCAGTGTGGGGTGACCCAGAGGGACCCCAGTGTGCTGGCACAGCTGGGTGACGCTCACCTGCCAGAAGTCAGCGATGGTGTGGGACAGCGGCCCCTGCGTGGCGATATACGCTGGCATCCGTGGGTCATGCTCGATCTGGAGCGGGAAAGGGGGTGTCACACTGCATGGTCTCAGGCCAGGGCTCGGTGACACTAGGAAGAGCAGGGGGATACTCCAAGGGCGATGGGAGGGCTGGGGAGGGAGCTTCGGGTGCCACAGCCAGGAGGAACATGGATTTTAACCACGTCTGAGCAATGGGACAGGCACATTGCTCACATCCATAGTCCACAGGGATGTGAGCTTGGTCTGGCTCCATCTCCGAGTGAGAGCCTCGCCTGGGCTGAGCCCATCCCGGATCAGGGTGGCAGGGCAGGACCCCCCAGTGATCACTCACAATCGGACTAGCGTTGATGAAGTCACTGCGGGATGGGTTGCTCTCGGCTTTCAGCTTGATCCGCACATGGTCATCTGGGGAAATGGAGACCAGGGGAGATGGTGAGCATCCAGGAAAGCTGGGGGCAAAGCTGCGCCGCAGCCTGCTTTGGTCCCTAGCATCCCCGTGCCCCAGGGGCTGGGATACTCACAGGGCACGTAGTCGGGGTTGCGGTTCTTCTTCAGGTTGGCTTCGCTCTGGGCAATAGAGCAGACGCTGGGCTCAGCCTGGTAGGCGCAGAGAGCCTGCCACTCCTTGGCCAGCCGGTCCCGGTTGCGGAGGTGGTCCTCCATGTAGGCCTGGGGCAGAGAGATGAGGGTCAGCCCGGCAGCTGCAGGGGGGACGTGGGGGGCCAGGGAGAGGGCCTGCCACCTCGCCAAGCCAGCTCACCAGGATCATGTGTCCAGTGGAGATATCCATGTTGGACTGGACGGGCTCCTCACACCAGGAGGGCGTGCTGCTGTGGGAGCTGGGGCTGGGCTGCGGAGCATCACTGAACTGGGATGAGACGCTGCTGACCCGCGACGTCTCCGCTGGTGCTGCCGGTGCCTCAGCACGGCCGAAAAGTGACTTGGCAGCCATGTGCTGGCGGCACAGCTCCTAGGGGACCCCAGCAAAAGCCCTGTCCCTCGCCTGCAGGGCTGCTAGGGGCAGCCCCGTGCACCCCGAGCAATGCTGATGTGGCAGTGCCGCATCCCGCGGGGTCCCGCATCCCACAGGGTCCTACCTGGTACTCGAAGGTGGTGTCAGCAGCACCCTCGGGCCCCAGGGCAGCCAGGCGCTCCTTCTCCCGCTGCTTGGCATGGCGCCGGAGACAGAAGGCTGCGGCAGCCGCGATGGCGATGCCCGCCACGCAGGCCAGTGCAATGAAGGTCAGCAGCACCGAGTGGAAGCCGTCCCTGAAGCGGGATGGGCGCGAGTAGGCAGCAGCCTCATTTCGCTGGGGGCAAAGCCAAGCAAAGGTTAGTGGGGGGGCATCTGCATAGGGCTTGGAGGGGGGGGGGAGCGCAGAGACACTGTTCTACACCACATTTGGGGTTGCTGGGGGCTAAAACAGAGCAAGGGAACTCAGTGCTGCGCTGATTCTCCCAGGACCCTCAGCTGGGGCAGAGCTGGTGTCACTGAGGTGCTGAGTGTCACTGGGGTGAGGTTTGGTGCACCCACCTGCATGTCGCTTGGGGCGTTGCTGTCACTGGTGTCACTGGGGCTGCAGGATGGGACAGAGCCTGGCCAAGCCCAGGCAGCAGCGACCTTCTGCTCCCCTGCTCCTAGCACCCAAGGCTGCTCGCCAGGTCACCCCCAGCCCAGGCTGCCCCCCTCCAGGGCAGGCAGTAGCCCCTTGAAGCCCAGGTTCAATGAGCTCCTGTCCAGCTGGAGGTCAACAAAGGCCAGATTCAGCCCAAGGGGTTAACGGCAAAGGACGAGGCACTGCAGCACTGGGTTCAGGGCAGCAATTGCTCCCAGGGGACTTCCCCAGATGGAGCTGGGTCCTCCCTGCGGCAGGACACGGGGGGGGATGTGCCAGCACAGCCAGAGGGCTGATGTCATCTCCCAGCTGCGGTGGCTGGGGGACAGGTCCTCCCCAATGCTGTCCTCAGCTGGGACACAGAGCAGCCCTTGCCGCCTCGCAGGCAGTGCCTCTGGGGCTCCTTCCCTGTGGCTTGGGGGGGCAGCCCACTCTGTGCCAGTCCCATGCTGGGACATGATGGTGCTGAGCCCTTGCTGGATGAGACACCCTCCCTCCCCAAGGCCAAGACCCCCCCAGGGCCTTGTCCCAGAGCTGCTGGTGGTCAGGATGCTGCCCACCACCAGCCAGGTCCTGGGGCAGCACAAGGATGCTGTGGCAGCAGCACCACCAAACACCTGTGCCCAATGAGATGCCAGAGCCCAGCATTACCTCACTGCTACGGCCTCCCATTGGCCATGAGCCTGATGAGGTTACCGAGGGAACACTGCGTCATCATCACCTACGTCATCATCATCATCATCTGGGGATGCCCCCGCCCCGGGAGTACCCACTGCAGCCCGCCCCCCCCAGCCTCGCCAGCCCCAGCACCTGGGGACCAGTCTGACCGCTGCCAGGGTCCAGCCAAGGGTACCCATCAGGGCCAGAACCTCCCCAGGGCAACCAAGGAGGAGCAGCCCTGCAGCCCCTGGAGGTGCCAGAGGTCTGAGAGGACAGAAGGGACCTCCTTCCCAAGGCCTGCCCGGGTCCTGCTCTCCCCCTGCCTCTCTACATCCTTCCTTCCCCAAATCTTGCACCAGTCCCGCTGAGTTCAGAGCCTGGGGAGAGGAATGAAGGAAAAGTACAAGCTGGTCTGGACTGGGGAATTCTGTGCAGAAGAGGGCTTGCAAAGCTGCCTCAGCCTCCTCTGAGTTCCAGCTCCGTCATCTCTGCCATCTCTCCCAGCTCCTGCCACTTGTCACATCAAAAGGCATTGCCATAGTGATGCTCCGCACGTTGCTGATGGAGACAGGTTGCCTCTGTAGCCAGGCCACCCCTTTCTTCATGGCCTCCTCCTCCAAGGTCCCCCCTTCCTTCCTCCCTGCCCACAGCTATGGCTACAGGGCAGGAGGGTGGCAAACAGAGCCGGGGGATGTGCTGCACCACTTCCCCTCCCCTGGCTGCCAACACGGGAGCCAGGATCAGTCCCCCATCTCCAGCCCCTGCTCCCCTCCAGGAGACTGTTCCTGGGGGTCCCCAGAGAAGCACGGGGAGGGGGTGCCCCTCTCCGAGCAGATGGCTCCTGCTCCATCCCTGCCTTCAGCTGCTTTGCTGTTCTCTGGGGGCACGATGGCATTTTGCCTGCCTAGCCATGGTCTCTGGGGTGCTCCGGGCACAGCCTGGCACTGGGGTGCCCAGGCCACAGCTAAGACGGCATGCACAGGCTGGAGGGAGACGAGGGTGAGGATGAGCCTTGCGGGGTACAGCCTTCAGCCCTCTAATCTTGGATGGAGAGGGGGAAAGCCTCCAGGAGACCCTCCCAAACTGCCTTCAAACCCTGCGGAGCTTTTGTTTTGGAAAGAGCCAAGCGCCCCCGGAGTGCAGGCGGCCGGGCAGCATCACATTGCTGGGTGCAGTCCTGCTCTAGCCCATCCCAGATAAACCAAGTCTGTCTCCAAAACAGCAGCCCGAACACTGCCCAGAGCCCTCTGCTTCCCAGTTGCCCCACAGACCCACAGGGATGCTTTGCTCATGAAACCCCTATGCCCCAGGGCTGGGGCACAGCGTGCTTCCCGGCTCGTTGCCGGCAGCAGCACCCCCACCGCCCTGTCCCCGACCACCCCAGCCCCGAGGGACGACCATGCCTTGCTCCTACCTCTCCCACTCCTGTTTGCACGATCTTCAGGCCCAGCTCTGCCTCCAGCTCTGCCTTCACTTGCTCTGTGAATGGAGAGGAAATGGTCAAGGGGGTGCTTCCCCACCACCCAAGAGACCCCCCCCAGAGGCAGAGCCAAGGGATAGCCCCAACAGCTGCCCACTCCACACCAGCTCCCAGTTCAGCCAAGGGCACTGGGATGTGTGATGGGAGTCCCCTCTTCCCAGTCCCTGGGAAGGGGCACCCCATAACCAGGCAAGGGGAAGAGAGGAGCAGAACCAGGGGGACCCCTGCCCAACTCACCAGCCTGGCTGGACACATCTGCCAGCGAGAGGTTCTGGGGGTTCTGCCGGATGCGGAAGGTGAGCGCGGGGCCCACGACGCTGCCGGGGAGGGGGACACAGTGTGAGACCGGGCAGCACAGACCCTCTCCCCATCCCTACCACAGCCCAGTCCCTCCCGGCCCCCCACCCAGGGTGGCTGCGCATGGCCGGGGCTGTGACAGCAGCATCCCACGGCCCCGCTCCCCTCACCTGATGTTGATGAAGCTGGCTGTGGAGAGGTGGAGGTGCTTGGCGAGGAGCTCCAGCAGCCGTACGCCAGCAGCCAGCCCCAGGGGCCTGTGGGGACAGCAGCAGGGTGAGGAGCGGGTGGCGGGGAACCAGGAGTGGGGCAGCAGGGGCGAGCCCACACTCCCCATGGCTGGGGAAGGGGGACAGGCAGGCCGAAGGGGTCCCACGTGTGCAGCGAGGGCTGTGGTGGCTGCAGGGGTGTTGGGGTGGGCAGGAGGTAAGAGCGTGGGGATGTGTGGGGATGGGGGAGAGCTGATCCCCCCCCCCGCCCCAGCACAGAAGCAGTTGTGTACACACATTTGGCTGAGCCCATGCCAGCAGTGAGCTCTGGCCTTGGCGTGGGCTGAAAGAGGATGGCTTTGGGGTGGGAGAAGGGCTGCGGGTAGGGAGGGGATGGGGGAGCGGAGCCCACTGGAGACCTGACACCACCAGAGACCCATACAGGGTCAGCCATGCTCATGGAGCCGTGGCAGCCAGTGGAGGATGGGGGAGGATACAGCCCCTCCACACATGCACACCCCCTCACCCGACCCCCAGCTCTCACTTCTGGTCCGTGACGATGTAGCCATATTCGTCTGGTGGCCGAGTGACCCGCTGCGCCCCGCCATCCTTCGCCTCTGCGTAGCTCTTCTTCTCCACCACGAGCAGTTTCCCAGGGCTGAGCGTGTCCCCACCGTGTCCCTGCTGCGGCTCAGCCCTGGGGGGTGGCGAGGTTGCTGCCCTGCCCCTCGGCCAGTCCCCTGGAGAGCTGCTGGTTGGGATTTTGGGGGGCAGCACTGTGGAGGAAGGGGGCACTGGCTCCTCTCCGTGCTGCATGTCCCCCTCTGTCACCTGGAGGGAGGGAAAGGGAGGAGCTGGGACCCCCGATGAGACCCTTGGGGGGATACCTCCCCCTCCCGATGCACACACACATCCCACCTGTGGCGTGGCACCTCCTCCAGCACCACCCTGCTGCAAACCCACCCGTTTCGCTGTGGGCACTTCGGGGCCAGCAACACCTGGGAAGGAGAGAGATGGAGGTCCTGTGGCACCTGCCCCGAGAGGCAACACTCCCTACCCCGAAACAGGGCATGCTGGCACCCACCACTGCCAGTCCCGTCCCCGTGCCCCACTCACCAGAGCTCTGGAGCAGCTGGAGGAGGGTGGAGAGGCTGCTCAGCTGCTGGGGGCTCAGCTCCGGCAGCCCCAGGCCATAGCTAGCCAGGAGGGAAGCCAATCTTTTCAGGGCAGCATCTGCAAGAGGACGGACGCAGCATCAGGTCGGATGCTCTGCATCCACATGGGGACCAGGGGCCAGGGATGTAGGAGCTGGGGTAGGTGGGGTCAGGGAGATACGCTGGCCACAGGCATAAAGATGAGGGAGAGTCTGAGCCACGAGGAATGTGACTGTGGGGACAGGGTGGGGATGAGGGATGGCGCCTGGCTGGAGGACATGGTACCCGTCTGCGCAGGGTGCGGCTGGGCAGCCAGGGACACCGGCTGCTCCCTCTCCTCCATGTCCCTGTAGTCACCGAGGAGCCGCAAGCTGTGCTGGAGCCTCGTACCGGCAGGGTCCGGGCGGCCGGCTTTCTCTCTGGGCAGGGAGAGCATCCCCAAGTCCTGGAAGAGATGCCCCCCATCCGTTCCTGGCTGCCCACCATAGGAGGGCACAGGGCCAGCCCCAAAAAGGGCCTGGGCAGGGACCCGGCCCAGCAGCGAGGTGGTCTCGGGGCTCTGCCTGGCTGAGCCGCCGGGGAGCTGGTGAGCGCCGTCCTGGTAGCCAAACTGCAACCAAAACACAGAGCCGCCATGGTCAAACCCCAGAGGGGCCCTGCCATCCCGTGGCAGGGTACCCCCAAACCTGGGGCACCCCAGCACCAGCAGAAGGAAGGTGCTGGGAGCGCAGCAGCTCCCTGCCCATCTCTACCTTTCCGCCTGGGAGAAGGTGGATCGCCCCCATGGCTTACCTTGTGGTAGGAGTAGGGGTTCAGCAGAGCCTCCTCGTAGCCCAGCTGGGGCTGGGGGGACAGCAGGAGGTGCTCCAAGTACCGCTGCACCAGGGGGGAGGGCAGCAGCGGTGGGGGCTGCCCCAGATGTTGAGCCGCTGGCAGGCCGGGGTCCGCAGGGAGCGGGGCTCGCCTGGTGGAGCTGCGGAGGGGCAGGAACCTCGGAGGCAAACAGCGCTGGGGTGACTTACCTGGGTATGGGGGGAGGTTACCCCCAAAACCCCATTTTGCGGGGCATGAAGCTCTCGCTGCCCTGCCAGGCTCTGCTCGCAGGTTGGTGGCTGGTGCTGCCCTACCTGTCCCTGGCTGCCGGCTCCAGCGAGGGCGGTGGGCGGAGGCGGGGGATGCGTTCCATCTCCTGCGAGATCACATACTGGGTGATGCCATCCTGCCACGAGAGCCCTGCCACGGGAGGGGGCTGTGAGACATGGAGGAGGCCTGGGGGCCAGGAGGCACGCGCACGGGAGACCACCCTGGTGTCCTGACCCTGTGTCCCATGGCCTGGGTTTGGCCCTGCTCCTCCCAGAATCGGCTGGACCCCTCCTCAGCCCACCCTGGCCCCTGGGCCAGCAGGACCCCAGACAGCCTGAGTGCCACTAGGCAATGCTGCCTGACACACACTCCCCCCAATCCCCCTTTACCTTGTGCCATGAGATGCCGTAAGACATCCTGCAGGCGCTGGAGCACGGGAGAGGTGACCTGGAAGTAGGGTCTGTCCTGCACGGAGCCCACCTGGCACTGCCCAAACAGCCCATCTGCAAGAGAGAGGAGACGTCGGGGCCGGAGGGATGAATGCCCTGGGGTGAGGGTCTCTGGGCACAGCCCCACCTTTCTCCTGCCATGTCCCTCTCCCCTCCACTGCACCCCAAGTTCCCCTGCAAGGCAGCCCTGCACTCTCTGCATCCCCTTGGGAAGGAAGAAGGGATCCCTGCACCCCCACTGGCCGCTTACCCTGCACGCACACCTCCTGGGGGGAGCACAGCCTCCGGTCAAACAGACAGCCTGGGACAGACAGACAGGCAGGCAGGAAGACCAGTTAGCACAGCGTCCAAAGGGGGGACTCCAACGGGGTTTGGTCATCACCAGCTGCTTGGGGACCCCCACGCTCCATGGAAGTGCCACAGGAGTGTGATGTGGTTAAAGGGGGGGAGTGGGGTGGGTGGTACAGCCTGGTAGCCCAGGGCAGGGCCTCGGTGCCAGCCTTCCCCCCCACCTCAAAGCCAAGATGAGGGCTGTGTACAGAGCCTGCCCCTGGCTCTGGGGGAGCGGGGGGAGATCTGGAGCTTTTTGGGGTGCTGGCAGTCAGGAAGGGAGGGCTGAGGGGGCAGATACATGCAAGACCATGTCTGTTGTCCTCCCACATGTGGCACTACGAGGCAGGGACACAGCCCTGCACCCTGTGACACCCACTCTCCCTGCGAGGTGGACCCCAAAGCATGCATGCAGCAGGGGAATGGGGCTGTCTCTCCACCTCCTTCGGGGGGCAGCACTTGGGCAGGGGGCGGCTTCCCCCTTCCTCTCCCCCCTCCCCGTCTCGGTCCAAGACCGTCAGCAGCTAGACGGCAGCAGGCGATGACTCAGCCCCGGATGGCGAGGAAGGAACGAGAAAACAACCGGGGGGAGGGGAGGGAGGGGCCCGCCGAGCCCGCCGCGAGGGAAGGGGGCAAGTGGGGATGGGGGTCCCCGAAACCCAGGCACCCACGGGTCCGTTATCCCACCCGGGAGGGGGCCAACGCAGGTGCGGGGTNGCGGGAGGGGCGGCGGCGGCCCCGGCCCCGGGAGGCTCCCCCGGGGCAGGACGGGGCTCGGCCGAAGCCTCTCCGGCACCGTCCCCGCCTGCTCCCAGAGATGGCGGGGACCCCGCGGGGCGGCCGGACCCGTCCCGGCGCTCCCGGGCCCGCCGGAGGACGAGGGACGCAGCGGCCCTGGGCGCCCGTTAGTGAGTCAGCGGCCGCCGGGGCTGTGCCTTGTAGGGGGGTAGCGATATCCGGGACCCCAAGAGCCCCGGGCAGGGACCGCACGGGCCGAGCTGAACGAGAGCAGGTGCACCGGCCCGCCCTTGCGTCCCGGGCCGGGCCGCGCTTACGGGCGGAGGGCGACTAAAGGGCGCCGGGGTCCCGGAGGAAGCCGCCGCTCAGGGCCGCTGCCCCAGGCTCCCCTTCCCTGCGGCAGCCCGAGGCACCGGCTTTGCCCCAGGCAGGGTTTCTGAGCGAGCACCGCCCCGCTCCCGTCCCATTCAACCGGCCCCGGGGGAGGCAGCAACTCTCCAGCTGGTGGGGTACCCCGGGGTGCCGGTGGGCTGCCCCAGGAAAGAGGCGCCCCCGGTGCCGGTGACGCATCCGCCGTGCCGGTACTAGGCTGCCCTCTCCCGCTCTCCGCCGGGGGCTAGGCCTGCCGCTGCGCGCTGTGACAGCATCCATGGCAGCAGTGACAGCACCGGCCGCGGAGACCCCTGCCCTGCCGCTCCCCGGGAAGCGCCCTCCCGGCCCCCGGGGCGCCGCCCAGCCCGGAGCCCCGGTCTCACCGTGCGCGGCGGTGGCGGTAGCGGAGGCGCCGCCGTCCCGCAGCAGCCCGCAGCCGGGCAGGAGGAGGAGGCAGAGGAGCGCCCGGAGGAGCCGCCGCCCCATGCTCCGCTCACGGCCGCACCATGGCGCACCCGCCGGCCGC
>VUYV01000080.1:1876172-1889425 GCA_008711295.1 Anarhynchus alexandrinus
TCACCGTGGTAGGGCGAAGGGCTGCGGTTCACGAACTTCACCAACTCCTGCGCCGCCGCCTGCGCGGCCTGCTTCGAGCCCTGCGCCGCCGCCTGCGGGGGCACCGCCGTTACCGGGCAGCACCCATACCACCCTCACCCCCACCCCGGGCCGGGACCCCACGGGGGGACCCCCCCCGTCAAGCCCCGGGTAAGGCCCGACCCCCTTCCCCGCGCCCGCCCGGTACCTGCATGGCCGCCGCCGCCGCGCCCCGCCGCCGCGCCCCGCAGCGCCCCCTGCTGGCGTGGAGGAACGCGCCCGAGCGGCCCGAGAGTGCGCGCCCCGCAATGTACACCCTGCACCCCCCGCAATCCGCACTCTGCACCCTATATATATATACACCCTGCACCCCGCAATCCGCACTCTGCACCCTGCAGTCCACACCCTGCGCCCTGCAATCCACACCCTGCAACCCACAGCGTGCACCCCGCACCCCATAACCACACACCATGCACCTTGCACCCTACCCCTCGCACCCCGCACCCCGCACCATGCATCCCGCACCCTGCACCCCGCACTCCACACCCTGCACCCTGCAAATCCACACCCTGCACCCCACATCCCACACCCTGCACCCCACCGTCCATACCCCACACCCTGCACCCTGCAAACCCACACCCTGCACCTTGCACCCTGCACCCCGCAATCCACACGCTGCACCCTGCACCCCTAACCCTGCGCCTCACACCCCCCACCCCCCACCGTGCATCCGGCAATCCACACCCTGCACCCTGCAAATCCACACCCTGCACCCCGGATCCCACACCCTGCACCCCACAATCCACACCCTGCACCCCACACCCTGCACCTTGCACCCTGCATCCCAAACCATGAACTGCACACCATGCATTCCATACCCCACACCCCGCACCCTGCGCTCCACAATCCACACGCTGCACCCTGCACCCTGCATCCCGCAATCCACACCTTGAACCCCGCACCCTGCACCCCACCATCCATACCCTGCACCCTGCACCCTGCAAACCCACACCCTGCACCTTGCACCTTGCACCCTGCATCCCAAACCATGAACTGCACACCATGCATTCCATACCAGGCACCCCGCACCCCGCAATCCACACGCCTGCCCCCCGCACCCTGCACCCCACATCCCACAATTCACACCCTGCACCCTGCAAATCCACACACTGCACCCCGTACCCCACACCCTGCACCCCACAATCCACACCCCGCACCCCGCACCCTGCAAATCCACACCTTGCACCTTGCACCCTACATCCCAAACCATGCACCCCACACCATGCATTCCACACCAGGCACCCTGCACCCCACACCCCATACCCTGCACCCTGGTCTGGGGCCAGGCAAACCTGGCGCCTGCCAAAGCCAGGGCAGAGCTGGGGACTGGATGGGTGGAAGCTGGGCACAGCTGGGAGGGTCGGGGATAGGAGCCGAGGGGCTGTGGTGGGCTCCCCAGGGATGGTCACCCAGTGCTGCCCTGGGGTGCCCCAATTCTGGGCAAGTGGCTGAGTAGGGGCTGCCCCCAAACAGGACTTGGCCTGCAGCTGTCCAGGGGTGCCAGTGTTTAGGGGAACGCACATGCTTCCCGGAGGCTGGGTATCTTTGGGGTGAGCCACTGGGGTGAGCCAAGCTGCAGACCCCCCCATTGTTGCTGCTCCCCTGCCTTGGCACTGCCCAGCCTTAGCAGAAAACAAGGCACAAGCCCTCGGTGCCATGTTGGGACCAGTGTCCCTGAGTGACAGCGCTGCACAACGGTGCTGGGAGTTGGCACGGTGGCGGGGCGGACCCCAGCTGCCTGCCAGCCCCCGGGGGACACAGCCTGGGCACATCTAGGGGATGGGACCCCTTTGCCTCGCAGGGATCGGGGTGACTCCTACCCTTGGCTGGGTCCCCTGCATGGGCTGGGTGCGGCAGTGGGGTTTTGGGTTTCCATCAGTGCTCGTGCATCATTTCCCAGCAGGATCCTGTATCTTCCCGACGATGGGTATGTGGTCTTAGGAGGGACGTGGCAGCCTGTGAGCACTGCATGGGGCACACGTGCCAGCTGGATTCCCAGCTCCTGAGTCACCAGTGTGGGCACCCTGTTAGCTGGAGACTCCGTCCGTGTCCTGGGGACTGGAAACTGGCGGTCCTGCTGCCCCTGACCCCGGGACCTGCCGTGCCGGGAGCTCTCAACAGCCCTGGATTTATGCTCCCAGCCCCCAGCACCTGCCTCCCCCCCCCCCAAAAGGGGGACAAGCACCCCCACTGCCTGGCACCCCGCGAGCAGACAGCTGGAGGGTCTCCATGTCAACCACAGCCACCACAGCAAAACACAGGGCCGGCGCCCCACCGAGACGGGACCAAGCTGGGAGCAGGCACCCATCACCCCTGTGTGGAGCTGGACCACGGGGACCCCCTGCCCTGCACCCTCTTGCCAAAGGGACATGGGTGCCAGGCAGCTGTCCCCCTGCTCCTCCTGCTGGCATCACCCCCCCATTGCTGCAGGCACCCACCTCAGGGGCGGGTGTCACCTGGTGGTCCCCATGCCATGCCTGGGGGACATGTGGGGACATTTCCATATGGGTGCCTGGATCCCGTGGTCCCCCAAGCCGGCGGCTACCTGGAACGGGTGGGTGCCCAGAGGATGTGGGTGCCAGGGACAGATATGTCCCAGGGGGGAAAGGATGGGTGGGTGGGTGCAGGAGAAGGGGGTGCCCAGATCTGGGGTGGCCGGAGCAGGGGGTGAGTGGCAGGGCCTGGTGTGGCCCTTGCCCAACCCGGCAGGCGCGAGCAAAGGGCAGCGCCTTGGCATGCCGCAGCTATTCCCGGAGCAGCGGGGGCTTCCAGAAAAAGCTCCCGCTGGCTATTTCCGGGTGGGCTCTGACTCACCCCTGGCTGGATGCCGGGGGCTGCACAAGCACCTGCCACAGCCGCCCCCCACCCCGTCACCGCGCTCCTGAGAAGGCACTGCTCCTGTCCCCATCCCTCTCTGCCCCATGGACCCCTCGGCGCAGCAGGGAGCCCCAGGCAGCCCCCCCAGAACCAGCGCCGGCTCCTCTTTGGGATGCTTTCACCCCACTGCTGGGCTCACGCCTGTGCCCAGGGGTGCCTGGCAGGGCCAGGACTGGTGGGGACAGGACACCGTGCCCCTTCCCACATCCCCTGGCAGCCCAGAGTGGGGGTGCCGTGCAGGCTTTGCTCCGGGAAGCATTCCCTGGGATGCAGGGTGGCTCTGTGGACGGGCAGCCGGAGCTGAGCCCTGCTGGAAGGGGTTAATGGAGAGATGGCCCAGGACAGAGACTGTAAACACAGCCGGAGCTCCAAGGAAGTGCCGCCCCCTTCTCCCGCTGCCTGCCAGGCTGCCTGGACCCCCTCCCTGCCCGCCCTGCCAGGATGAGGACAGGGATGGCACCATCGAGGCCATCCCCCCCATCCCGGCCCACGTGTCTGAGCATGGGAAAGTGAAATCACTGCCTGGGCATTGCTGGAGGCTGAGCGAATGGCCACCATGCCTTACATGAGCCGCCAGTGATGTAGCGGGTAACCGCTACCTCATCTCACTGGCATGGGTGATGCTATCGAGGCCTGCGGGAGGGCAGACAGACACCTCAGCATCCTCATGGACCACGAGGGTGGCCAGTCATCCCTACACCCACGTGGCCCACGAAGGCAGCTGGGCACCCCCAGCATGCCTATGGCCACAGGGGGAGTGTCCCCAGGGGGGACCAGGGACTGAGGGGACATGTGAACACCCCCAGCATCCCCACGGATCACAGGGCTAGCTGGACATGAGTGATGGGAGCAGGCATATGCCTCCGGCATCTGCACAGACATGGAGGTAGCTGGTCTCCTTCAGCATCTACATGGCACTGGGGCCAACAGGTCTCCCCCAGCATCTTCATCGACCGTGGGGGCAACAAGTCACCCTGAGGACTTCCATAGACCGGAGGGGGCAAGAAAGCATCCCCCAGCAACCATACAGGTTACGGGAGATAGCTGGACACCCCCAGCACCCACACATGCCATGGGATCAGCCAAGCATCCCCAGCATCCCTGTGCCACTCGGAGACAGGCCAGCATCCCCAGCATCCCCATCACCTGGGGACACAGGGGTGGGGACCGTGGGCAGCCAGATGGGCTGTGTCCCCATGCTGCCCACCCTGAGCCTTGGAGTGGGTGATGGCATGGGGGCAGATGAGGTGAGCAGTAGGTGGGGGGCTGCAGCCTGCGGGACACCCACCAGCTCCTGGGACCCCAGCGGGCCAGGCTGGGCTGCAGTCCAGGCAGTGAAGAAGAACAATCTCCTATTTAGACAATAGCACGCGCCCTGGGTCCGTCAGCGCTGGGGAATGGGCCGCACGGTCCTTCCCTCTTAGGGTAAAGGCGCCTGGGAGGCTCATGGCTGTAAAAGGAGAGGGATGGAGGGAGACGGCCGGGGGCCAGGAGGGAGGGGGATGGACACCCTCGCTGCTTCATTCCCATCCCTCAGCTCACCCCTGAGCCAGGGCCAGGCGTAAGGGGGGCGCAGGGGCCCCGGCGGCAGGGTATGGGGCCAAGGAGAGGCCAGCACCCCATCCCCGCATCCTGCCCGGCTCCAAGCCCCGAGATACCCACAGCCCAGGGATGCTGTGCCCGGTTCCCCGTGCGGCTTAAATCCTGGGGGAGCAGTGAGGAGGGAGGGCCGGGGAGGAGGGGCGGATGCAGCTGGTTTCACTCACGGAGATGTCATGACCGGAGGGAGTTGTTTGACATTCCAGCTCCCAACGCCTTCCCGGCAGCAGCTTCATCCTAGGGCCCGGCGGGAGCTGGGGCCGGGCCAGTGCGGGGGCTCAGGGACCGCTTCCCAGGCTCCGCCAGTCTGGGTCATCCCGGCCTGGGATGGAGCCGCGGGGAGGCTGAATGGGGCTGAGCAGGGCGGGAGGCAGCATCCCTCCCGCTGTCTCCTAACGCTGCACTCCTGCTCCGCTGCTCTCCGCTTTTCGAAGCCCCTGGGGATTCAGCTGGCGTGGAGTGCCTGGGGACATGTCCCTGGGATGGGACTCTGGCAGGGTCCCCAGGTCCTGCTCTTCGTCCCCTGCTTCTCATGCTGCCAGGTCCTGCTTGCAGAGGGGACTTTCCTAAGAGGCTGCAGAAAGTTCGAGGCGTCTGTCCACTCTCTGCCAGCCGTGGGGCCCCTGCCTGCACAGAGCCATCCCGGAAGGCTGTCACAGCAGCTGAGGAAAGGCCACTTAAAACAGTTTGTCCTAGAATGGGGTCAGGAGGATGCTCCTGGTTAACCCCTCTGAGCTGCTTCTCCTAGCAGCACTGCCCAAGAGTGCATTTCCCGTTCTTGGGACACCCCAACCCTGCACACACACCCCCTGCTCTGCAGGATGGGGATGGAGAAAAGGGCTCTCCAGGCCTGGGGTGGGCTTTGCATCGCCCTACCTGAAGCACCAGGGCAGGGTGCTGAGCACCGCTGTACACACCACCCCTTGGGGGCCCATCGTTCCCACATCCCCTAGCCAGCAGGGCAGTGGGATGGGGTCATGGGAAGGGACGGCTGGACAGTACGGCTGGCACTGTGCCATCCCAGACCCCTGGGGACCCCCGCGCTGTTGTGGGCACCCACCTGCCCCCTTTGCACCCCATCCAAGGGCTGGCGTGCCACCCTGCTGGCACTCGTGGGGCAGGCAGGGCACACGTGCGGAGCTCAGGGATGCGCAGGGTGCTCTCGGAGCAGGGCCAGGAGGAGCAAGGATGCTGTCTGTTTTTCCATCTTCTCCCCCCCCCACCACCACACGAGCCCCCCCTTCCTTCCATCCTCCCCCCTCTCCTCCTCGCCCTGTGCCGGGATGAAACAAACCCATCTGGAAATACCTTCCCTTTTAAAGGCAGGCTCCGCCAGGCAGCGTGCAGCCTCTGAGAAGCCGCCGCATTACGCATTACGCTGCAACTAGGCGGCCAGGAGGGGCTCAGGAGGATGGGGGGGCTTGGGACTGGGCAAGGAGGGATGTGGGGCATTGAGCTTCTGCCCACCTGCATGGCCGTGGGGCCCAGAAGTTTGGTGGCCCCCCCAGGTGGCAAGGGAGCAGGCAAGGAGTGCCTCCCGGAGCCGGGGCAGTTGAGGATGCTGCCGTGACCCAAGCCCAAGCCTTTGCCATGGCGGTGCTGCCACGGGCGAGCCTTGGCACCACTCGGCATCNACAGAGGTGCTGGGGCTGTGCCAGCTGATGTCAGCCAAAACAGCCTGGCTTGGGCACGGCTGGGGGTCACCAGGAGTGCCCGGGGGTGGCGGGGGGCCTGGGGAGGAAGGGGGTGCTGCCCAGGCAAGGGGCAACCCCCCAAGGGGTTCCCTCAGCACAGTCCCCCTCCCTCAGGATGTCCTCTTTAGCTGGCACGGGTTTGGGCATGGCCCTGGGGGTCCCTGTCCTGGCCCACCATCTGTCCAGGAGGTGGGAAGCTGTGGTGGAGGTCCTGGGGTGAACTGGGGTATTCCCCATTCTGGGAAGATTTGGGGAGCTGGGCTGGGCTTTCTGGTCCCCAAAGTGCTGCTGAGCTAAGGGAGAGGCTGAGGAGACACGGCAGAGCCTCCAGCGCTCTGGGATGACCTGGGGACCTTGTCCTGCTCTCGGGGTGATGGGGACCAGAGAGGGTCTGGGGCTGCTCCAGGCATGGTCCTCGTCCAGCCGTGGTCTCCACACGCCTGGAGCAAAACGGGTTAACAGGGTGCCTCCCCCGGCTATAAATACCACGTATGTCCCACGCGTATGAGCTTGGGAGGCTATTTTGGTTGGGTGCCTGCTGCTTCGGGAATGTGCCAGAGCGAGGACCTGGGGAGGTGACGTCACCGTCACCAGGACCGCTCTGGACCCAGCACCTGCTCGGGGTCACTCAGCAGCACCCTGAAAGTGCCCAGCCCTGGGCCGGTACTCAGCCCCCCATATCAGAAAGGGGGGTTTGGGTGGTGGGTCAGCACAAGCACACTCAGAACAGGGGTCCCCCCCATATCACCCCCTCCCCAGGGCCCTCCCTTGCCCCCTTTTGGGGGGGGGGGGGCAGCTGGAATCTGACCCCACATGGAGAGCTGAGCCTGGTGCTCTTGCTGTGGAGTGGGTCAGGGCATCATCAGGGACATTTTGGGGTGTTCAAGGCCAATTTGGGGACCGTGGCCACCGGGCATGGGGTCTGGCTCAAGGGGTTCAAGTGATGGTATGAATGTTTGAGTCCCCTTCTTTCCCCCCCAGTGTCAGCCCAGGCTGTCTGTCTGTCCGGGCCCCCCTGTGGGTAGCACTGTGCCCCAATGGGGGTCTGGGCAGAACTGGGGGGCTTCACCACTAGCCTGCCCCCCTTCCTCCCCTCTCACCCCCAGGGACGGGGCAGCACAGAGGAGGCCGGGGGGGAGGCTGATACACCGGTGGAGTCTGGGGGTGTCGGGGGGTCCATGAGCATCGTCATCATCATCTGCTGGGAGGTCCATGGCCTGGTGGTGTGGGCAGGTGAGGGGTGGTAGGCGGTGGCCAGCAGCCATCCCCCCCCCCCGCAGCAGCATCCCCCAGCTGCCCGGCAGCAGGAGGGGCGGGTGATGTCAGCAGGATACAAATAGCGGCGCCGCGGGTCCCCTCCCGACGCCTCTCCGAGCTGCCGGCCGCTCGCCAGTCCCCGCTGCCTGCTCCCTGCTCCAGCCTCGCCGCCCCACGCCGCCGCCATGAGCCAGTCCTACTCCTCCAGCCAGCGGGTCTCTTCCTACCGCCGCACCTTCGGCGGTGGCTCCCCAGTCTTCTCCCGTGCCTCCTTCGGGGGCAAGGGAAGCAGCGGCAGCTCCGTCACCTCCCGCGTCTACCAGGTGTCCCGCACCTCGGCTGTCCCCAGCCTGTCCAGCTTCCGCACCACCCGCGTGACGCCCCTGCGCTCCTACCAAAGTGCCTACCAAGGTGCCGGCGAGCTGCTGGACTTCAGCCTGGCCGATGCCATGAACCAGGAGTTCCTCCAGACCCGCACCAACGAGAAAGTGGAGCTGCAGGAGCTCAATGACCGCTTCGCCAACTACATTGAGAAGGTGCGCTTCTTGGAGCAGCAGAATGCCCTGATGGTGGCCGAGGTGAACCGCCTGCGGGGCAAGGAGCCCACCCGCGTGGCTGAGATGTACGAGGAAGAGCTGCGGGAGCTCCGGCGCCAGGTGGACCTACTCACCAGCCAGCGGGCCCGTGTTGAGGTCGAGCGTGACAACCTGCTCGATGACCTGCAGAAGCTCAAGCAGAGGTGAGTGGGGGGCCACAGTGGGTCCCTGTGGACATCCATCCATGCATCTCCATTCCTAGGGCCGGGTGGTGGCAGAGCTTGCCCTGGCAGCCCCTTGGGTGCTCACTGCTGTCCTTGTGCCCCACGCTTGGAGCCCACCATGGCCCCATTACTCTGTCCCCCTTGCCCCAGGGTGGGACAGCACCCTGGCTGTGCCTCTTGCTGTCTACACCCGCCTTCAGGGCACTTTGCAGGGTGCCAGGTCCTGGCATGGTGGCTGTGAGTTTTGGGAGAGAGAAGGGCACCTGCAACACGCTATGCCAGTGCTGGGTGCTCCCCGACCCATGGTGTGGGGCAGTCATGGGGGTGGGGGGACCTGGCCCAGCAGTGATGGGGCAGGGCGAGGGGGGTGCTCACAGCCTGGGGACCTCAGCAGGGCACTCCGCACGGCCGCTGCCAGCCCTCGCCAGGCGCACAGGCAGCACCCAGCGGGCAGGATGGCTCTGGCAGGCAGGAGCGTCCCCCATGCCCTCCCCTGCAGCGGGGCTGTGGCCGAGCTGTGATGCCTCAGGACCCCCAGAGCTAGAGGTTCGCAGTGCCCTCCCCCTCCGGGATCCCCATCCCTGCTCACACCAGGGAGGGCTGGCAAGCCCATGGGTGAGCTGAGCCCTGCGGGACAGACAGACAGACGGACGGACGGAGCCAGGCAGGCACGCGGAAGCGAGGGGGAGGATGACCCCGTGAGGGGGGGGTTGCTCCACCAGCTCCGGATGCGAAGGAGGGAGAGGAGGAAGCGTCTCCACTTCCGCAGGCCAGGGATGCTCCAGGCCTATTGTGGGTGTCCACGGTGCCCCGGGAGCAGCAGGGATTCCCCAAGGATGCCGTGGGCCTGGCTGGTGCTGGGGAGGGGGCTGGGGCCAGGGGTGATAGCCACAGGGGCTGCGGGGCTGAATGAACCCCCAGGGACTGACCAGCATGGGGACGCCTGGCAGCAGGGATGGATGCTCAGGGGGACCCGCTTGCTCTGATGCTGGTCTGCACCTTCCCTCCTGGCCCCTGTGCACCGGGGATGCCGAGTCCCCATCTCCTGGGGGTGATGCAGCCTGCTGCCTCCCCCCACAACCCCAGCCTCTGCTCCAGACCACGGGCACTGGGGTCCTGGTGGGGCAGAGCCCCTGATGCTGGGAGGCTGCGGGTGGTGGCATGGAGGACCCCTGAATGTCAGGGGAGGAGCAGGGCGCAGAACAAACAGGTGTCGAGTTCTTTCCACCCCGTGTGCCAGCATCGCCCGGGCAACTCCGACTCCTCCCCGCCGCCTTCCCCCTGACCGGCAGCCTGTGGCACTGCCCCCTCCCCTGGCACAGCCCGGCCCCCCAGCCCTGACCTTGGGCTCACACCCCTCCGTACCCCCCTCCCACAGCATCGCTGAGACTCGCCTGTCCTCTTGCTCTCCCCGGGGCGGCTCAGCCGGTGGCTATCCCTTGCCCCCCTCCCCATGCCGGACCCTGCACTCTGTCCCCCCGGCTGCCGGCCACTCTCCCCTATAAGGGCTGGGGCAGCGCGTGTGGCACCGAGCTGACCTCATGCCTTTGTGCTCTCTCCGGCGTTGACTATAATAGGGAATGGGAGGAAGAGCCCCTGGCCCCTTGCCAGCCCTCCCGCCGCCCGCCGGGAATGCAGGACAATCCGATGTCTTCCCACCGGGCCACGCTGTGCTCGGGGACAGCTCGTGGGGGGACATCGCTGACGGGGGACGGGGCTCCCTCCGCGTGTCCCTGACCTCCTCTCTTTGCCCACAGGCTGCAAGAGGAGATCCAGCTGAAGGAGGAGGCTGAGAACAACCTGGCTGCTTTCAGAGCTGTGAGTACCAGTCCTGTCCTCCGTGGGGTGTGGGATCCCCACCTCCCCTCACACCCCATCTTCCCCCAGCAGCCTGGCCCCAGCACCAGGGCATGGCCCTGGGCACAGCTTTGCACCCTTCAGCCTCTGTGCGTGATCCCTGTGCTCCCCCCACACCCGTCCTGCTAACTCTTGCTCTCCGTGTCCCCCTCAGGACGTGGACGCGGCCACGTTGGCACGCATCGACCTGGAAAGGCGCATCGAGTCCCTGCAGGAAGAGATCGCCTTCCTCAAGAAGGTGCACGAAGAGGTAGGTTGGGGGGTGGCCCTCTTTCCCGCAGGCACCCATGGGGCCGGGGGATGGACCAGCTGCCATGAGGTGTCTCCTTGTCCCCCTAGGAAATCCGGGAGCTGCAGGCTCAGCTGCAGGAGCAGCACATCCAGGTGGAGATGGACATCTCCAAGCCTGACCTGACAGCTGCGCTGCGGGACATCCGTGCCCAGTACGAGAGCATCGCTGCCAAGAACATCGCTGAGGCTGAGGAGTGGTACAAATCCAAGGTGCAGGAGGCGGTGGGCTCCGGGCTGGTCCCGGCATGGCAGGTCCTGGCCATCCCAGTGGCCATGCCCACTGATCCTGGTCTCTCCCCAGGTGTCTGATCTGACACAGGCGGCCAACAAGAACAACGACGCTCTGCGGCAGGCAAAACAGGAGATGCTGGAGTACCGGCACCAGATCCAGTCCTACACCTGCGAGATTGATGCCCTCAAGGGCACGGTGAGCCATGGGCAGCATTGGGGAGACCCCCAGCTTCCTTGCAGGGACCTGCTGCTCCAGGGCTGCTTGGGGACCTCCGGAACATCTCTGGGGTGGGGTGCTATTCCTAGCTCTCTGAGTTGCTACCATGGGGGAGACTCGTCCCCCAGTGCTGTGCCTTCCCCAGTGGCAATCTGGGCCTCTGCGAGGTGTTTTGGCAGAGCCCCAGGGTCAAGATTGCAAAAGGTGTCCCAGCCTGGGAGGCTCCAGGCAGGCGGGCACAGGGCTCGGGGTGTCTGGTTGCAGGCTGGGAAGGTGGTTGCAAGCAAACAGGGCACAACAGTCCCGCTCTGGCATGGTCATGGTCACAGGAGCCAGCCAGCGGTGCCACCCCCAGGCAGCCGTCCACTGCTCCTGCACCTCTCCGTGTTCTCCTGCTGGGTTAGGATGGCTTTGCTGGGGATCCTGGGCATGCAGGCAGAGGGTGCTGGTGTTGCCCAGGTCCTGCCCAGCTTGCCCCTGCCAGGTCCTGCTGTCCAGTGCTGGGCAGACAGAAGGTGCCAGTCACCCATCATGGCCCCACGTAGGCTGGAGCCAGCCCAGGGCTGACCACGGCTCTCCCCTAGGATGCCCCCAGCACCCTCAGCTCCCACCCCAGGTGACCCCTGGCTCCTCTGGGTCTCCACCCTCGCTGAACCCACTTGTCCTCCCAGAACGACTCGCTGATGCGCCAGATGCGGGAGATGGAGGAGCGCTTCGCAGGGGAGGCCGGTGGGTACCAGGACACCATCGCCCGGCTGGAGGAGGAGATCCGGCACCTGAAGGATGAGATGGCCCGGCACCTGCGTGAATACCAGGATCTGCTCAACGTCAAGATGGCTCTGGACGTGGAGATTGCCACATACCGCAAGCTGCTGGAGGGCGAGGAGAACCGGTGAGCGTCAGGGGGGCAGGACAAGGTGGGGAGACCAGCAGGGTCAGCTGTTTTTTGGGCCTCCCACCCCATGAACAGCTGCCCAAGGACTGGTGGTGGCTTGTGCTGAGCTCTCCCCTCTGTATTCCCACAGGATCAGCATCCCCATGCACCAGACCTTCGCCTCTGCACTCAATTTCCGAGGTGAGCATCAAGCCGTGAGGAGGGTGGCCTGGGACGAGTCCCTGGGGGTCCTTAGTGGGGGGGTAAATCTCTCTCTTGGGGGGCTGCAATTGGGCTGGCAGGTCAGGGACACATGGCGGTGGGGGCACTTGGTTGGGTGCTGCCACAAGTTGGAGGGGGGGTGAAACCAGGGCTCCTGAAGCCCCCCAGTGGCTTCAGCCCCACTGCTGTGCCCCCATGCCACACATCCCCGTGGTCCCATCCCCTGTGTCTTCCCGCCCGCAGAGACCAGCCCAGAGCAGCGTGGCTCCGAGGTGCACACCAAAAAGACCGTGATGATCAAAACCATCGAAACCCGTGATGGAGAGGTGAGATTCATAGAATCATAGAAGAACAGGGAGGCACCTGCACCTCCAGATTACCCTGGGGTAACCATGGAGGCAGGGGGGACCGAGCATGGCTCCTGTCCCCGTGCTCGGGTCTCCAGTGCCGGCATGGCATGGCATCTCACGGTGCCTCTCTCCTTGCAGGTGGTGAGCGAGGCGACCCAGCAGCAGCACGAAGTGCTGTAGAGGAGGCTGCCCCGGCAGCCCACCGGCACCCTCCGTCCCTGCCTCCGTCCCGCCGCCAAGCCCCCCCCCCCCCCCCCCCCCCCCCCCCCCCCCCCCCCCCCCCCCCCCCCCNAGCCCCCTCCCTGCGCCGGGCACGGGCTTGGGGTTCGTCCCGCGGGAGCGGGGATCCGTCCTTTCCCCCCCACCGTCAGCACCGCCGGCCTCCCCCGGAGCTGGCACTTCTCCGAATGGATGGCGGTGATGCCGGGGATGGGGAGAAACAGGGACCGGGGCCAAGCCCCCCATTCTCCGCCTGGCTCGGAGCCAGGGTGCTCCCAGCCTGCGTGTCCCCCCCCCAGCTCAGGGGGGGACCGGGACCCCACGCTCCCCCCGGCCCGAGAGGCAGCCCTGTGGGGCAGAGGAGGGCAGTGCCCGCCCCCCCCCAATGATGGGGACCCCCAGCAGCAGGAGGCTGCATGGGGCCAGGCTCGGTGAGCCGAGAGGGTACCCGTAGGTGGACACAGGAGAGAGGAGGAGTGAGTGAGTGGGAGAGAGGGGGGAGAGAAGGAGAGGAGCTGGAGAGAGGCCCGGGGGCCAGGGCAGGCACCCCCACCCCTCGCCCCACTGCCCCCCCACCCCACNGCAGGAGGCTGGGCCAGGCTCGGTGAGCCGAGAGGGTACCCGTAGGTGGACACAGGAGAGAGGAGGAGTGAGTGAGTGGGAGAGAGGGGGGAGAGAAGGAGAGGAGCTGGAGAGAGGCCCGGCCCGGGGCAGGCACCCCCACCCC
>VUYV01000080.1:1892866-1909772 GCA_008711295.1 Anarhynchus alexandrinus
CCCCGGCGCTCCCCCGGCACCACCCGAGGGGTTCCCCCCGCGCAGCCCCCTCCGGGACCCCCCGCAGCCCCCGGGCTCTCTCCTTCGGCTTTGAAAGTCTCGCTCTGCTTACGCAGCTTCGCAGCGGCAACGCCAGCATCAGGATCAGGCCCGGGCCGGGGGGGGCGGCAGGAGGGAGGGAGGAGACAGGCAGGAGGGGCTGGGGGGAGCAGGTGGTGGCCTGGGCCAGCTCCCCGGAGAGCAGGACGGTCCCAGCAGCGGGTTCTGGATCCCCCCGCAGCCCCCTCCCCGCGCCGGGCACGGGCTTGGGGTTCGTCCCGCGGGAGCCGGGATCCGTCCTGTCCCCCCCACCGTCAGCACCGCCGGCCTCCCCCGGAGCTGGCACTTCTCCGAATGGATGGCGGTGATGCCGGGGATGGGGAGAAACAGGGACCGGGGCCAAGCCCCCCATTCTCCGCCTGGCTCGGAGCCAGGGTGCTCCCAGCCTGCGTGTCCCCCCCCCAGCTCAGGGGGGGACCGGGACCCCACGCTCCCCCCGGCCCGAGAGGCAGCCCTGTGGGGCAGAGGAGGGCAGTGCCCGCCCCCCCCCAATGATGGGGACCCCCAGCAGCAGGAGGCTGCATGGGGCCAGGCTCGGTGAGCCGAGAGGGTACCCGTAGGTGGACACAGGAGAGAGGAGGAGTGAGTGAGTGGGAGAGAGGGGGGAGAGAAGGAGAGGAGCTGGAGAGAGGCCCGGGGGCCAGGGCAGGCACCCCCACCCCTCGCCCCACTGCACCCCCACCCCACCACGTCTACGTGACTCTTCAGGCGGCTGAAATAAACAGCGGAGCATTACTCCTTCCTCCCAGCGCATCTCTGGGGCAGGGATGGGATGGGGTGGTGGGGAGGTGGCACCCAGGGGGGCATCGCATGGGCCCCCAGGGCTGGGCTGGGGTGGATGGAGGGGGGGTCCTGCATCCACCCTGAGCCATCTTTCCCCTAGGCTGCAGGGTCCCCCCAGAGCATGGGTGTCCCTCACACTGAAGGTGCCCCAGAGCCTTTTGTGGCCCATGGTGATGGGTTTCCCAGTTGTACTGGATGGGCGAGCCCTGCCGGCACCACGGGCTGCAGCAGTTGAGCCCTGAGCAGGTTTAGAGGGGCCCTGGGTGACCGTCCCCTGTTGCCCCCATACACCCAGGACCCCACACCATGGCCCGGTGGCTCTCAGCCCCACAGCCGCCCCCTTTCTTCCCTCACCCGGGCAAGTCCTGTCTCAGACCCACACCTGCATGGAACGTCTCCAAGCCCTCCCCATTGCCACTGACCTGTAAGCAGAGCCCCTCTCATCCCAAATCTACCTCCTCCTCAGCACGCCGTGGGCATCAGCCCCACCACCCCACGTCCGCCCCCACCCCCAGGATCAACTTCCAGCCTCAACCTGTCCCCTATGCCCTCTCCCCCCAACAGACGTGGTCCCCTCTCCTCGTGGTTGGGGTGTGGAGGTCTTGGCTTTGGCTCCTTTGCCCCAGGGATGGGGGATGCAGCAGGGGAACCCAGGGTCGAGTGTCCCACAGGGGAGAGAGATTCAGGGTTGCTCTGCCCCTGGAGGGGTCAGAGGGTCCATACCTCCCCACCAGGCAGCAGAGCCCTTGGGGGACAGTGGGCTTGGCAGGGGGGGACGTTTTAGGGACAAGGCAGGTGCTGCTGCCAGCAGTGGGGATGGGGATGGGGATGGGGATGAGGGGGTCCCTGATGAAGAGGCTAGCATGGGGAACCCCAGGTTTGGCTGTGGGGCTTGGGGGGGGGATGTCCTCAAGGGCTATCTCCAGCAGGTGGCCCTGTGACATCGAGTACGGTCCCCAGGGCTGCCCTGGGGAGGAACGACACCCCCCTCCCTGCTTGTCCCTGGCTGGCAGGACCAGGGCTCTGCCCCTGGGGCTGGGACGGGCAGGCAGGGGACAGAGCAGCCCTTTGCCCACAGGACAGGGCAGGCAGGGAAGAGGTCCCCCCCAGGAGCATGGCAGCTTCTCCTCCAGCCCCCGGCGACCCTGGGGGTTGCTCAGCTGCTCTGCAGCCCAGCTATGGGTCTAGCAGGACATCCCGCTCTGGCGTGCCCCAGCCACCCAAGCTGGCAGGATCCCAGTATCTTCTCCTCACTGGTGATGCTCCACCGATGCTGGCACCCTTTGGGCTGGTGGCAACGGGCTGTGCCAAAGCCAGCGGGGCTGGTTTTGCAGCTGGGAAGCAGCATGCGGTGTCACTCGCATTCCTGCTCACCAGATTTACAGCCCCCGGCGAGGGCGGCCAGGGCCAGGTGCCGAGACGTGTGCCATCGCGCCGGGATCCGGGAAAACCCTGCCTTGCCCGGGGGTGGCGAGGCAGCGCGTGGCACGGGCTGTCCCTGGTTGCTCGCTGCCTGGAGCGCAGCATGAGGGAGCTCTCGTGGAGCACCCCAAACCCAAACAAGTGGGGTGCTCCTGCTCCAAGCAGGGCTTGACTGGAGGGGGGGGGAGGGTTGGCCGGGAGCAGGCGCTCAGTGAGAGAAATGAGGTTTTGCCATGTTTGCATTCTCCCAAAAGGGTGGATTTGGGGTGAAGCTGGGATCCCCCCTCTCCTGCCCACCCTGTGCTGGGGATGGGGCGAAGGGGCCCCGCGGGGCTGGCTCCTACCCGGGGTCTCGCGTTGCAGGAAGCATGACGGTGTCCTTTCCCTCCACATGCCACCAGGGTCTCTCTGTCCCGATCCGGTGACACCGCCGGAGAAGGGGAAGGGGGGAGGAAGGCTGGGTCGTCCCCCCCGCGCCCCCCCCCTCCGAGCCTCGCTGCTAATATGGAAAGGCGCTGGCCCCTATCTATCTTTGCAAGCGGAGCTGGGCTGTAGGGCCGGGGCGGCGGGTGCAGAGAGGGGGAGCCCGGCCAAGGAATGTGACATATCAGAGGCAGCTGCCACTTCGGGAGAGGGGGCAGAGGGAGCGCAGCTCGCCTGGGGGCCGCGCGGGACGGGACGGGGACGGGTGAGGGGGGGGGACGCCAGGGCCCCAGCACCAGGAGGGCTCGGCGAGCGGCCGGCACCCGTGGGACTCGCACCCCGGCCGGCGGAGGAGCAGGTGCCGAGGCGCGGGGCGGGCTCGGGGTCGCAGCGGAGCATGGGGTGTGGGTGCTGCGGCGTGCCGGGCGCTCGGTGAGCGGTGGCTCGGCGAGCAGCAACCCGAGCCCACGCCTAAAAATAGCCCCTCGCTTGCCCACGGCGCTGCGACCTTCGGGGCTGTGGCCGGCTGAGGGAGGGGAAGGGGAGGGGGCACCGAACCGGACGGCACCTGGACCGGGGGGCCGCCTCTGCCCCGGCACCCCTGGCAGGAGCCCAGCACCCCCAGGCCGTGGGCAGGGGAAGAAGAGGGGCACGGCTTGGGGCGGCGGGGGTCGTGGGCACAGGCGGCGGAGCTGCGGACCATGCACCGAGCGCAGGTACGCGGTGGCACGAGCAGGGCCAGCGGGGACCCTCGGGTGGCCCCGCCGAGCCCCGGCATCCCGCCGAAGCGCGCCAAGGTCACGGCGGAGCCGGGGGCATCCGAGGAGGGCCCGGCTCGCCCGGCGGTGCCGGCTTTTGTGCGGAAGCTGAAGAACGCGGCGATCGGCACCGGCTGTGACATCCGGCTGCGGGTGGTGGCGGTGGGCAACCCCCGGCCCAGACTCCGCTGGTACCGAAACGAGGAGCTGCTGGCCCCACGCGAGGAAGAGTATGGCACCCTCTGGATCCGGGACAGCAAGAAGGAGGATGCCGGCGTGTACACCTGCATCGCCGAGAACGAGCGGGGAGAGGCCATGACCAGCGCCGTGCTGGCCATCATCGACATGGAAGGTAAGGGCGGTGCGGCCACCGCCATGGCTGTGCTGGCACGGCTGCGGGCACGGGTTTGCCAAGGGCGGCTGCGGTGCTTTGGTGCATGCCCTGGGGGCCGGCCATGGCTGGGCTTTGCCGTGCCAGCCCCGCTGCAGGCTGGGGTGCCCGGTGCCGGCAGCACCGGGGCGGCTCTCCGGTCTGGAGCGAGCATGTGGCTGCAGCACCGGCTGCCAGGCCAGGCAGGGTGCCAGCGCCGGGCACGGAGCATGTGATGCTGAGCCTGCTCGGGGCAGGAGGAGAGAGACAGAGAGAGAGAGAGAGAGAGATGCGGCGTGCGTGCGTGGCACCGGTGATGCCACCCTCTGCAGCCACCGACACCGTCCCCGGTTCTCCTGCACAAGCCACCCCCGTTGCAGCAGCTGCCTGTGGGCAGAGCTGCCCGTGGCATCGCCATCGCTGCTGTAGCAGGCACCGGGGCTGTACTGGGAGAACTGGGGCCCTGTGGGGGTGGGGCCGGGGGGAGGAGCCTAACACTGCAGGAGGTGGGGCTGACAAGTGGGTGGAGCCTGATGGTGGACCCTGCAGTGGGCGGGGCCTGGTGGTTAATTAGTTAATGGTTAATTGGTTAATGGTTAAATAGGAGGGGTGGAGGTCAGAGCCCTATGGTGGCCCCTCTGCTCACTAGCCCTGGCTGTGGCAAGCCGGGCATGCTCCTCCAGCATGTATGGGGGCGGCTGTGAGTCCTTGCATGGGTGGGCCTCATCCTGCATGGGGGCCAGGCAGCTTTGGGGCTCAGCCCCCTCCACCCCAGGATGCCACCTCCCTGGGGCATGGCAGACCTGGGTGTTGGGGAGTGTGCGGTGCTGGCTGGTGGCACCGCTCTGAGATGCCAGCTATGCCGTGTGTGCGGGGACAGTGAGGGAGGCGGTGCTGAGCCCTCAAGCCCTGGAGAAGGAGCTCCACATGGGGCTTCTTTGAAGCACCAGAGGCTCGCTGGAGATGCTGCACCTTGCGGGGGGGCTGGGTGGCCGTGGGGGGGGGGGTGTAGCAGGAGCCTTTGCAGGGGAGCACTGGAGGAAGAGGAGGAGTTCGTCTGTGTGAGCCAGGAGGCTGGAGGATGTTTGGAGGATGGAGGAAGGAGGAAGGTGTATGTGCTGCTCATGGGCCTGGTGGGGGGGACAGGGAGAGCAGAGAAGTGCACGGGAGGGGTCCTGCCCCGCCGTGGGTCTGTGTGGGGTCACTGTGCATCGCACCTTTGGGGACCGTGGCACTGTGCGTGATGCTGTGTGTACAGACAGAGTGGGGGATGTGTATTGCCCCATGGGGCAGGAGCGACCTGTCGGGGGGGGGTGGGGGGTGTGTCTGATGGTGGGGTGTTGACCCTGTTCTCACACCCCGGTGTGCAGCTGCACCTCTCCATGGCACCGCCGGTGCAGGTTCCCCCCCCGCCTCTGCCCAGCGGCGCGGTGATGCCTGATTTCCCCAGGTGCCTGTTCCCGTTGTGCTGACGCACTCGTCCCTGCTCCCGATTCCCAGCTGCCGGCCCCTTGCTGCCGCCTTTCTGGAGCAGCTGAGGGAGGGACGGAGCAGCCGGGATTGCCTAATGTGTGGGGTGAATGTCACCCTGCCCCGGGCGCTCCTCCTGGCGGGGCGCTTGGTGCATGTACCGCCATTGAGAGGGGAGCCACCCAAAAAGCCAGCCCTGGGGCCGAGATGCCTCTGGAGCCACACAAGCTCTGGGGCACTGGGATGGGCGAGGAGCCACGGCAGCCCCCGCTGTGGCTTTGTCTCTGTCCTGGGGCAGAATGGTCTCTGCGGTGTGCCATGGCAGTGACCCAGTCTCCCCACTGGGTATTGGAGAGGAGTGCTGGTGTGGTGGTGGGGGGGGGGTCCAGCCCTATCACCTGGCCCCCATTGCAGGGTGCTGGCACGTAGCATGTTGTTCCCCCGAGGCCATTTTCTCCATGTCGGCAGCCAAGCAGTGAGACGGATCATCGTGTGAAATGGAGGAGCTGTGCCACTGCTCCGCACCCGCCTGCCCTGACACCCTGCCAGGCCGGCTGCCGTGGCTTGCCAGCCTCCAGCATGGTTGCTCGGGGGGCTCCCCGCACCCCCTGCTGAGACCCTGCTCTCCGGGGACCATGGAAGTCCTTGCTGGTGGCTGTGCCATCCCCATGATGGGCAGGGACACCCTGTCCTTGTTCCCTGGGCAGCCCTGCAGTCCGGGTCGTTGGCCAGCTGAACGAGCAAGGGGGATGTGTGCAGGACAAGCTCTTCCTCTGGGCTCGGCGTTCTGGGCCCCTCATATCTGGAGGTACTGGGGTGCCCTTGCTCTAGTCGCCTCTGCTGGGTCACCATCTCTGGTGGGCACAGGACCCCGTCCTCTGCCCTCTCTTCCCAGTGCACAAGTCAGGCTGCAGCTCTCCATAGGGCTGACACCGGCTCTCCCCAAGGTGGCTCAGGTCACTGCTGGTGGGGTGGGGGGGCTCTGTGCCACCCAGCTCCACGCTCAGCCCCGGCAGCTCCTCCTGCACCAGCTCAGCATTCCCCCTTGCTCACACAAGCCCGATTTAGATCCTCTAATCCCTTGCCCTGAATCTGTCTCTCCACCCCACTAATGATTTTCTCCTGCTCTTGTCTCAGGTCCCCCGTGTGCGTCAGCGCCCAGTATGGGGAACAGGGAGTACACACATGGGGCTGGCCAGGCAGGTGGACACAGGGCCTCCCAGGGGCACACCATCCCTCTCATGTCCCACCATCCCTGCTGCATCCCACCTCTCTGCCCCTCTCCTGGTGAAGGTTGTCCCTCATGCTGTGGCCTCATGGGCCCAGGTGAGGTGCATTGCCCCTTCTCACATTGGCACTGGGCTGGTCCTGGGGCTTCCCAGGTCCATCCAGGGACCCTCCAGACCCTTCCAGCCAGCTCTGGTCCCCACCGTGGCTCCCCCAGGCTCGCTAAAGCCTGTATCACCTCTCAGCTGCATCTCCTAAATTTTTTCCCCTTAAACTGGATTAAATCACCTCTTAAGAACCTGAGCTAATCTCCTTTTAGAGCCCAGCCCTCCCTCGCCGTGCCAGCGCCGCCTGATCCTCCCCGCCAGGGCTGCCTCTAGTTTCAAGGTTGGATGTCTCCGTCTCGGGCTCCCAGCGCAGGGTCTCTCTCCGCTCGCCTCCACCTGCACTCAGCAATCAAACCGCCTTGGAACCTTTCCTCTGCCCGGGGAACAGCCTGCACCCGCCTGGATTTGGGGGCAGGGAAGGGGGCAAGGAGATGCCTGTGCGTGGTGGCCCTGCACGGCCCCTTCCCGTCCAGCCCCGAGTTATGGTGGGGCGGTGTGGGCACACTTTTGCGGCTGGCGTTGCACAGCAGTGGCAATGGTGGGGATGTCTGTGCTGACAGTGTCCCTGGTGGCTCAGCACCTCTGCCCGTTTATCTCGGTGCCTAATTTTAGTCCCTTACTTTGCAGTGCTGTGCCCATGTTTAGTGCCAACTGCCCCTTCCCTCTGGAGCCCCTGCCAGCCCTGCTCGGGGACTGAACAGGACCTAAAGCCTCTTTTTGTCATTTCCTTCCCTCCTGTGGGAGTCTAGGGGCTGCCTCAGTTTCCCCTTGCAGTCCCTGACTGCCATGTGCCATCCTCCCTGCCTGCCCCCTCAGCCCCGGGGCACAGCAGCATCTCGGAGGAGCTCAGGATGCCATGTCCCGCTGTGGGGTCGGTGCAGGGGCTGCCTCTGCAGAGCTGCTTGGCTGGTGCCACCCCAGGGCACCTGTCCCAGCTGGCATGGGGACAGGTCCCTGGGGCTGGGCAGTGCAGGGAGGATGGGGCTGGACCTGTCCCTCGAGATGCCCGCAGGGCTGGTGGGTGGACTGGCCGTGCAGCCACCGGTCCCTGAGCACGGCAGAGCTGGCACTGGGGCCAGCCTGCGGGCTCCCAGCTCTGCCCCAGCCACCTGGGCAAGAGGCTGGCGTGGTGGCCACGCGTGCCAGCTCCACGTCCCGGGGCACTGCGCAGCGGGAGGGCTGCTCCCCGGTGAGCAGAGCGGTGGGTGCAGCTGTCCAGTCAGTCACCTCCACCCCTGCCCTCTCGCCCGCTGACGGGGGGTTATTTTTGCTGAGGAATGTGCCGTCCCCTCGGATTCTGGCGGGCTGTAGGGCTTGTGTTACAGGCGAGAGGCCGAGACCCGGGCCCGCCGGCGGGTAAATATAGCACTGCCGCATGGGGCTGCGTGATGGGGCGACAGCCTCTTCCTCCTGCCGGGGCTGCTCAGTGCTCCTCGCTCCCCTCCTGCCTCCCGACACCGGGTTGCTGGTTTGTCCCCTGGTAGGGTGACACTGGGAAGGGGCTAGCTGCTTCCACCCTGCTGCCTGCACTCCTGCCTGCTTCTCCCCTTGCCCTCTGCGTGCAGCCCCTAAGGCAGGGGGGATGCCGGGAGTGGGGCTGGCAGGGCAGGGACAAAAATGCCTCCTGCCACCCCGCTCCGTGCCCAGGCACCCGGAGCCAAGGTCACATTGCTGTCCTGCGTCGCTGTGTCCTCTGCCTGCAGCGGGCACCGTGTGCTCGGGCATCCTTCTAGTGGCAGCAAGTGGAGGTGATGCTGGGGAGGGCACCTGGGGTGTCCCTAACACTTGGGAGAGGGGTCACAGAGCATCGCCCTTCCCCAAGGCCAGAAAGGTGCTGCGGTGCCGCCCTGCCCGGTGACAAGGGCCATTCCACTGCATTTCTTTCCCACCGGGGACAGGGCTGGGGGTGGTCCCCTACCTCCCCTACCTCCCCAGGCTCCCAGCACATCCCCACCTCCTGCAGACCATCCCTGGCAGCTTTGGGAGGCGCAAACACATGAAAGATTCATGCCCAGACCTCCTCCTACCCGAGACGGCTGCGCACACCCACCGCCATCAATTATTCAGGCACGCAGACAAGGGGGCTGATGGCCAGGGCCGGGTGGCCGGTGCCCAGCCAGCGCTGCGCTGCCGGGGCAGGATCTGTGCTGGGGAGGCCAATCAAGGCGTGATGAGCTGCGGCGCTCTCAGCAGCGTAATTAATGCTGCATGTTGAGCAAACGTTTGCTATCTGCTTTGCTTGGCGCTGGTGTGTGTCCAGCAGGTGAGGCTGGAGCTGGGTGGCAATGGAGCCACCTGCTCCGGCTCTGCCCCATGTCCATGCCATGGCCACCCTGCCCCGTGTCCCTGTCCTGCAGAGGAGCCGCCTTGGGTGCAGGCTGCTGTCACCTCCCACCAGGCACTTTTCTGCAGGGACTCTGGCTTTGCCCTTGCGGGGGGATTTGCTTGTGCTGCCACCTCTGGAAAGGACTTTTGGGTCCCGCAGCAGGCACAGCCCCTCTGAGGTCACCCAGCTGCTCCCAAGGGTGCAGCATCTCTGGGGCAGCCCAGAGCCGCTCCTGGGGCTTTTGCTGAGGGATGGCCAAGCAGCAGAGCTGCAGTTGCAGGGAAGGGCTGTGTGCCCAGCCAGCTGGGAGCTGTGGCAGAAGACACTGCAGTCGGAAGATACCCAAATGGCTGCATTTTGGCCGGGCACATGTGGTCCCTCCCTGGGGCCAGCCCTGGGGCTATGTCTGCAGGTGCTGTGGTGGCAGCACCCTTGCCCTGACACCACCATGTTCCAAGCCCAAGCCTTGGTGCCCCTTCCCGGCATCCCTCACCAGGCTTTTATCCCACTTGAGTGTGAAAAAAACAGGCACAGGCTGTGCAGGTCTGTGGTAGGACCACAGGCATGCACAGCCTGGGTGAGAGCACCTGGCAGGGAGACCTTGGGTGCAGGGACCCTGGCAGACATGAGCCCCACAGCCCACCCTTTTACTCAGCCCTGGTTCAGGTGTACCCATCTCTGTCCCCATCCAGGGCTGAGGGGCGCAGCAGAGTCCTCTGGCTCTGACAGGAGATTCCTTTAGTGCCAGCTCTGGCATTCGTGGGACTTGCCTGACGTGCAGGGTCTCCACGGAAACCCCGCAGCATCACTCGAATTGTGGGACTGTCAGAAATGTTGTATAAACAGCTCCTTTTGTACTGGGTAATTTGCAAGTTATTATGGAGCCATGAAAAGCCTCACGTTGGGAGTCACGGGCTGGGAGGGGAAGCGGAGAAAAGCTGCCGGAGCTGCCAAGCGTCGTGGGGAGCGTGATGCCTGTGTGCAGCCCCGCATGGGGCAGCCAGCTCCCCCAGGGGACAGGTGAGCAGCATGGGGACAACCGCTGGGTGGGGAGGCCTCCAGCAGCGTCCCCATGGATGGTCTGCAGTGGGAGGGGGCAGCGTGGACAGCCGGTGGGAGTGGAACCTTGGCAGCCTCTCCAGGAGCCTGGAAAGGGGGCTGATGGTTGCTGCGGGGCTCAACGGCTTGGTGAGCTGGGGGTCCAGGGCACCGAGAAGCGGGGGGACACGGCAGGCAGGAAAGGACCCGCTGAGGCTGTGGGGCCAGGACTGCCCGTCCGGCCTATTTGCAGTGTGACCCAGAGAACAGGGACAGGCCGGCAGGGCCGGGGATGTGCCAACACCCCAGGAGCACCAATAAGTCTTAATGGCTCCTGACCAGGGGTCCACACTGATGGCCTCTGCCCACATCCCGAGCACCCCGTCGCAGCTCAGTCCTGGGCACCCAGTCCTGCCCTGAGCTGTGTTGTGGGTCTTCATCCCAGGACAAGTGGAGGTCTTGTGTGTGTTATGCAAGACAGACAGGGACAACAGCACCCTTCCCTGGGTCATGCTTGTGTCCCCACCAGCCACAAAGCAGTGATGCTAGCCCAGGGCTGAGCGGTCCAGCCCTGCCATCCCACCTGGGTCCTGAGGCACCTGGAGGGCAGGGTACAAGGTCTGTCTTAGGGGACGGGGTGCCTGGGGCTGGTGGCTGTGTGGTTTGTAAGGGGTTTCATGCCATGGCATGGGCAGTGCCGCGCCAGGGGGGGTTGCTGTGAAGGACTGTGCCCATATTAGCTCTCGTTCATGTGCAGGCGGGTCAGGAGTGCTGGAACCCACACCCATACCTTGGTGAGGGAACCTTTCTGCATGGCTGGTGGCTGGAGGATGTGGGGGACTGAGGGGAGGCTGGTGAGCCTGGATCTTGGCTGGGCAGTGCCATGGGACACTGCAGCTGTGCTGCTGCGTGCAGGGTTGTGGCAGATGTGGCAGTGGAGCTGCCCTGTTTGGGGGCACTTTGGGGGCAGCGCAAGGAGGGCAGTCGCGTGCAGTGCTGGCGTGGCGTGTTGCGTTATTCTTGTCCCCGTCAGGGTGCGTGTGGGAGCCGCAGTGGTGGGCTGCGTCCCACGGTGCTGAGCATGGGGGGCAAGAGCAGCCCCTGCCCCAGGCGGTGGGGCAGGATGGATTGATGACAGGGGACAGCGGTACAGCTGCATCGCTGGGCAGGGGGCTCGGACCCCTGGGTGCTGTGGAGCCAAAGCCAGCGGGGGGGGGGGGAGGACGTGTGCCCCCCCGCACCGTCCCCCGTGGCTGCCCTCGCCCCCCGCCACCTGTGCCCTGCCTGTCCCCCGCCGCTGTCACTGTATGCCAGGGCTGGCGGGGAGGCGGAGGCGGAGGCAGGCGGGGGAAGGATGGAGGGAGGAGCACTCCAGTGATGCTTCATGCTCACAGCTCCAGCCCTCCCGAGAGCCCAACCTGGCGAGCCCCTTCCTCTCCCTCCGCCGTCCCCGGCTGCCGGCGGTGGAGGATGCTCGGAGCATCGCTTGCCCCCCCGGCGTGCTGACAGCGGGGACCACGCCGGGAGCGGGCTGGCGTCCTGCCGGGCCTGAGCCGGTGTGACCGGGCCAGCGGGGCTCTGCAGAAGCATGAAGAAGATCTGGGTGAAGAAGCGTTTCCAGGTAAGGGCTCCGGGCTGCCGCGCCGGCGGGTGCCGGGAGGAGGGGGCAGCGCTGGGGAGAGGGAGCGCATCGGGATGGGGATAGGGATGGGGATGAGGATGGGGATGGGGGTGTCCCTCTGGCCCTGCTGCTGCCACCCGGGGCTCCCCAGGGCTTCGCCCATCGCCAGCTCCAGCCCTGCTTGCAGAGCCGCCAGCTGCCTGCCTGTCCTCGCCAGCCTGGGCAGGGTGGGCAGAAGGCAGGTGCTCAGCACCGCCTGTGCCAGAAGCGGGGCTGGGACCCCCACCAGGGGCTTGCCCCCATGCCACCCTCTCTCATCTCTGCTCTCCGGAGCCAGGGCGGCAAATGGATGCTGCTTCATGGCTCCCCCCAGCCCCGCTGCCGGTGGTCACGGAGCTGGAGACGAGGCTTTGCATGCGTCATCCCCTCCGCGTCAGGAGCATGCCTGGCACAGGCAAGGCTCCTCCGCGGGCCCCGCCGCACGCTCCGCCGCCGAGCAAGGAACAAGGACGTCACTTGGCCTCAGCGGGAGGGTGGAGGATGGGGGGCATCCTTCCAGGAAGCCCCCCGCCCCCGGCTCCCCTGGGGCGCACAAGGCCACCCCGCTGCTCCACCCAGTGCAGGCATGTAGCCCACCCGCTGTCACTCTGTCTGGTGGCCCAGCAGGGGCTGGGGGGGGTTGTCGCCTGCAGCCCCTTCCTAGGGGTGTAGGATGTGCAGAGGGACACGGGTCGCCAGGGATGCTGGGAACCAGGTGGAGGGGTCCCTCTGGGGCAGGGTGGATGGCATTGCCTGGTTGCCCCATCTGCCCTTGGGGGCAGCAAGCCCTGTGGCTTGCCCGTGCAGTGGGGCAGTGTCCTGCTGCGCTGGCTGAGCATGGGGGGTATTAGGACACCCACAGCAGCTGCACACCAGGTCCCTGCACACCAGGCAAGCCACTCACTGCCTCCCCACCTCACGCCGTCCCTGCTCCCTGTCTGCCTGTCTTGCACCAGTGGCACCAGTACCCTGTGGTGCTGGGCTCCACATTCCAGGTGGTGGCAGGGTCCATGGGCTGTGCTCCGTGGCCCCAGGGCCCCCTTCTCCCCCACGACTCCCTTTGGCCCCATGGCCATGATTAGGGAAGCCCCGTGCCAGGGCCAGGGCAGGACCCCAGCCCGGGCAGGGGGGGTCTGTGCCTGGCATGGGGGTAGGAGGCAGCACCAGGTCTCACCCGACTGCCCCATGGGGCAGGGCTGAAGCTGGGTGCTGATCCCAGCCAGCTCTTCTCCCCACCTTGGCCTGGGTGGGCACAGAGTGGGCTCCTGGGGCTCCCTCACCCCTTTTCCCAGGTTGCAAATGAAATCCCAGGCAGGGAGCACACGCCCCCACTCTCCGGCTGGCCCCTTCGCCCAGAACCCACCCCCACAATGAGCCCCCAGCTGCTCCTGCCCCCTTTCCTCCTCCTTGCTCGGGGGTGACCCTGCATCACCCAGCACTCGCTCCCTGTGGAGCTGCGGGTGGGTGCTGCGCCTGAGGGGGGTCTGGGCTGCGGGGTGCCCCAATCCCGCAGGGACCTGTTGCGAGGCAGAGGGGAGGGGGCTCAGCCCCTCCATAGCTCTGGGTGATGGAGCCCAGCCCAGGCCCGCTGGGTGCAGTCACCATATTTGATGGGGAGCTGATGGCGCCAGTCCCCGGGGAAGCCACAAGAGCACCCGATAATGGCACTCAATTGCATTTTCATTTTTTAATGGGGGAATTATCCGCCGATGGTGCAGTTAATCACTCATCTATCTTTCCCTGGCCTGGAAGACGGGCTGCCAGCCAGAACCAGCAGAGTCAGCCGAGGAGGGGAGGTGAAGCCTGGCTCAGCCTGAATACAAATGTGTCTCGTGCAGCCGCTGCCCTCGGGCCAGCACCGCATGCGGGCAGGGGGCTGGTGGGAGCCCCCAAGCGCTGCCCATGAGCGGGGGCTGCCGCTGCAGCGGCAGCAGCTTTGAGGCACGTGAAATGAGCCTGCTGCCCTTCCAAGGGCAACTAACCGTCTGGCCATGCTTGGCTGGCTGTCCCTGGAGGCTTGGCTGTCCGTCCCTGGGGGCTGTCCGTCCCTGGGGGCTGTCCACCCGTGACCCTGCTTGGGAGCTGTGGGGAGGCAGGAGGAGCTGGCAGAGCTAAGGGTTTCAAGAAAGCCGGGTGGCCATCCCTGGGCTTCATGCCTGGGAGACAGGGCACAGGGCATCAGTGTCCCGGGGAGACCCCGTCACCCAGACTGGCTGGGAAGGATGCTCAGTGCTGGCAGCCCAACCCTGCCTGTCTGCACGCCGCATCCCCGCTCCTGCCTGCCTCGGAGATCACCCCATCCCTCTGCTTCTCTGGGAGACGGCGTCAGTGCTCGCCGGACCTGGCAGGCGGGTTGCCCTCGGCCGGTCCCTCCCTTGGCAAGCGGGTGCTGGGCGCTGGGCTGCGGCGCGGAGGGCAGCCGAGCTGGCAGGGAGCTCCCGGCGCCTCCGCCCCATGCTCGGGTCCTGCCTGCCTGCCCAGACGGCGCGGGCGAGCGTGGCCCCCACACCTCCAGCCCCGCGTAGACGGGCCGGTCCCATGCCGCTTGTGCCAGGCAGCCTCCCTAACAGCTGGCACGGCCTCCGCCGGGGATGGGGGGATGCTGTCCCCATGCTGGGCCCGTGCCCGTGGCGGCGTCTGGGCCAGCGCCTGGAAGACGCTTTGCTGGCCCAGTCCCCATGCTGGCGTGGGCGGTGGCTTTGAAGGGGCTGCGGAGCATTTGGGCACCCGCCTGGGCAAAGACCTTGCTGCGGGCGGCGCTGGCTGCAGGCAGCAGTGCTGGGGCAACCACGCTGCCCAGGGCTGTCACCCCCTGGGCACGGGCAGCGGTGCAGGGCTGGGGTGCACGGTGTCACCCCCTGGGCAGGGGAGGTGGCACAGGGCTGGGGTGCACAGTGTCAGCCCCTGGGCACAGGAGGTGGCACAGGGCTGGGGTGCACGGTGTCACCCCCTGGGCAGGGGAGGTGGCACAGGGCTGGGGTGCAGTGTCATCACCAAGGGGGGTGTGTGTGTGTGCACGCACATGTGTGTGCACACTGGTGTGTGTGTGTGCACGGCTGGGCATGTGCTACACGTGTCCACCTACACCCGTCCACAGCTGCGAGCGCGGGGGTGTGTGCCCGGGGGTGTGTGCCTGTGGGTACCCCGTGGGTGTGTGCCTATGGGTACCTCGTGGGCGTGCAGCCGGGGGTGTGTGTGTCTGAGTGTGCGTGCGAGCGGTGCCGGGTGTGCCCTGCCAGCGGGAGGGTGTGAGCGGCACCACGTGTGCTCTGCCAGTGTGTGTGTGTGTGCGATTGTGGGTGTGCGCGGTGCCGCGTGTGCTGTGACGGGGTGCGTGCGTGCGGGTGTGCCATGCCAGCAGTGTGCGTGCGGGTGTGAGCAGGCGCCTGGCACCGTGCCGTGGGTAACGCTCTCTTCTCTTTTCCTTTGCAGAAGACCGGCCACTCGCGGCGCTTCGGGCGCTTCACGCATGGTGCGTTGAGTTACCAGGACCCGGCTCCCCCCGCTACCCCCAGTGTGCTGGGATGGGGTCTGGCCCCACCGCCATGCCGTGGGGGGGCAGTGAGCAGAGGCTGGGCAAGGCTGGGCTGCAGCTTGCCAGCCCCAAAACAGGGTCCTGGTGAGCTGGGGGGCTCCCAGCGTCCCCCATGAGGACGGGCTGCTCCTGGCCCCACAGCTCCGGTTCCTGCAGAGCTGCCACGGCTGGACTGGGGAGCCCAGTGTGGTGGCAGCACATGAGGCTGTGGAGGGGCAGCTTTGGGTGAAAGGGAGCAGCATGTTCCCCCCACCATGCCATGGCATGCGGTGGAGGGGAGCAGTGGTGGGGCAGGGGACCTGTCCCTTGCCACAGGGGTTTGTTGCGGCAGCTTGTGAGGGCTCGGGCCACGGCAGGAGGGAAAGGCTGGGTCTCCACGGCTGCATGGGGTCGGCTTTCCTGGGACAGGACGTTAGGGTGGCACTAATCTGGCCTGGCCTCATCCTGCCTGTGTGGAGGCTCTCGCTGATGCCCTACCCTGAGCATCCCTGCTTTATTGACCAGGACCGTGCTGTGGGGCACAGCCGTATCCTGCAGCAGTTGCCACCAGTGGGGTAGGGGATGCACAGAGGGAGGGTGCTTGCACATGGACACAACGTGTCCGTGTGTCCCAGCACCCCCAGGACTGCCCAGCTGGGGCACTGGTTGGGGTTGGGGGGGGGGGGCGGTGTCCAGCCCCAGGCTGTGGTGCTCTGCGGAGCTCAGGGATGTGCAGATGCTGCAATGGTGAGGGCACCCCGTGGGGCAGCTCCGGGGACAGGGGGCGGCTGTCCGTGTGGCCGTGGCATGGGGAGTGGATGGTGCCGAGCACTGTGCAGGTGGGACGGTCTGTGTGCGCGGAGGGTCTGTGTGCAGCGAGCGCCGAAGCGGCGTGCAGTGAACATGGGTGCAGAGTGGAGACGTGGTGGGGAAGTCTGGGGGAGCCAGACCTGTTCCCACACCCCGTGGGCACCTGGGCCCTGTCATGGGACCAGGCAGGGCACGGGGTGCTCCTTGTGGGGTCCTGAGATGGGCAAATGCCCAGTCCTGGTCCCATGCCTGGACCCGAAGCCTGGCACAGGGTGCCAGGCTCTCCGAGATGGCATGGCCCACCCAAGCACTGGCCCCGGCACGTCCCTGCCTCATGGCAGTGCGGGGAGATGCTGGGGACAAGTTCCCTCCCCGCTGCCCCCCGCGTCTCCGCAGGCCGGGCCGATAACCGGGTGTTGATGTCTCTCTCTCTCTTGCTGCCCCTATGGAAGCGAAGTTTTCCGCTCCTGCAGGAAACAAAGCTACGGTAGGAAGACCCCTGCCCGATGCCAGCCCCGTCCCCAGAGCGGGCACTGTGCCCCAGCCTGCCGCCCTGCCCCATTGCCACCGCTGTCCCCCTGTCCTGCATCCCCATCCTCATGCCGCCTCCGCCAGCTGCATTCCCAGCACCGGCACCGTCTTCCTTCCTCCCCAACGCTGTTCCTGCCTGCTCTCCCCTGCTTGCCCTTGCCCTGATGGACTTTCCCACCCCTGGTCCTGCCTTTCCCTGCTGGCAGCTTGTCCCTGCAGGTCACAGTCATGCCCCCTGCCCTGGCGCTGCCTCCTCCCAGAGCTGCCCGGGCACTGCTCTCCTGCCCCTGGAACCGGTGGGTCTGCAAGGGGCAGCGCCAGCCTGGCCTGCTGCCCCCGTGTCCCCTCACCCCCTGCTCTCCTTCCCC
>VUYV01000080.1:1916398-1935384 GCA_008711295.1 Anarhynchus alexandrinus
GGGGGGCCAGCACCCCCAGTGCGGCGGCCGGGCTCTGCCAGCACCCCACGCCGCTCGCTGCTCCCCACCCCGCACCCCCCGGTCCCCGCACGCATCCCTCACCCCTCAAGTCCCCCGTCCCATCCCGGTCCCGGGTGGGCTCCCCACGCAGGCTGGCCCGTTTCCCCCCCCTCGTCCCGGGGAGCGGGCAGGCGGCCGGCCGGGCTGCTGGGAGAGCGCAGCTGCCAATGTCACCTTCAGCCCTCGCCGGCTCGGGGCAGGGGCAGCCATCCCGGGAATCCGGGCGGCTTAAGGATGGGAGCGCGGGCTGCTGCGTAAGAGCCACTTGAGCCCTGCTGTCGCCTTGCGGGATATCGCGTCCCCTTATCGTCCCGTGGAGTGGTTCTCACTCCCTCCCTCCCCCCGCCTTGCGCGGCTCCGCACCCTTTCACTGCTGGTTGCGGCTGAGCTGGGATGTGTGGTCGGATGGGTGTCCCCGGGCACCCCCCTGGGGTGCAGGGTAGTGGGGAGGGGTGCCCTGACCCCCCCTTGCCTGGCTCTGGCTGCTGCCAGCTCCTTATCTGGCCTCTCCTATGCTAGCCCCCGCCGTGGAGCGTCATGGGAACTTGGCACCCCCCCTCGGCCAGACCAGCCCCATCACCTCGGATGAAGAGTACCTGAGCCCCCTGGAAGAGTTCCCCGAGTCTGGCACCCCCCAGCACCGACCAGCCATGAAGCTGCAGCCTAGGGCCGAGCATGGGGCTGCCCACGGCTCCCCGGAGAGCACCTTCAAGGCTGCCCCCACCTTTGAGGTGAGCTGACAACCCCCCTGGGACCTGGCAGAGGGGGAGCAGTGGCCTGTGGCCACAGCCCTGTGGTCCCTGGTGCCAGGAGGTGCCAGGTCAGGCCTTGCTACCTCCTGATCTGGGGTGTACCAGGTGCCTCAGCAGCTCCCCTGGTGCTCCAGGGCTGCCGTTGTGATGGGGGACATGTGGCCCTGGGTGCGGTGGTGGGGATGCATGGCCTTGGGTGCAGGTGGGTGCTCACTGCTCCCTGACCCCTGCTTCCCCAGGTGTCCCTGTCGGACCAGTCGGTGATGGAGGGGCAGGATGTCAGCATGAGCGTCCGTGTCCGTGGGGAGCCCAAGCCCATCATTTATTGGTGAGTCTCAGTGCTCATTGGGTCACAGCTGGACAGGGAAGGAGGGGACAGGCACAGTGGCCTCCCCATTTGGGGATGGCCAGTTTGGAGCTCTGGTCCTGAGCAGGATTGGAGGTGAAGGAGAGGGGTCTTTTGGGGACAGACAGGATGGGCGTGCAGGGCCAGGTGTGACAGTACTGCTCTGCCTGTGTCCCGAGCAGGCTGAGGAACCGGCAGCCGGTGAAGTACGGCCGCCGGCATCACACGGAGGAGGCGGAGGGGGTGCGGGGGCTCTTCACGCTGCACATCCTGGCGGCGGAGCGCACTGACACCGGCTTCTACACCTGCAAGGCTGTCAATGAGTACGGCACCAAGCAGTGCGAGGCCAAGCTGGAGGTCAGAGGTAAAGATTCCCGAGCGCATCCCCCGCTGGCCCCGAGGGGCCAGCTGGCTCCAGTGCCCTGCATGAGCTGTGTGGGGAAGGGGCCGCTGCAGACCCCTCCCTGGCAGTGCTGCGGGAGAAGGGGATGAGCCAACCTGCCCTTCTCTGCCGCAGCACAGGCAGGCGCAAGCCGGGAGCAGGAAAGTGGAGCTGCGTGCCTGGGGCTGCCCGCAGAGGCTGGCCCTGCAGCAGAAGGCAGGCTGCCCTGCTGCCCCATCCAGATGTGTGGCCCCATGGCTCTGGGTCCCACCAGCCAGCTGTGCCAGGACCCCCGCTGGCCTGACCCAGAGCTCGCTGCTCCCCACAGCCCAGCTTCATCCCATGTCCCCCCATGTACCCGCTGCCGAGGCCGGGTGCTGGCCCTGGCTGGGCAGGGAAGGCTTTTGCCCTTGGTGGCCCTGCAGGGGACATGTCCCCCTGCCCTGCTGAGCTGACAGCTCCCTCCCTGCCGCAGGCAGTCTGCAAGCTGCCGTGCCAGGCACAGAGCAGCTTGGAGAGCTTTCCCCCTGCCCATTTCCAGAGATAGCCTGTATGCATGGGACTGGGCTGTCCAGTCCCTTAGCATCCCTCCCCAGCCTGGCTGTGGTCCTCCTAGGACCCCAATATATGTGTGCAAATTTGGGGGTGGGGGGGAGGGCGGGCTCAGGACTGATAGCCAGGCTCTGCCTGGCGTCCTCCGAGGCCAGGGAAGGAGCCTATGGGGATGAGTGATGCTGCCTCCCTCCTCTTGCCCTTTGCTGTGTGTGCCCTGCTCCCCCCAAGCCCTCCCTGCTGACAGCTGCCTGAGCCCCCCAGGCTGCGTCCATCCCACCCCGGCCTTGGCTGCACTGCTTCTACCCTGCCGGGACCCCGCTCCCAGCCTCCGGCAAAGCGCGGCGGCACCGGGGGTGGGAGCGGGAGCCAGCCCCATGCCCCACGGCTGGCAGGAGCTGGGCTGCAGGGATGACAGCCCAAACCCCGGCCCCTCTCGGGGGGCTCGGTGGGTGGCTCCATGCCTTGGCGTGCGCTCGCACCCCTCGTGCCGGCGCTGGCGTGTGCGTGCGTGCGTGCCGGCCCCCACCCCCGTCGCTGCTGCACTAACCCTTCCGCTTGCTGACTGCGGTTTTTGTCTGTACGCAGGGGGAGTACGATAAGGGGGTGCATCTCTCAGAGCCGCGGCCGCGGGGCTCTTAGTTGGACACCTCTTAGGCAGTGGACCTCACCTTGTGTTATTACCTTCTGCTCCATCCGCCGCCTCGTCCTGGACGCACCGCGGGGGACGCGCGGGCCCTCGACCGCGGGCAGGGGCTCGCCGGATGGCCGGGGGAGGCGTAACCGAGGCGGGGTGGGGGGAACGGCGGGGGAGCACCAGGCACCCCTTCAGCCGGGCCAGGGCGGCTGTACGATGCTGTCTTGTCTCTTGCTCCGTCCGTTTGTCCCTGTCTGCGTGTCCTGCCTCTCCTCGCTGCCCAGGGAAGGGGAGCAGGGAGCTGAGCCCACGGTCGCTGCCGTGCCGGCTGGGGCTGTAGGGAAAGGGACTGCGGTGCGGTGGCAGCTCTGCAATGGTCACCTTGGAGTGTGGGGGACAGGAGACCCTGGGGACCCCCGCCGGGGAGCACCCTGCCCCAGCCACAGCAGGGAGGGAGAGCATCGGCCCCTTTGGCTTCATGGCGGCCACCCAGGCACCCGCCCGGCCACCGTGAGACATCCCTCGCAGCCCCAGGGCTCGGGGTCCACCCAGAGCACCCCCAGCTCCGGGTCTCTTCTCCCCGGGGAGGGGTCTGGGTGGGGGAGGGGAGGGCGGGCGGCGAGGCCGTGACCCTTTTTTTGTAGCTCTAATAAAATCTGTTTGGTAAAGCGCTGTGTGGTGTGTTCCTGGCACAGGCACCTCCCCTCACCCCCGGCCCCCCTCCCTNCCTGCACGTTCCCCTCCATCCCTGCCACCTCTCATGGTTGCTTTTCAGTTGCTGAGACGCGTCTCTCTTTCTTTCTCTCTCTCTCTTTCCCCCCTTCCCGGGCAGCTCGCCCCGAGTGCCAGTCCCTGGCCATCGTGGTTCCCCTGCAGGACGTGGTGGTCGGGGCGGGGGAGCTGGCACTCTTTGAGTGCCTGGTGGCTGGCCCGCCAGACATGGACGTGGACTGGCTATCCCGGGGCCGGCTGCTCCAGCCCGCCCTGCTCAAATGCAAGATGCATTTTGACGGGCGCAAGTGCAAGCTGCTGCTCACCTCCGTGCATGAGGACGACAGCGGGATCTACACCTGCAAGCTCAGCACAGCTAAAGGTAAGCGGCGGTCACGCAGTTCTTCGGGGTGGGGGGGGGCTCGCCGGGGGTTTGGCCCTAAGGGGGTGCTGGGGGTGGACAACCTCCCCCATCCCCGACTTCGGGGCTCCGGTCCCCCCAGGATGTAGCTGTGAGTGCTGGAGGTGGGTGACAGGAGGACAGGGAGTGGTTTCTGGTCCCAGGAGCTGGGGAGCTTTCCCCAGCTGGGAAACCTGGTGTGCATCAGTCCTTGGGCTCCAGCACCCTCAGCCCTGTCACATCCCACTCACCTCCTCCACCACCATGCATGCAGCTCCCAGAAACGTGGGGAGATGTATTCGTGCTGTGGCTGCACCGGCTGAACACAGCCCTGGAGCCCAGCTGTCCCTGTCCTCCTGGATCCAGAGCCTCCAGGCACCCGGCTCCAGTCCCAGGGGGGTGGCAGGGGGTCAGGACCACCCACTCTCTCCCACCAAACCATCACTGGTGGCAGCTGAGGAAGAGCAGCAAGACCCAGATTCTGTCCCATAGATCCGACACCCCACTTTGCCTGTGCATGCTGCACACAGCCTCTGTCCCCGGCAGCAGGACAGGGGCAATGGTCCCTCTCCCGTTCTCCAGCCCCTCGGTTGTAACCCAGGCTGCGGTGGGTGCAGGGGGCAGCGGCATTCCCAGCACCCTGTGGCTGGTGCCCGTGCATCCCTCCACAGAGCAGGCTGTATGCCCGCAGGGATTTAAGGGCAGCATCAGTTCTGGGTGCAAGGAGGTGAGGCTGTGCCTGAGTATGGATGGTGTCAAGCCCTGCCTGGGGTGGGACACCATGATTCAAAGCTGTCCCTGCTGCAAACCCCCTCATCTGGAGCATCCAGCCTGTGCTTGTCCCCATGCTGCCCCTGGGTGCTGGCATGTGCTGGCGCTGCCTGCTTCGGAGTCACCGCCCTGTCCCCAAGGGTCTAGGCTAGTTGTGACCCCCTACCCTATGGGGAAGATGGCATCCTCCCGCCCCACCTTTCTGCTGGCATCTGTACTGCTGTGAGGGGACAAAAGAGGCACCCTGCTGCCGGCAGAGCCCCAGCCCTGGGCATGGGGACCTTGCACACACTTGCCCCCCCTGTCCCGTGCAGGGACAGAGCCTGGCACCCAGCACACCCGGGCTCAGCCGCCACCAAGTGTGGGGTACCCTCAGCTATGACCACGTTGGCTGCTGGGGCTGCAGAGGGGGGTGTCGCAGGCTGCCTCCTGCCCTGCACCACGTGTGCTGCGTGGGGCTCACCCCTACCCGCTCTCCTTGCAGACGAGCTGACCTGCAGCGCCCGGCTGACGGTGCAGCCCTCTGTGCAGCCGCTCTTCACCCGCAAGCTGGAGGACGTGGACGTGGTGGAAGGGCGGACGGCGCGTTTCGACTGCATGATCAGTGGGACTCCTCCCCCGGCGGTCACCTGGACCCATTTTGGTAACCCACAAACCCAGAGAGCTTGCCCTGGGCCCTACAGGGAGACCTCTCCCTGTCCCCTCGGGGGCTGCACCCAAGGGCTCGTGCCTGGCTGGGGCTGGGAGGGGTGATGATGCTGATGCTGATGCTGATGCTGGTGTTGGTGTGTTTCTCCATGCAGGCCAGCCGGTGCAGGAGGGGGAGAACGTACGGATTCAGCGGGATGGGGGGCTGCACTCGCTGGTCATTATACACGTGGGCAGCGAGGATGAGGGGCAGTACACAGTGACCGCCAGGAATGCCCATGGCCACGTGGAGTGCTCTGCCGAGCTCTACGTGGAGGAGCCGCGACCGTCTGCTGCTTCCCAGATGTAAGAGTCGGGGGTCTCTGGGATCTGCATTCCCTCTGCTTGCTCCCCCTCCGGTATTTGGGGGACAATGGGCTTATGCAAAGCCTGGGGTCGGGACTGGGCTGGGGGCACTGTGTTCCTGCCACAAGTGTGGGTGGGCTCTTGCAGCTCCAAGCTGGAGAAGATGCCATCCATCCCAGAGGAGCCGGAGCAGGCGGAAACGGAGGCAGAGTGCTTCACCATGCCCGATTTCCTGAAGCCGCTGCACAACCTGGACGTGGTGGAATCGAAGGAGGCCGTGCTGGAGTGCCAGGTGGCCGGGCTGCCCTACCCCTCCATCACCTGGTTCCACAACGGGTCCCGCATCGACAGCACCGAGGACCGCAAGATGATGCAGTGTAGGGCTCCCTGTCACCCTCCCTGCCCCCTTGGGTTCCCTCCAGCCAGGGTGGAGGAAGGGGGGACACCCTGGGAGGAGGCATCAACCCCCAGACCTTCACGCCCCATGAAGAGGGAGGGGAGCTCTGCGCCGCTTGGCTGATGGGGTCTTACCCATGTCCCCCTGTTCCCCCCCAGATAAGGATGTCCATCGCCTGGTGTTCACGGCTGTCAGCCACGCACATGCTGGTGTCTACAAAAGTGTTATCGCCAACAAAGTGGGGAAGGCCACGTGCTACGCACACCTCTATGTCACCGGTAAGCAGTGGTGGGCACCAGCAGGGGATGTATGGCCACTCACTGCCACCCTGTCAGGCAGTGCCCCGGGGCTGGGGGTTGGTGGCCCTGTAGCAAGGTCCTAGGGTGATAGGATCACAGGGAAGTTCAGGTTGGAGGGGACCTCAGGAGGTCTCTAATCCAAAATAAAAGCGGGGTCAGCTGTGCAGTCCTCACCTTGTGGGGTCAGGAACCATGCCTGGACCCCCCAGGTCCCACATGGGACTTGCTGGGACCACCAGCCCCACAGGGGCTGCCAGGCCGAGCCCCTGCTGGGGAACCAGTGAGGATCGCTGGCCCCATCCGTCCTCTCCAGCCCACATTTCCCAGGGTGTAAGACAGATGCCCGAGGAGCTGTGGCAGTGGCCATGCTTACACTCCTGCCCACCTCCCCATGCAGATGTGGTGCCAACCCCTCCAGATGGGCCCCCCACCGTGGCCTCAGTGACCGGCAGAGCCATCACGCTGACCTGGAACAAGCCCAAGTGGCTGGACACTGCCATAGGTGAGGGGGCCGGGGCTGGGCAGGGGGTGGGCAACACCATGATGGGGTGCCTGAGCCAGCCCCATGCTGGGGGCTCTACCAACCTTCTCCCCCTGCAGACCCCAACTCGGTGACCTACGTGGTGCAAATGCAAGTGCTGGGTACGATGCAGTGGCTGGTGCTGGTGGCTGGCGTGCAGGACACCACCTACACGGTGCACGGGCTGACCAAAGGTGCCCAGTACCTCTTCCGTGTCATCACTGCCACCCCCAAGACCAACAGCAAGCCCTCCCCACCTGTGGGGCCTGTGCAGCTCCTGGACCGGGGTGAGAGGGGCAGTGGGGAAGGGATGGGTGGTGGGGGTGGAGCACTCTCTGTTGCTGGTGGGGTGGTAAGCTGTCCAGGGCTGGGCGACGTGGGGTCCAGAGGTGGTGGTGACGATGTGTGTGGCAGGTCCCTACCTGGAAGAGGCCCCGGTCATCCTGGACAAGCCAGATGTGGTGTACGTGGTGGAGGGCCAGCCAGCCTCTATCACCATCACCATCAACCACGTGGAGGCCACCGTCACCTGGAAGAGGTAGGACATGGCGCTGTGCCTGTTGCCTGCCCCATGCTCAGCATCACCCCATGGCTTGCGAAAGGGACTCCTGCACCAGCTCCTCGTGCAGCCTGTGGTGGATGGTGGGTCCTTCCCTGGGGCTGGGCTGGGCGTGCACCCAAGGGTGATGCCCAGGGCTGTGCAGAGCTGCATGCGGGGGGCTATTTTTGGGGGGTGTGTGCTGTTTGTGGGGTGCTAAGCGTTGAGAGCCATTCAGGAGGCAAAGCTAGCAATGGGGTGCGAGCCATTTGTGGGGGCTGCAGGGTGGGAACCGGGGCCGGGGCTGTCCGTGGGTCAGAAGGTGGCCATGGGGCTGTGGGGTGGGGCCTATTGATGGGGCAGTGGGTCTGGGGCTGCCTGTGGGGATGTGATGTGGCAACTGGTGTGCTCGCAGGGGTGGGCAGGTGCTGGCGGAGCAGGAGGGGATGTGCGAGGTGACGATGCCAGACGATGACCAGCACTGCCTGCGGCTGCTGCGCGTGGGCCGGGGGGCTGCGGGGCCACTGGTCTGCGAGGTGAGCAACCGCCACGGCGCTGCCCGCTGCACCCTCCGCCTCCGCCTTGCAGGTAAGTGCCCCCACACCGGGAGGCCATGCCCCTCTGTCGGGGGGGAGGGGAGGGCGGCATCACCATATGGTGCCCCAAGCCCATGTGCCATGGGGGCACTGCCCCATAGCATGGCACTGCTCCTCAGTGCTCCATACTTGTATGTCATGAGGATGCTGCTCTATAGGGTGGCAATGCCTCATGGGCCTGAAAACACATGAACCATCCATTGATACCACTGTCCGGTGTCCTATACCCATATCTGACTTGGGTAGAAGTGTCCCATGTGCCTCATGACCGTGTGCATGGGATGGCAATGCCCCATGGTGTCCCTCCGCCATGTGCCATGGGTGACACTGCTGCAGGGTGTCCCATACCTGTGTATACTGGGGTGGCACACCCCCCCCCACCCCGTGGCCTATTGCCAAGAACTATAGGGGACACCTCCACAATGCCCCACAGAGGTGTCATGGGTGGCACTGCCCTTCAGTACCCCATACCCATATGTAACTGGGAGATGCAACCCCATAGTGCCCTATGCCCGTGTGCCATGAGTGGCACTGCCCCATGGTGCCCCACGCCAATGGGTGACTGTCCCACGGTGGTGCAGGCACATGTCATTGGTGGTCTGCCCCGCAGTGTCCCACTCCTGTGTCCACTGCCCCATGTTGCTCCATGCCCCTATACCATGGGCTGGTACTTCCTCGCAGTGCCCCACAGCTGTACACCCCATGCCAGTGGCAGGGGGGTGGCACAGCCCCATGGTGCCCCACGCCCCATCTCTCGGCAGAGGCACCACGCTTTGAGTCCATCATGGAGGACATCGATGCCCAGGAAGGGGAGACGCCACGCTTTGCCGTGGTGGTGGAGGGGAAACCGCTGCCAGACATCATGTGGTACAAGGTGGGCTGGGACCCCCCCACCCCCTTCCTGACCCACAGCACCCCCAGACCCACAGCCGCCGCTGCATCACCTGGGTCACTGTGTTGGGGCTTTGGGTTTGTGTTCACCCCTGGTGATGCAGGACACACCCCATGCCCCCATCCACGGGGAAAGGTGGTGGGAACTGCTCGGGGATGGGATGGGACCCCTCTCATGCCCCTGCCACCCCCAGGACGGGGATCTGCTGGAGGAGAGCAGCCACCTGAGCTTTGTGTATGAGGACAATGAGTGCTCGCTGGTGGTGCTGGGCGCTGCTGAGTCTGACAGCGGCGTCTACACGTGCACAGCCAAGAACCTGGCCGGGGAGGTCTCCTGCAAGGCGGAGCTGGTGGTGCGGGCAGGTACGGCTGGCCGGCCCCCCGGCCCTGGGGGGCAGAGCCTGGGTGCCCGGCTTGCCCCCCGCCAGCGCCTTTTCTTCCCCCAGCCCAGCCCGCTGCCGATGCCACCATGGAGGAGGACGCTCTGCACAAGGCACGACGCCTGACCGACTACTACGACGTGCATGAGGAGATCGGAAGGTACAGGGCCACCAGCATGGTGGGCAACAGGGCACCCTGGGGACCACAGGGACAGGGGTGCTGGAACCAAGCTGCACCCTGGGGTTTTGCCTCCAGGGACTGAAGCTTCATGGTATATCAGATCCTGATGTGCTGATGGGGCTGCTCTCAGCCATCGTTGGATGCCCCAGTGCCGGCTCAGGGAGGGGAGCCAGGGCAGCTGGAGAAAAGCCAGACCTGAGGTCTCTCCATGGATGGTCCTGGAGGGCTGCCAGGGGAGTGGGCAGCTCCTGCTCCCCCACCTTCTTATCTCTCCTTGCCCCCATCGCTGCATTGCAGGGGCGCTTTCTCCTACCTGCGGAGGGTGACGGAGAAGAGCAGCCGGCTGGATTTTGCCGCCAAGTTCATCCCTGGGAGGACCAAGGCCAAGCAGTCGGCACGTCGGGAGCTGCACATCCTCTCACAGCTGGACCACGAGCGCATCGTCTTCTTCCATGATGCCTTTGAGAAGAAGAACGCCGTCATCATGGTCATGGAGCTGTATCCTCCAGGCACTGCTCCGGGAGCACACGGTGCAGGGGATGAGGGAAGCTTTTGAGGGGGCAGAGTGGGTGCGAAGGAGCTGGGTGCCCAGGAGGGTGTAGGGTATGGTGGGACATGGCATTTCTGTGCTCCTTGACTGGGACCCAGCTGTGCTGAGGAAGAGCTGCTGGACAGGATGGCGAGGAAGCCCTCGGTGTGCGAGTCCGAGGTGGGTGAACCCCGGGAGGGCAAGGTGATGGGGGAAGCAGGGAGCCTGGGGACACCGGGGTCTGTCCCAGCCCAGGGACGCGCAACGCTCATTGCATCAGGCTACAAAGGGGGCTGCAGCCTGCGCCCTCCTCCGCACGAGGCCAGCGTGGGGCTAACCCATGTTCAGGGCGCCCACCCTCTTTCTGCTCTCTCGCAGGTCCGATCCTACATGCGGCAGGTCCTGGAAGGGATCTGCTACCTGCACCAGCACAGCGTCCTGCACCTGGACATCAAAGTGAGTGTGGGGCTCTCCCATCCCCTCCCGCCCTGCACCCGCACGGATGGGCTCCCGCTGTGCTGCTGGGGGCTCGGTCCTGCTGATGGGGGACATCCCTTCCCTGGGGGGAGCCCTTGCCTCCTGCCAAGCTCCCCTCCGCCCCGCGTTGTCCTGTAGCCAGAAAACCTCCTGATGGCGGATTCGAGCAGTGAGCAGGTCCGGATCTGCGACTTCGGCAACGCACAGGAGCTGACGCCCGAGGAGCCGCAGTACTGCAAGTATGGCACCCCTGAGTTCGTGGGCCCCGAGATCGTCAACCAGAGCCCTGTCTCCAGTGTCACCGACATCTGGTAAGGGCGGCCCTGGGGTGGACGGTGGGCTCCACGCTATGCTGACAGGGACTGGGTGCCCTGGAGGACTTGTGCTGTGCAGTAACCACGCTGTCCTCTCTGCAGGCCCGTGGGCGTCATCTCCTACCTCTGGTAAGTTCGCCGGTGGGCCACCACGGCATGGACCCCCTTCCTGCCCCCTTGCCGCTTGCAGTGTTAGGGCTGTGGCCATGCACATCACTCCTTGTGGGCTCAGCCTCCTCCCTGGCTGCTCCTACCTCTGCCCTCCCCATGGCATTGGGGCTGGGGTCCAGGGTCCCATCCTCAGTCCCCTGTACTTGCCATGCTGTTCTCCATGTCCCCCCAGCCTGATGACAGTGTCCCCCTTCTTGACAGCCTGACGGGGATCTCCCCCTTTGTGGGGGAGAACGACAAGACGACGCTGATGAACATCCGCAACTACAACGTGGCCTTCGAGGAGAGGATGTTCCAGGGGCTCACCCGGGAAGCCAAGGGCTTCGTCATCAAAGTGCTGGTCAATGACAGGCTGTGAGTCCTGCGGGGTCCCCAGTCCCCACCCCTCCAGTGAAAGCCTTGTGCTCGAGGGAGGGTGGGGACCCCCATGCGTCAGGGTGCCTGAGGGCAGGCTGGCTGTGCAGCCCTGCCAGGGTGCAGCACGGGCAGCCAGACCCTCCTGCCCTCCCCTGAGCTGGCCAAAGCCCCCCAGCCTGGGCCATTCTCACCCGGTGGTGTTGGTTCACAGGAGACCCAATGCGGAGCAGACCCTGGAGCATCCCTGGTTCAAGGTGAGCCTGGACAGGCACCCGGTGCCCAGTGGCAGTGGCGTTCCCCTGAGCCTGCTGTAGGCTCCATGGGACACCACTGTCCCCTCATCCTGCAGACGCTGGCCAAGGGGAAAGTCATCAGTACCGACCACCTAAAGCTCTTCCTCTCCCGTCGGAAATGGCAGGTGATGGCAGGAGCTGGGGCAGGAGGGGGGCAGGCAGAGCTGTGTGCTGGGCAGGATGGGGTGATGTGCCCTGGGCAGGACAGGGTGATGTGCCCTGGGCAGAATGATGCCATGCCACTTACCTGGGCCTGATCCAGCCCTCTCTGCCGGCTGCAGCGCTCGCAGATCAGCTACAAGTGCAACATGGTGCTGCGGCCGATCCCGGAGCTGCTGGAGGACACGTCCAACCACCTCTCCATCGCTGTGCCCCGGCATCTCAAGGAGTCACCAGCGCTGTCATCCTCCTCGGACTCGGACGACCTGGACGAGCTGCCCTTCATCCCCATGCCACACCAGGTGGAGTTCTCTGGCTCCCGCATGTCGCTCAATGAGATCCCCACGGACGATGAGGCCATTGGGCCGTCCGAGGGGCCACGGATGGAGGTGGTGGCACCAGGGGACGTCTCAGCCATGGAGTGGCAGAGCCAGGGCATGGGAAAGCCCGGGGTGGCCCTGGGAAAGCGGCCGAGGGGCACTGGGCTGCGGCGGCCATGTGTGGAGGCAGAGGCACCCGGCTCCTCCGATGAAGAAGCTCCCGAAGCCCAGAAGCGTCCGGAGTACTCCCGCAAAGCCATGAGGAAGGGCTCCAGCCTGGAGTCCCCAGGAAGCGCCCGGCGGGGAGAGCTGAAGAGGGGCAGCTCGGCCGACAGTGCCCTGCTGCTCCACCAGCCCCCAGCGACCGAGGAGGGGGCCGAGGCGGGCCGGGACCCCCGCCGGGTCCTGGCCAAGGCGGCCTCCATGGAGCTGCCGCGGCGGAAGGGGGTCTGGGGGGAAGACGATCATGCCCAGCGCCTGGAGCTGATGCGCCAGCGGCTGCTGCGGGGCGGCCCCGGGGACGGCAAGGTCAGCGGCCTGCGGGGTCCCCTCCTGGAGACCCTGGGGGTCGGCCCTGAGAAGAAGGTCCCGCGGCCGTCCCGGTTGGAGCCGCCGGCGCCGGCGGTGCCGCGGCTGGTGCGGGCGGCCTCCAGCGAGGCCACCTCACCACGCCTCCTCCCCACCGAGCGCCGGCTGCAGAAGAGCAGCTCCTTCAGCCATGGGGACGCCGAACCCGTTGTCCGGCACCGCCGGTCTGGTGCACCCCTGGAGATTCCGGTGGCCCACCTGGAAGCCCAGCGGCTCAAGGAGTCCCCCTCGCTCTCGGCCCTCTCTGACGCTCGGCCCCCAGCAGTGCCGGATGCCCCCCGCCCCCCCACACCCCCCGTGGTGGAGACCACTGTCCCCCGAGCCCCCACCACCACAGCTGCCCTGGGGAGGAGGCGCATCCCTGAGGAGCGTGTCCAGCCCAGTGCCAGTACGGCCACCACCACCATGGCAAAGAAGCCCACAGTCGTGGGACAGGAGGAAAAGATGCCCACCAAGGCCGCTGGAGCCAGCGGGGATGGGGCTGCCAGGACCGGTGTGCCCGCCCCACTGCAACCCCCAGTTCCTGGCACCCAAGCTCCCAAAACATCTTCCTACGCCAAGGTCATGCAAGCCATGGGAGCCATACAAGGAGGGGAGCCAGCCTCCGAGGAACCCCCCCGGCCCCCACCGACCACCCCTGCCGAGCCCCCCACGCCAGCACCAGCACCGGCATCAAGGAGGGAGGCGAAGCCCACCGGCTCCTCCAGCTCCCTGCTCATCCAGGACATCGACTCGGAGGAGGTCTTCGAGGCCAAGTTCAAGCGGGGCCGGGAGTCATCGCTCACCCGGGGGCTGAAGCTCCTCACCCGCTCCCGCTCCGAGGACCGGCACTTGGCTGGCCCCTTGGCCACCGACGAGGGCATCTACCGTCCCACACCAGCCGGTGTGCCCCTGGAGCTGCGCAGGGACCGTCCCACTGGGCTGGTGGCCAAGTCCAAGTCCGTGCAGGACCTGCACGAGGTGGAGAAGGACAGGGGCTTCCTCCGGAGGATGTCTGTGCTCCTCAAGCGGACCCCTCCTGCCGAGAGGAAGAAGAGCAGGGGGGAGGACGGAGGCAGCGAGACCCCATCCGGCGGGCGCCGCTTGTCCTGGAGCCTGGCCATGGGCCACTCCAAGGAGCGGAGGGACTCGGAGAGCCTCAAGTCGGAGCCGGGGGGCGGTGGGGAGAGCGAGTCGCCGGTGGTGGCCGTGCGGAGGAAGATCAGTGCCACGGTGGAGCGGGTCTCTGCGCGGCTGCGCAGCCTGTCGGACGAGCGGCCGGAGGGCGAGGGGCCCGGGGACCTCCGCCGCGCCAGTTCCGAGGGGGAGAGCCTACAGCCGGGGCCCCCACCGGCACCCGCACCCTCCTCCGAGTCCCTGCGCTCGGAGGGCAGCACCCGCTCCTCCTCCTCTGCCAAAGGTGAGCAGCGAGGGGGGGTCCCACCGACACCCCATGGTCCAGCCGCCTTGGGTGCGGTGGGCACGGCCCCCCCAGCTCGGCCATGCTCTCAGCCGCCCCGTGTGCCTGCAGGTGGGGGTGAGAGCCAGAAGCGGTCCCGCTGGGAGCGCTGGGGGCTCTCGCGGGGCAAGAAGGAGAAGGTGGCCTCGCAGCCCAGCATCCCCTCCAGCCTGCAGCGGGAGGAGGGACCCGCCGCCGGCCGGCCGCACGCACCCAGCGAGTCGGGTAGGTGCAGCCCCGGGATGGGATGGGGGGTGCCCATTACTGCTCCAGCCTGATCCCCCCCCCCCGCCTTCTGCTTTCCAGATTTTCCCCCCGTTTTCCACATCAAGCTGAAGGACCAGGTGCTGCTGGAGGGGGAGGCGCTGACCCTCTGCTGCCTGCCCGCTGGCAGCCCGACCCCCAGGATCCTCTGGATGAAAGGTGGGGGGCTGCCTGCGCTGCCTCGGTGGGTGAGTGCCTGGGGGGGGGTGTGACACCGTAACACCCCTCTCCTCTGCTCCCCTCCCCACAGACAAGAGGTCCCTGCAGCCGGACAATGCACTGAACGTCGTCTCCTGCAAGGACGGCCGGCAGATGCTCACCATTGCCAAGGTCTCCAGGAAGGACGCGGGACTGTACGAGTGTGCAGCCGCCAACGCCCTGGGCACGGCCATCAGCTCCTGCACGCTGGCTGTGGCACGTAAGGATGGGGGGGGGGACACACCTTGGGGGACAGAGATGCTGCCCCACGGGGAGAGAGCAGGTGCCAGACATGCACCCAAAGGCTGGGGACCCGTCAGAGCAGGTAATTTGATCTCCACTCCCCACACCTGCAAGAGACTGGGACTTTTGAGAGGGGACACGATGGTTTTGCACGGGCACTTCCAGCATCTCTGAGCCCACATGTTGTGCTGCCCTCACCCCGCAGCAGCTCTGCCCTGCCCCTGGCCGGGCACCCAGCCCACCCTGTCTGTCCCCTCGCAGGGCTCCCCGGGCGGCCGGGCACCCCGGAGATCCCCCAGAAGTACAAGAACACGGTGCTGGTGCTGTGGAAGCCCGCAGACAGCAAAGCCCCCTGCACCTACACGCTGGAGCGCAGGCTGGACGGTACGTGGGGCTGCCTCCCGTCCCCCGGGAGCTGCAGATGGAAAGATGGGGTCACCGGGGGACACCAAGCCAGGACAAAAGTGCCTAATGTCCTTGCTGTCCCCTGGGGTCCCATGTTGGGGTGGGGGACAAGAGACTGCCCCTGGTCTGCCCCCGCCTGACATTGCCCCCACGCCGGCAGGGGAGCATGAGTGGAAGATCGTCAGCACCGGCATCGTCGACTGCTACTTCAACGTGACGGAACTGCCCCCGGGGAGTACTGCCAAGTTTCGGGTGGCCTGTGTCAACAAAGCCGGGCAGGGGCCCTACAGCAACCCGTCTGGGAAGGTGCATCTTGAGGCGGCAGGTGAGCCAGCCCTGTCCCGTGGGACAGGGGATAGCTGTGGGGCTCAGTGTAGGGCTGTGGCCTCTGGGATGCTCTGGGGGTCCTCGAGTCCTGGGGGATTCCCCCCTCAGGGCTTTGGGGACCAGGGCACCGCTTGCACCCCGCTCCCTGCCTGACTCACACCTCCCTTTGCTCCCCACAGATGCCCGAGCTGCCCCAGCCAAGGACATCACCATCCCTGTCCCTGTCCCCGAGAAGGTGGCTTCCAGCCGGTCGACCCAGACACCCGTGGGGCAGCTGGAGCCGCCAGCCGCGGGGGCCCCCCCCACCACGCCACCCCGCAAGCACAAGGCAGTGGTGCAGAAAGCAGACGGGGCAGCACAGGCGGGCGTCCCCCCCGGGGTCCTCCAGCCACCCGCGCCCCAGGAGGAGGGGCCACGGCCAGACCCCGAACTCCCACCCGACATCACCGTCTGCGTGCCCCCGGAGCTGATATTCACCCCTCCTCGGACTGTTGCCTCGCCCCAAACAGACACCCCCACTCGGGGCTCCCCCACACCCCCCACGGACACGTCTCCCCCGCCCCGGGCTCCGTCTCCTTCCAAGTTGCCCCCCACCTCCCCAGTGTCGACCACCCCTGGTTCAGCCCCCACACTGTCCCCCACCTCCAACGCTNACATGGTCACTTGTCTCCATGCCCCCTGCGTCACCCCCTGCACAGGAGCCCCCCCCCACCACCCCATCCTCCAAGGAGCCCCCGGCTGAGAGCGGGGTCCCAGGGGCTAAGGACGGCACGGCGCTGCGGCAGGGTGTCCCCCAAAAGCCCTACACCTTCCTGGATGAGAAGGCGAGGTGAGTACCAGTGGGACAAGATGCTCTGCTGGGGGTGTCCCCCCTTCCTCCCCAGCAGCCCACACGGCCACCCTGTGCCGCAGGGGCCGCTTCGGGGTGATCCGGTTGTGCAAGGAGAACGCCACGGGGAAGCACTTCATGGCCAAGATCGTGCCTTACGAGGCGGAGAGGAAGCAGAGCGTGCTGCAGGAGTACGAGATCCTCAAAGCGCTGCACCACGAGCGCATCATGGCCCTGCACGAGGCGTACATCACTCCCCGCTACCTGGTGCTCATCTGCGAAAACTGCGCCGGCAAGGAGATCCTCTACAGCATTGTGGACAGGTACGGGCAGGCGAGGGGCTGCCGGCAACTGCTGCCGGTGTGGGGCCGCCCACTGATGCCACTTTGCCCCCAGGTTTCGCTACTCGGAGGACGACGTGGTGAGCTACGTGCTGCAGCTCCTGCAGGGCCTCGAGTACCTGCACGGCCGCCGCATTGTGCACCTCGACATCAAGCCAGACAATGTCGTCGTCTCGGGCATGAACGCCCTCAAGATCATCGATTTTGGCAGCGCCCAGACCTACAACCCCCTCGTGCTGCGGCAGTTGGGGCGGCGCGTCGGCACCCTGGAGTTCATGTGTGAGTGGGGCACCAGGGGTGCGGTGGCACAGGGACGGGAATGGGGCATGTACGTGCCTGAGGTGTGCCTGTGCACTGGGGGGCTTGGATCTGGGGAGGAGGTGAGCTGTCCTTGGAGAAGTTGAGGGGTCTTTGGGGTGCTGGGAGGGGTTAAGAGGGTTTCTGTAGGGTTTCTGGGTTCAATGGGAGAGTTTGGGTGCATTTGGGGTGTTCCTGGAGGCTCTGGGCTCTGTCAGGGTGTTGGGGCGTTAGGGAGGGATGCAGGAGGCTGTAATGGTGGGGTGCTGTGGGTGCCGGGGATGCTGTGGGTGCTGGAGGTACTGGGGGTGGTGGTGGTGCTGGGGGTGCTGGGGCTGGGCCCCCTAGTGCATATGACAGCTCTGCTCCCCTGCCTGCAGCACCGGAGGTGGTGAAGGGTGACCCAGTGGGCTCTGCAGCAGATGTCTGGGGCGTTGGCGTCCTCACCTACATCATGTAAGAGATGGGGCCGGGGGGGGACGAGCGTCCTGAAGTGTGGTCAGCTCCACCCAGGCTTTGGTGCCACGGGAGACACCAGGCTGGTTGTAGGCTGGGGGATGCTGTAGCCCTGCAGACCCTTCCCAGCTGGACGTGGGGATTGAGACCCTGGGCAGCCATGGGTGGGTAGGGGGTCCCAGGTGCCCTTCCACTGGCGTCCCCCAGCCCATGCCACCCTCTCCACCCTTTCAGGCTCAGCGGACGGTCGCCGTTCTTTGAACTGGACCCCATCGAGACGGAGAACCGTATCCTGGCAGGACGCTTTGATGCCTTCAAGCTGTACCCCAACGTCTCACAGAGTGCTGCCCTCTTCATCCGAAAGGTCCTTGCCGTCCACCCCTGGTGAGTCCCCAGCCCAGCCAGAAAGGACAAGTGGCCCTGGGCTGTGCCCATGATTGGGCCAGGCAGGCAAGTTCCCTGCCCCACAGGGACCTTCCAAGACATCATCAGTGGAACCCTGGAGTCCATCCCTGCTCCTGGAGAGGGTTAGGATCTCCTGGGTCTTGCAGGGCAGAAGCGGTGGCTGAGTTTGGGGGATGCGATGGTGGAGACACCCTGCAGTCCCTGACTTGGTGCCGCTCCTGCCCCAGGAGCCGCCCCACGGTGAAGGACTGCTTTGCCAACGCCTGGCTCCAGGACGCCTACCTGATGAAGCTGCGCCGCCAGACCCTGACCTTCACCACCAACCGCCTCAAGGAGTTCCTGGTGGAGCACCAGCGGCGCCGCAGCGAGGCCGTCACCAAGCACAAGGTCTTACTCCGCTCCTACCAGGGCGGCCAGCCACCGGGGCCGCAGTAGCCAACACCTCGGCCACGGCCACGAGGGGCCGAGGAGCCAGAGGAACATTCCAGGGGCCGCAGGACTGGGTGGCCGAGGAGGAGCTGGGACGAGCCCACGGACCTCACACACCGCTGCCGGGGATGCTGGCGGCCGGCATCGTTTTGGTGGTGCCGAGGAAACGAGGAGGTGCTGCCCCAGCTGGCCCGGCGGTGGGGTCCAGCAGCGGGCAGGCGGCGGGAAGAAGCCTTACTGGGAGAAACGGAGAACGTAGCAGAGGGTCAGGGGAAGGATGGGATGGGGACTTGGTGGGGGGGCCCAGGCGGGAGCAGGAGAGCCGCCAGCACGCCGGGGCCAGCCCTGCCGATGCAGGTCCCATCAGCCGTGTGCCTTACGCCGCCGCAGCCTGCAGCTGCCCCCGGCCACGGTGTGGGGGTCCCTACGCTCCCCCCGGGTTTGCACGCCGGCACCCGAGGACTGAGGCTGCTCCAGGGGCTTCCTGCAGAGAGGGCTCNCAACCCCCCGCCTGCCGCTCCTCCCAGCCCTGGTCCTGGCAAGCGGGTTTGTGGCCCCAGGACCGATGCCGGTGCCTTCACCGGGGCTGTGTCGGGGTTGGGGGGGGCTGAGGGGGGGCCAGCGCCCCCCCCCTCCCCTTTTGCAGGGGGGCACCCACGTGCCACGCACACCTCCTGCGCCTGCTCAGGCCCACGCTGCTCACGCTCTGCCTGCCCGGCTCTGCTCCTCGCCCTGTGCCC
>VUYV01000080.1:1937863-1993160 GCA_008711295.1 Anarhynchus alexandrinus
CCCCCCGCGACAGCCCCCAGCCAGCACCCAAGCATGGGGCAGACAGGTCCTGCCCCAGGGTGGATGAGGACAGGTGGCCTCCCAGGTTAGTTCTGCCACATCTCCCTTGCCCTGGGCCCTGCCCTGGCTGGTTCCCACTCCAAAGATGCCTCTCCAGCACAGCTCTAAGCCACCACTGCCTCCTTCCCACAGGCAACATCCACGTGAGCCCCATTGTTACATGGCAGGATTATGTCTTTCCCTACCCTTTTGCCCTACCCTGCCCCGCTGCTGAGCGGTGCCACCAGACACCCACTTCCCTAAGCCCTCGCTTTTCCCTGTTTGGCTCACAGGTATCTCCAGGAGTATGCGGCGCTGGGCACAGGTGGTGGTATCTATCACTTCCGAGACCAGATCCTGTCCGGTGGTGCTGAGGCCTTCTTTGTCCTCAATGCAGACGTGTGCTCAGAGTTCCCCTTGCAGGAGATGCTGGAGTTCCGGCAGCAGCACGGGGACGCGCACAGCTTTGTCATTCTGGGTACCACAGTGAGTGGCAGTGCTGGGGGGCACAGGAGCAGGGGTGCTTTGCCATGGGCTTGTCTAGAAGCCAGCGGCTCCTGCAGTGGATGGGTCCCTGGGTGTGAGCTCCGGGTCTCATGTGCTCTGTGTCTGCATACCCACTGCTCCACCATTGCTAACACGTCCTTGCTCCGCAGGCCAACAGGACACAGGCGCTGAATTATGGCTGTATTGTGGCAAACGCGGACACACAGGAGGTACTGGAGGGCCTTGGGGAGCCAGGCACAGCGTGGGCAGTGGGTGCTGTGCTGCCTGCATGGGCTTGTGTTCCCAGTGTGCCACAGAGGGTGTGACACCAGGCATGGGGGCTGCACCCTGGGACTTACAACTCTTCCCTCGCCTCCAGGTCCAGCACTATGTGGAGAAGCCCAGCACATTTGTCAGTGAGATCATCAACTGTGGCATCTACCTGTTCACACCTGCCATCTTCCAGCACATCGGCGAGGTCTTCCAGAGGAACCAGCAGGAGCTAGTGCTGTGAGTGCTCCTCTCTGCCCTGTGTCCCTCCCACCCCACTGCTTCCCGGGGCTGCAGCGGCACACTCATCCTCCATTCTTTCTCTATCTTCTCTCCTCCTCTGCCATCACTCACTTGTTTCCTGGTCCCACACCAGCTGTCCTTACCTTGGGTAAGTCTCCCTCTGTGTCTGCACTGGCTGCTCTCTGGGCTGGATCGTCCCTAGCACGATCGCATGCTTTCGTCCCTGCTCCAGGCTGCTCTGCAAGGCTATTCTTTCCTCTGCTCCCCTCCCGGCCAGCTTGAGACTCCCCTTCTCCCTCCCTCTCTTCCCACCCCATCCTCATCCAGCTCCAAGGGACTGAGCGAGCCTTTCACCTGGGAATGCTACAGTCACGCCTCCAGCTTTCTACACCAGCCAGCCTGTCACCTGGCATCTCTGCCACCACCCAGCTGTAGTTTCACTTCTGCCAAGTGAAACCCCAGCTGTGCAGGGCTGTGGAGCAGGGGCAGGGTCCATCACTCATACACCTACCTGGACTGGGTGGGGCTCTTGCACCATCACCTTCTGGCTGAGAGCTTGTTTCAGCTGGCAGAGCCCCATCCCTCTGGCTGCTCTGGGGCTCAGGGGGACCAGGCAGGTCTAGCCTGACAGCTGGGGCTGTCCCCGCCTTTGGGGAGAAATGCATGGCTAGGAAGGAGGCCAGGATCACCGGGGCTCCCAGATTTGGGGAGGGTATCTGCTGGGGTCCCTGGCTGAGGCCGCGACTGGGGTGAGCATCTAATGGGCCTCTTGATTGCAGAGAGGAGAGCTCCAATGGCTGGCAGCGTGCAGAAGTGATCCGGCTAGAGCAGGACGTTTTCACGGCACTGGCTGGGAGCGGCAAACTCTATGTCTACAAAACTGATGGATTCTGGAGCCAGATCAAATCGGCTGGGTAAGGGCTGGGGCACAGCAAAGTCATGGAGCAGTCTGTACCAGAGCTGGGAGAGGAGGGTGCCCAGGCAGGGCCCTGGGGGTGGGTGCTAAATTCAGACCCTTCTCTACCCCCTGTAGTGCCAGAGAGGTAATAACAATCATTTGCCTTTCCTCCCCCAGCTCTGCTATCTATGCCAGCCGCCTTTACCTGAACCAGTACAGCAAAAGCCACCCGGAGAGGCTGGCCCAGAACAAACCTGGAGGCCCTATTATCCGAGGTACCCCTCTGACAGCCCCTGCTGCCTTGGGGGCTGCCCTGCTTGGGACAGGGGAGAAGTGGGACCCATGGGAATGACCTCCCCTGATCCTAGAGGCCAGTGCTCCTGCGAGCTGCCTCCCCTGATGCAGCTGCCTTGTGTTGCAGGGAACGTGTACATCCACCCGACGGCCTCCATTGACAGCACTGCAGTGGTGAGTGCAGGCCTGGGGGGCCCTGCAGCAGGGTGATGCTCGGGGGTGCCATTGTCCTCAGCCTCACCGCCTCCCTGTGTCCTCACAGCTGGGCCCCAACGTCTCCATTGGGGAGGGGGTGACGGTGGGAGCTGGTGTGCGTGTGCGCGAGTCCATCGTCCTGCATGGTGCCTCACTCCACGTAAGTAGGGTTTGCCCGAGGGTGTGGGTGTCAACCCCCACCCCTTGCAGGGAGGCAGCAGCACCCTTCATGCCCCTCTCCTTCACCCCAGGACCACACCTGTGTCCTCAATACCATTGTGGGCTGGGATAGCACCATTGGGCGCTGGGCCCGGGTTGAAGGAACGCCCAGTGACCCCAATCCCAACGATCCCTATGCCAAGATCGACAGCGAGACCCTCTTCCGGGACGGGCGCCTCACGCCATCCATCACAATCCTGGGTATGTCCCACTCGCTCCCAGTTGCCCCAGCCCAGTGCAGTGGGGCAGAATCTCTCCCCTCCAACTAACCCACTCACTTTCTCCCTGCAGGCTGCAGCGTCACCATTCCCGCTGAGGTCGTTATTCTCAATTCCATTGTCCTTCCTCACAAGGAACTGAGCCGCAGCTACAAGAACCAGATTATCCTGTGAGTCAGCTGCTCGCTGGGTTGGAGGGGGGGTGCACTGCCAGCCCCCCTCTCCCTGCGGTGCCCCACAGCAAGAGCCCATGCTGGGGCTTCGCCTCCTGGGAGGTTCCCAGCACACCCAGAAGGGTCGGTGCAGGCCAGGAGCCCTGCAAGTGCCTGATTCCTACTGCAGACAGACATTAAAGCTGGTGAGCATCAGCCTTGCGTGCTGCTTCTCTTGCAGCCCAGGGACCAGCCCTGCGGCAGGGTGAAGGCTTTGGGGACAGCACATGGCCCTGGCACGAGGCTGCGTGCCTGTGCGGGGAGCCCTGGGCTGAGGCTGTTGAGGGAGCACTTGCTGCCTGCAACATCTCAGGTCCTGAACTTTGAGTGTTTCTCCACCAAAGGGCACTACCACCACAGCCTTGCCACCCCTCACCAGGCTCTCCCTGCTCTGCAAAAGTTGCTGTCTGCAACTCCCTGGAAGGTCTTGGCCCATCTCGGAGGCTGGGGAGCTTTGAACATGCTTGTCCTGTGTAGGCAACCCGCCCTGCAGGAGCAGGTTGTGAGGATCCCAATTTCAACAGTGTGATTACAACAGCCTGAACTGGGCTCCCGCCTACCACTGGGAAAACAGCAGCGCTGGGCTGTCCTAAGGGCACTGGCACAAAAGGTCTGGGTTGGACAGGGAGGCTGCTGGCCCCGGAGGGAGCTGCAAAAGCACCCCTTCCCCCAGCTCCACCTCCACCCCAAGGGCTTGGTATGAGCCAGGAGAGCTGCCAGCCCTGCCGAGCCCGCTCTGGTCAGGCTGAGACCTGCGCAGGCTGCCTCGGCAGGGCTTGAGGTGATGGCAGCAGCAAGCCCCTGCCACCCTGGTGGGCCAACAGCCTCCTCTGCACCACCATGGGTGTAGCTGGGGGGGGGGGCTCACTGCATGTCTCCCCTTGCACCAGCCACGTCCCCGGGGCGCCACCAGCAATCAACTTACATGTGTGCGGGTGGCAGAGATCCACCACCCCGCTCTGTCTCAAAAAAACCTGTTTTTGTCGGAGGCAGCTCCCTGCTGGTCCTGGCATGGTCTGTCTATGGTAACCAACACCACCCTTTATCCACTTACCTCCTTGTCTTCTCCTCTGGTTTTGGAGCTCTGTGCTAAAGCCCTGAGCTCCCCCCAAGAGCCCCATCACGCCTCTCACCTTCAGTGAGGCATTGCATTAGGGATTCTCCATCCATCCAGTACCACCCCAGCTCGATGGATTTGCAATAAATCCTTGCTCCCAGCCCTGTGCCTTCCTGTGCCAGTTCTTCTGTGGTCCTGGGCGGGGATTAGCTGTTCCCTGGCTTTAAGCACATTAAACTCCTTTAGTTTTGCCTCTGCCTTGGATGTGCTAATTTCTGTGCCCGCTGGTGAACACCCCTGCGCTGGCGGAAACTGAGCCAAAGTACTCGCTTTCGGGATTGTACATGAATTTTTTTCTCTTGTCCCACATCTGGCCTGGCTTTTAGTACAGACAAAGGTTTCTCAGCTGCTGGACGTGGCAGTTGTCAGCCCTGTTGTGTAATGCCCCTTTTCCCCAAGCTCTCCCGGTAGCGGCTGTCCCTTGTGCAGAGTTATCTGAGGGACAAACCCTGTTCTGGGTCCTTTGCTCCATTACAGCCTTATCCAGCTTCCCCCTCTCTTGGAGGGAAGAGGGCTGTGCATCCCAGCCCTGCTTGGGCTGTGCAGCTCCTGCGCCGGGGCTGGAGGGGAGGAAGGAGTTAAAGGGGCCTCCGCTGAGGTGCCAGGAAGTCTGGAAACGCTTTAAGGTTGTCCTGCCCTGAGCTGCAGCAGCTCCGATTACTTGAGGCCAACATCTGGGCTGAAAGAGGGGCCCTCCCGCATCCTGGGCTCCAGGGCAGGGAGAGGAGGGCTATAGCTGGAGTCGGAGGGGGGGGGGGGGGGGGGGGGGCTCTGCCTGCCCTCCCTGCCCAGCAAAGGCAGGGGTTTTGGGGAGCACTGCTCACCCTGGCTGCCAGTACAGCTCTTGCTTGCTGCTCAGCCAGGCTTCCACCATGCCAGTGAGCCCCAAACCCTGGCAGCAAGCGGGGAGGGACAGACAGCAGCCACAGCCACGCTTTGTTTTGCTGCAAACACGTTTAATACAAACCAGGCCCTACGTACAGCGCTGGGGGTGACGTCCCCGCCACCGCAGCGGGGCACATCCAGCCCCGCTCCCCAATCCCCGGGGAAGCGGAGCAGGGCTTGGGAGCTCGGCACCAGCATCCACCTGCCTGGTCCCGCAGGCTTCGCTCCTCCTCCGGTGCCAACTCTGCATCCCCAGGGAGCCGCTGCCATAAGCTACACCGGAGAAGGGAAGAACCGGCCCACCTTCCTCGGGGCCTGCCCCTGCCTGCGTGGGGGAGAGATGAGTCAGGGGTGCAAAGTGAGCTCCCCTGGGCCCCCCAACCCACCCACCCCCCGGCAGCACTCACGGGGGCTTAGTGGCTGTGCCCACGCAGCTCCACAGGGTGCTGGGGAGGCAGCAGGCGCCGGCTGGGCTCAGCTGGCCCGGCTTGGGCTCCGGGGAGATGAGGGGGCGGAAGAGCGGCTCTACAGGACAGAGTGGGGGATGGCTATCGCCCCCCATCCCAGCCACAGGCACCCAGGACCTTTCAGCAGCCACTGGGCAAGGGCAGGGAGGGGACCGGGGCTCCCGTGCCTCACCGCGTTCACCTTCTGGGGCTGCCGTTGGCACCAGGTTCTCCTGCTCTGTCCCCAAGAAGCCTCTCCAGAATTCAGGCGGCAGCGAGAGGAGCCGAGCCACCACCTGGGCAGAGAGGGATAGAGGACAGGGATGCTGGCAGTGCCCTGGGCACAGCCCACACCTCAGGGGATCCCTCACCTTGCACTGCCGTGGTGTGTCCTCCATGATGGCGAGTGGTGTGGGGTTGGCCGTGCTGTGTCCCACCAGCGTGGGACCAAACACACGGGACAGGTTGAGGACATCCATCTTGCAGTCAGGGCTGTGTGACACTCTGCAAGGGGCGATGGGACGGTGTGAGCAGGCTGCCCCCACCAAGGGGACCCTCATCCTTAGCCCAGCTTCCCCGCTGTGGGACATGGAGCTTGGGCAAGGGTCAGAGAGCTGGGACATGGGGACAGACCCATCCGTGCCGGGATGAGCGCCTCACCTGAGCAGGTGCAGCATGAGGAAGGCCAGGGTGTCCCTGTTGGCTGGGGGCAGCTTGCTCACCACGTGGCGCAGGGCTGTGCCACAGGCGGCATCATCGGGGATGTCTGTGGTAGCACCAGAGAGCGGTGTTAGGGGAGAAACAGCCCCTTTCCCCTCCCACCTCAGGACCCCTGCTCACCAGCAGCCTGCAGGAAGGCAGGGTGGAGGCTGAAGGTGACCAGCGGCTCCTTGAGCCCCCGCAGAAAATCCTTGAGCACCCCACACACCACATGGATGTCAGCCACGCTGCCGAGGGCGGGCAGCGCACCTCCAGCCCGCAGCAGCCTCCGCTTCCACTCCCGTACCAGCTGCTCCGCGCCCGGCACCCGGTACAGCCCTGTCTGGGGTGCAGGGAGAGGGGCTCAGCCCCACGGGGACCACAGCATCGCCACCCCCACCACCCTGGACCCTACCTCCATCAAGCCTCGCTTCTCCACCTCAGTCACACACTGCACCACCAGCGTGGGTACCAGGGGTGGCGTTGGGGGGGCGAAGTCAGCCAGCACACCCTGGAGAGGACAAAGCCAACCTGCTCTGTGCCCACCACCCAGGGCAGGCAAAGCCCCGGCATCTCGGGGCCAACAGCCCAGCAGCTGCTGTCGGGGACACAGAGCGGCCCCAAAGCACCGCTGTGTCCCCCCCATCTCACCTCGCGGGGCCAGGCATGGTGGCGAGGCCGGGGCACGCAGGGGCTGGGGCACTGCTCCCGGCACTTGGGGTGCAGCAGCAGCTGGCACTGGCGGCACTTGAAGGCGGCTTTCCCGAAGCGGATGCGGGAGCCGCAGACGCCACATGGCTCGGGGCGGATCACCTGGAGAGGGGAAGCAAGGTGAGGGCTCCCCTTGTTGCAGGTACCCAGTACCACCCCTTCATCCCCCCCAAAACCAGCCCCCACTGCCTCCATCCTTTCCCCGGTGCAGGCAGAGCTGGGGTGGGGTGGGAGGGTGGCGCTTTGCTCCCCACCCCCTGGACCTGACTCCCTTCTCCATAGCGGCCAAGAAGATGGAGAGAGGCTGGGGAACGCACCGTTTTGGAGGTGAACTGGTGCTGGAGTGGCGGGAGGCCCTGTGGAGGCGAGGGGAAGGGGGCTGGCACTGGTTGCCCCGCGGAACCACCCTCGGTGTGGCTCTCCTGCCCCGGAGCACAGCAACCCGGATCCTCCTTGGTGCCCCACACTGTGGTCAGCTCTGCAGAGAGAGAAGGCAGTGGAGGGGGGCCCCAAAAGGCAAACCACCCCAGCTGGGATGTAGGGAGGCTTCCCACCTCCCAGGAAGCCCCTGCAGCATCGCAGCTGCCCTGGGACAGTAGCATTTGGCATGTCCAGAGAACCCCAGTACCCTCATGGTAGAGACAAGCATCCCCCAGCAGATCCCCTCCCTCCCCTGTGATGGCGGCACCCTGAGAGTGATCCCACACCACCCATGAGCTCCCTTCCCCAGCCCCTCCAGTGACCTGCATGCGTGGAGACACGATGTCCTTGGCGAGAGCGGCGGCATGGCACCAGAGCAGCAGGCAGGAGGTTCCCGCCAGGGCCTGGGACCTGGGCAGGAGAGGACACAGGGGGGACGCTCACCTGCCAAGATGAAGGGCAGTGAGAACATTCTTGGCTGCAGCCCCATGGTTCTCCAACATCTCCCCGTGAGCTCTGCTCTGCCCGCTCCCCATCCTTCCGATCCTGCACAGCCTGGGATGCTGTCACCATGGGTACAGGGGGATACAGGCTGCAGGGCACTGGTCCAGCACAGCCAGGGATGCTGTCCCCACTGGGACCAGGGGGATACAGGCTGCAGGGCACAGGCACCCAGAGGGGACAGCTGAGCACCCCCAGACCCCACGGGCCCACAGGACTGAAGGTTTCAGCATTGCCTTCTGGCACCAAGGCAGCCCATACACCCTGTCACTGCCCAGGGCACACTGGTGTCCCTACTCACGGTGTTGTGGTGTGCCACAGAAGACCGGTGCCGCTTCGCCACCACCACAGGGCCGATCTGAGGGGCCAGGGACACACGCTGGGGACAGAGCAGATGGGGTGAAATGTAAGCAGGGACCCCTTCCCTGACTCTACCCCCCACCCCAGAGCACCCAAGCCAAGTGGTCTCAGCCTCATGAAAAGTCCTGGTCTCACGCTGCCCCCCAGCATTGCCTGCCCCACACCAGGTACCATGGGGACCCAGGCCCCCCAGCTGGGTCGGAGCCAGCCCTGGGGCTGGGGGAAGCCGGGCCAGGCCTGCAATGCAGAGGTGCAAGCGGAGCTGGGTGCGGGATGCCCACACGTGCGGATGAATTATTGAGGAGCCCGGCTGGGCCACGGTGGAGGGTAATGGAGTTTCTATTGATTGCGGGAGGTTTGCTGAGAGACGACGCTCCCAGCCCAGCATCAATAAATTAAACCCCCTGCCAGGCTCCTTGCAGCCTCCCGTGCTGGGATGGAGAAGCATCTGGGTGCCCCAATCCTGCATGGCCCAGGGTCAGCACCCCAGTCTGGGCTACTGACCTGTGAGGGCAGAGAGCCCCAGGGGCATGGTGCAGGAGAGCTGGGCGGACCTGGGGGATGCTCACCCATGCAGGGACACAGACCCCACCTCAGGACCAGCCCCCCCAGGCTGCCGCATCCCAGCATTTCCCTCGTACCTGCCTCTCCTGGGCTTTGCGCTTCAGGGTCCGCACCACCGTCATATCAACATCCTGAAAGGCAGAGGAGAAGCTGGGGGCTGGCAGGGCTGCACGGGGCCAGGGGCACCCCCAGCAGCCATGCTCCAGCAGCAGCCCGGGGCAGCCCACCCCTAGCCACGGCCATGCAAAGGGGCTGCCCCATCGCGGGGTGAACCCTGGGACTCACAGCAGGTCGCTCCTTACCACATCGTCCTCGGTGCGGTCATAGCTGATGTCCGAATGGGACAGGAGGGACTGGCACGACTCGTCCACTGCAGATGATCTGCAGAGTGAGCTGGGGGTCAACCCGGTTGGGGCAACTCGCCCCCCTGGCCAGCAATTCCCCATACAGCCGTTCCTGGGAGCCCAGAGCTGACACCTCTGCAGAGCCCGAGCATCCCTGTGCCCAGTCAGCCCCCCCAAGCCCCACAGAGGTGAGGGGGGCAAGGGGCACAGCCGAGCCGAGGGGAGCCCAAGGGGCTGGGGCAAGGGCCACCAGCCCTGCTTACCTCCTGCCTGGCACCAGGGCCGCCCCTAAGCGCCAGCCAGCCACGGCGCCGAGGACAGAGCCCTGCTCCCCACTGCCCCGCGGCTCCCGCATCAGGAACTCAAAGACCAGCTGAAGTTTGCGCTCCTGCAAGCAAAACGGGGCAGTTGTGAGCGGGCTGGGGTCCCTACAGCCATGGGGTACCATGGGGTACCCCTGCTGCCAGCCCCCTCCCCCCAAACCTGTTTCTCCAGCTCAGCCTCTGCCCGGTGCCGCTTCTTCATCTCCACCTCCACCTGGTTGCGGGCATGCTTGAGCTTCACCTCCAGCGCTGCTCGCTCGGCCTCCACACGGGCCAGTTGCTCGCGGGCCCGCTGCCCGTCCTGCTCCAGGCGGCAGCATCTCTGGCGCGTCGCCTCGAAGCACCGGGCGATCTGGATGTAGTCTGTGGGCAACACAAGCGGGTGGCCCCCCGGGATAGGAGGGTGGTGGTGGGGAAGGGGCCCGGCCACCACCTCCCCCAGCCCCCGCTGGTGGCAGAGCCGGTGGTCCCGGGATGCTCCAGACCGAGGGGCCGCTCGCACCCACCTTCCTCTGTGCTGTTGCCGAGCTCCAGCAGCTGCAGCGCCCACTCCAGCCGGGCCAGAAGCTGCCCGCAGCGCCGCCGCAGCATCCCGGGACGAGGCGGGACCCCCCGCAGCCCCCCCCGAAGGGAGGTAGCACGACCCCCGCTTCCCACCCTTCCCGGGAACCCCCCTCCTCCTCCGCAGCTCCTGCCCCACGGTCTTCCCCGGCCGCCGGGGCCCGCCGTGCGCCCCCGGGACGGCGCAGGATCCGGGGGCGAGGGGCCCTCCTGGCCGGCCTATGTGGGCCGGGGGCCGGGGTGGAGCCCGGCCCGGCTCCGCCTCCACCTCCCGCCGCCACCGGGGCCCGGGTGCTCTGGGGGTGCAGGGCCGTCGGGGGGAAGCACCGGGAGCGGGGTGCGCTGTGGGGTGCAGGGGTGCGGGAGGGAGCTGGCTGCTGGGATGGCTTCCCGGGAGCCGGAGGAGCCGGTGTCCTTGTCCGCTGTCCCCTCACCGCTGTGCCCCGCATGCTAAGCGGCTGGCGGCGGGCGGGGGCGGCGGGGTCCCCCCAGCACCGGGGCTCCCGGCCGGGGCCGTGTCCTGCAGATGGAGCCACCTCCCCGCCTCAAAGCCCAGCCGCTGCCCGGTGCTGCGGGGGTGCTGTGCCTCCCGGGGGTCCCCTGCCCAGGGGGTCCCCGGCGCAGCCCCCGGGGTCCCTTCCCTGCCGCAGCCCCCAGGTCCTGGTGGCCCTGCGTTCCCGCGCGGGCTCCGGGCGGGTTTACGGGGTGGGTCCCGGTGAACGGCAGCTCCCCCACCTCGGTGCCTGTCCCGACCTGCTGCGAATACCGGGAATAGCAGCGGGGCTGGTGGCAGGGCTGGGCGTGCAAGTCCCTGCACACACACACATACACACAGACACACAGACACTCGCAGCCCCCCCGCCTGCCTTCACACCCCCGCGCCTGCCTCTGACCTAGAGAAGGGTTTTTTTTCACCCCATGGGCACATGGCAGTGGGTCCCCCCCAGCACCCCAGTGCCTCTTGGAGGTGGCTGCATGTTCAGCTGCACCGGTACCACGCAGGGCCCAGGCAGTGACAAGCGAGGGGCATGGGGGAGCACCCCCACATCCCCGGGATGTGTGTGAGGTTCTTGCTGAGAAAATAGCCTGGGTTTATCCTGGGCTATAGGGTCCAGGTGGCACGGACCCCACCGCAAGGGCTGAACCTCATCAGGGTCACTGTGGAGCTGTGTGGTGCTGGGGACACCAGGTGGGATGATGCCTGATGGGGTGCTGCTGCTTGGGCCCCAGGCAGCCTCAGGGCAGGGTCCCCCCCTTGGGGACAGAGCCTAGCAGGGGGCTGGGACGGGCTGGCAGCACTCCAGCGGGGCTGAGCTCCATGCGGTGCCGGCGAGCAGGGAGCGGAGGGTGTTTGTCAGAGAAGCTCCTTCCTCCCAAGGTTGAATATGAGTCAGGTTTTGGAGTGACTTTAATTACTGCTGGATCGATAGGCTCAGCACGGCCGAGCAAAATCCAATCGCAGCCCTGGGGGCCTGCCTGCTCAGCCCTCCCTGCCTGCTCAGCCCTCTGTTGCCTGCTCAGCCCTCTGTTGCCTGCTCAGCCTCCCCTGCCTGCTCAGCCCTCTGTTGCCTGCTCAGCCTCCCCTGCCTGCTCAGCCCTCCCTGCCTGCTCAGCCCTCTGTTGCCTGCTCAGCTTTCCCTGCCTGCTCAGCCCTCCCTGCCTGCTCAGCCATCCCTGCCTGCTCAGCCTCCCCTGCCTGCTCAGCCCTCCGCTGCCTGCTCGCCTCCGAGGAGGCACACACTGCCCGGCTGCAGGTGGTCCCCAGTGCCTGCTGGCCCAGCACCCAGCCCTGAGATGTGGGACCCGATCCTGGAGACAGAGCCAGCGCCCTGCTCGCTCAGCCCTGGCAGGGGACACACACCCCTCGGGGCAGGGCGGCAGATGGAGATGCCACCAGCCTCGCAGGACAGGGCCAGTGCTGCCCAGGGGACCCCACGCACCCCTAAGCCCCTTCCCTCACCCTATGCATGGAGCAGGTTTGTGGCATCCCACACCCTAGGCACAAGCCTGGGACCCCCCAGAAGGGCAGAGCCACCCTGGCATCAGGTGGGCAGCGATAGACTACCTGCCCAGGGACAGGTAGGGGGCACTCGCCACCCACCCTGTCCCCCCCACCTACTCCCCCCCTCCCAAGCCACCCCAGCTTGGCCGGGCGCTGCATAAATAGCTGTTTGTGTCTCCGCTCGGCCTCTGCGTGGGAAATAATATCGGCTGATGGAACATAATGCCCTGCTTCACATGTTCAATTTTATCATTTTCCGAGGCAGGCAATCTTCGTTTAAAGCTGAATGGGCTGGGGAATGTTAATGAAGCGCCGGCGCTGCTCTGCACCGCGCTTTATCTCTTCGAGAATAATTTGGGTGAGCTCGGAAATAGAGTTCCCAGTCCCAATTCAAGCGGCGGCAGCACCGCGTGCCGATAAAAGTGTAATTCCTGGCCGGCGCGTGGCCCTGAATACATGACAACTTAACCCTTGGGGCCCCACTGGGATGGGATGCTGCTGCCCACAGCTGCCTGCCTGCCTGCGTGGGGTATGGCTGCCCTGCGTGCCCAGCACCAGCCTGGGCGCTCAGCCCGGGCAGGATGGAGTCTATTGCTCCCACTTGCCCGGGCCACGGAGTGAGGTGCGCAGCCCGGGGAGGAGAGATAAGAGGGCAGGAGCAGAGCTGGAGGAAATCAGTCTCCCTGGACAGACAGGACCCCACAGGCAGATCTGCGGAAGCGCCAGCCCGCAGGGTGCCCGGGGATGGGGGCTCTGCTAGGAGGGGGATGCCCCAGATGCAGGGTTGCCCTGGCACTGGGGTCAGGGAGGGATAGGGAGAGGGAAGGGGGTAGGAGTCGATCTGGGGGACCAGGCTGGAGGGAAAGGGCACGGGAGATGTGTCCAAGGGAGCATCCCACCCCGGAGAGACTGGCAGAGCAGGATGGGCGCTCCCGGGCTGAGGGCATATGTTGCCCTGAGGGCTGAGTGAGGGGCTCCCCCAGGCAGGGCCCCGGGCTCCGGTGCTGACTGAGGGGAGTGAGGTGACTTTACAGAAGGTGTTTACTGGTCTGCTGAAGGAGAAATGCAGGTTAGCAGGAGCAGGCAGCTTGGGCACCAAGGAGAAAGCCTTCGGTGATCCGCCTGGTCCTGCTCTGAGCTTGGCCACGGGGCTGGCTCTGGTTCCCGCCAGCCATGATCTGGTCCTGGCACAGGGTGACCTCGAGGGTCTGCCCTCCCTGTCCTGTGCGCAGCTCCCTTGGGGTCCAGACACAGTGGACGGGTGTTTCCAGGGCAGCACAGCACCCTTCAAGCAATGGTCCCCATGTCCCACACCACCCCACCCTAAAGATGCCTGGAAGGAGGCGCCTTGGCCCAGCGAGGGGTCAGCAGAACCCCTCGGGCACCAGCCTGGGACCGCTCCAGTGGGACAGGGAGTGGGTGCCGGGATGGACCCTTCCCCTGGGAATGAGCAGGGCGGGCAGGATTCCAGCACCGTTAATCAGGGCTGCAAGAGCCGGGATTAATGTGCACTCCAAGGCTCTCCAGTCCCAGCTGTGATCCAGCCCTCTGCTCTCAGCCAGAGCCGCCTCCACGCGCTGAATTATCAGCCTGAGTAATTAAGTGGAGAGCTTTGTTTTAATGCAGACATCTGATGCCTTCGCACCGAGGAGCACAACAACTGTCGCGAGTGTTTATGCTCCGTGCAACACATCTGGCTCACAGGGAGAAAATCCATCTCCGCCGCTGTGCGAGATTAAAGGGAACGCGGCCCGGGTGCGGAGAGAGGAGGGACAACGGATCCGCAGCCAGCGTGGTGGGCAGGATTTGTCCCTCAGCATCGCCCCACCGGCTCCTTGAACCCCTCCGGCAGGAAGCTGTGGTCCAGGGCTGCCCGGCAAAGCGCGCATCCTCTCCGCTCCTCGGCGCACAAGGCAGCACAACACATTGCAAGATGAGGGATAATTACGGGCTCGGAGATAAATGGAGAGAGGGCAGAATAAAACATGGGTTTATCGACAGTAGATGGTGCCTGGCTCACCTGATACCTGCTGCTGATAAGGGAGCTGGCTTTTGGGGGAGGAGGGATGCAGATCTCAAACCAGCCGCTGTGCCACGAAGGAAATTGTTGCTTTGCACAGATTAGGGGATTAGCACCAGCGCAGCGAGCTGGAAAGAGGCTGGAAAGAGGTTGTTGTGGGAAGGAGCCAGGCTGCGGGGAGAGGGGAGACAGCGGGAACGGGAGAGGCTGCTGCTGGGACCACTGTGGTGCTCGTTTAATAGCTTCCTCTGTCACCCCAAAAGTGGAGGGTGTGTGTGGGGGGATCTGCTGATGCTGCAAAAACACAGACCTTTTCTCTCTGCTCAGTCCCCGAACCACCAACCACCGGTGCTTTGCTCATCACACCCAATTGGGATGTCTGAACGGTCTCGGGATATTTAGTGCCTTTCTTAGGGAGTGGCTTGGCTGGCCGGGCGCCGGGACGAGATGTGCCTTTTGTAAACCCCTTCTTCACCAGCTTCCCCCCGGCATCTCGCGTCTCCTGAGGACCCCATCACTTCGTGGGTGCTGGCGGCAGAAGGAGTCCCTCGCTCGCTGCCCCAGAGCAGGTCTGTTGCCACCAGAGAGCCTGCCATCGCCTCCGGCACCTCCAGCCCGCCCGGCTCCTTGGCACCGCCGGGAGAGGAGAAGGGGCTGTGGGGGCCGAAGGGGACAGCAAAAGGGACTCCTCAGTGAGGGGAAAGGAGGCTCCAGCAGGGAGCGTGTAACTGCTGCGTGTGGTGCTCCCGGTGTGCGCATCAAAGGAACCCCGTGGGGAGAAACTGTTTTCAAGGAGAAACTCTCTGAGTGGTTTCCAGCAAAAACCACGTTCTGGGCTGCTCCCCCGCTGAGAAAAAACGTGTGGAAATTTGGCCTGGGACCTCTGACCCGGCGCTGATCTGGCCGAGGAGCAAATGCTGTTGCGGTTGAGCGAAGCCGCCTCGCCGGGGCTCGTCCAGCTACCCGCGGCGTCGGGGCAGCCGTGCCTGGCACAGCTCTGCTCCCCGGCAGCGCCGCCCGCGGGGACCCGGTGCTGGGAGATGCTGCTCCTGGGCACGGGGACACTTTGGCAAAATCTAGCGACAGAAACGGAGGTGGGGGGGAAGTTCGGACGAGCGGCACAAAACCAGTCAGCTCTCAAGCAGCCCCCTGGGGTAATTTGAGACTGGGAAATTGGAGGTGAAGCAGCAGGGGCTGCGCAGCCACCTCCGGGCAAGCAGGCTGATTTATTGCCTGTATGAGCCGAAATTGCCGCCCATGCTGGGCAGAGAGGCAGGACCAGATCCCCCGCCTGGAGACGCTCATGGCAGAAGATCAGAAATGCCACGCAAAGGAGAGGCAAGGGAACGGCTTGCAACATCCCAAGCCAGTCGTGCCTGGCTGGGCATGACCGCTGCCCACGCTCGATGCCGCTTCCCAGCCGGAGCTCTGCAGGCAGAGCCCATGGCAGGAGCAGAAGGGCCCTGAAGCTGCAGGGCGGCCCTGGGCACGTGGAAGTGGTGGCCCTGAATGGGTGCAGTGTGGGCACCGGGCTGGCTATGGGCACTGCCCCATGGGGACCAGGCATGAAGCTGCATCCAGCTTGTCCCGGCACAGCCGCCCCGGGAGCCAGGTCACGGAGCGGGAGCTGCAGCATGTTCACTTGGGGTGGGAGAAGAGGGGCTGCCCCCGCTGGCTGTGCATACACCGATGTCACAGGATGCCACCATGCTCCCCTTGCACCCCCAGGGCCGCCCCATCACCCTCACCTCCTCAGCTGCACCCAGCCAAGGCAGGGGACGGCTGTCCCCGCCAACTGGAACTAATTCCCTGAGATGCTATATCAAATGCTTTAATAAAAGCCTGATATATCACACCTCTTGTCTCCTCTCCATCGATTCATTTAGCAATTTTACCCAAAAAAGGCAATCAAGTCCGACTGGGCAGATTTATTCTGTGTGAGCTCCGAGCACATCTTTATTGCTCCCCGTTCTCCTGCCCTCGAGGTCCTCAGAAGCATTTTTCTCTTAATATTTGTTCTATTATTTTAGTAGGGATGAAGCTCAGTTGATGGGCAGTAATTGCCTGGACTGCCCTGCCTTCCTGTGATGAAGATTGGTACCTTACCGGCGGCTGCCTCCCGCTACCCTGCTCTCCTGTCCTTCCTCGGCAACATTATTGACTAGGAAAGTTCATTAACAAGCCCCTTAATGACTGCAGCCGCGCCAGCCCAGCCCACGACGCTAACCTCTCCCGTGGTTTCCCTTGGTGGCTGCTTGCAGGAGGAGATGGCACAGGATATTTTCTGCATCTCCTGAGATGCGTGGGTGCCTGGGCCACTTCTAAACCCCTCTCCAGTGGATGGTGCCCCTCCATGGGCTCTCACTCCCCCCCATTTTTGGGGACTGACCCCTCTGGGGTGTTGGTCAGGCAGTGCAGGAGAGGTCTAGATCCCCAGTGGTGGAGAGCTTTTGGGGGGTCCCGGGAGCATCTCCGAGGCTCCCTGTCCCCCTGGCAGGGCTCCCCGGCACCGGTGTTTGCTCTGCCACTTGCCGTCCCAGTGCCGGCAGCCTCGGGAGCCGGGCTGGCGCCGAGCCAAGCATGATGCCAGGATTAGGCACTGCCTCCTACAAATGAGCTGTTAATTATCATAATCTGGTAATTGAGAAAAATCTAATTATGCAAAGCTAATGGATTTAGAGCTGTGCTGGGGAGCACAGGCCAGGGGAGCGCAGCTGGGCAGGGCCAGCAATGCTGGTCCATGGCTGTAGCCACCGTGGGGCCTTGCAGTGCCTTTTGCTCCACTCTGGGGCCCCGCTGGGTCCCCAGCCATGTCCCAGCATCCGCAGTAGAGAGCTCAGTCCTCTCACTTCCCTCCAGCCCTGCTGGGCATGGGCACCACCTCCTCCCTGTGCCCGGGCATCCTCGCCTCTGGTTTCCCCATCTTCCCTCCCGGGAGGTTCCTGTGCCCAGTGTGGGGAGCAGGGTGGGGGAATGCGGCCCCCCTTCCCAGCTTGGGTGTCCTTCCCGATCCCGACCTGTCCTCCCACGGCCCCAGGGATGCGGCTCTGCTCTGCATCTCTGCTCTGCTCCCACTGCCAGCGGAACAGCGCTGTGGGATCTGCCCAGGCGTGCGTGGCGAGCCCGGTAGGGAAAGGCAACATCTTTTACTAGACCAAATGAGATGGTTCAGAACGGGAGATAAGCTTTTGGGCACACGGGTGCTTCTCAGTGCTCAAAAGCAACTGTTTTCCTCAGCTATGCTGCTGGCCTCATAAAAGGTACTGCCTCGTCCTGCACACCTCGAGGCCAAGGGATGCTGAGCCGTGCCGGTCCCAGTGCCACGCCAGAGCTCCCAGCCTCGAGGTAGCACCATGTTGGAGAGCTGGCAGCATCCTTGCGGTGACATGCAGGTGGTACCAGCACCCAGCGCTCTCCTGGGGTCTGTGTCGCTGCCCCCTGAGTGCCCTGACACCCCCCATGCTCACCTCATGCTCGTGGGAGCCTGACCCCTCGCAGCTTTTGGGGAGCCTGGAGGAGGTGCTTGAGCCCAAGGGCGCCGGAGCTGTGACAAGAGTGACACTTGGCCAACCCGATGTCTCAGAGCTGTGCTCCTGCAAGGCTGGTGCAGAGCTTGGGGTCCCTCCACTTCCCTGTGGCCACAGAACCATTGCCCCCTGAATTCACGCCTGCCCACGCACCTCTCCTGAGCCTGGCGCCGGTGCAGCCCTGCCCAGGCGGCTCCTACATTCCCTGGCAGGGGGATGTGAGGAGTTTACCCACCTCTCCCTCCCTGGGGAGCCCACGTTAAGTGCACTGAGATGGTGGAAGCGAGCAGGACTCCAGCTAATTGCCCTCACCCCCGGGGGACAGGCGGTGAGAGTGCCCCGAGCTTTCCAGGACGTTTCAGCATCTGGCTCTGGTTCCTGCAGGATGCGGCGAACGCTAAGTACAGCTGTGGTCTCGGCTCAGAGCAGGGTGCGGGCAGCCCCACTCTGCACCAGTCCCACTCCAGCCCTGGCGCATACCGCCTTCCGCCCATTACCGCGCCGGCCATCCACTCCTCAAACCTCCTCCAGTGCCCTGGGCTCGGCAGGGAGAGGCAGAGCCGGGAGGCAGCATGTGGCTAGAGGAAGCCCGGAGGACCCCCCAACATCCCTGGGGTACCCCCCGGCCCTCGGCAGCCCTTGCCATGGGGGGCTGTCCCTCCAGGAACCCGGCGCACGATGCCCCGGCTCCTCAGCAGCGCCCGTGGAGCCTGGAGGAGTTTGCCAGCCGCTCCAGTCTCCATGGCATCCAGCACATCTTCCGGCACCGGCGCTACACCGCCCGCAACCTGCTGTGGCTGCTGGCCTTCCTGGGCTCGCTGGCCTTCCTCATCCATGCCTACGCCAAGTGCATGGGTTTGTACTTCCAGTACCCCCACAGCACCCAGCTGGAGGAGGAGGCGGCACGCAACAAGACCTTCCCCGCCGTCACGTTCTGCAATCTCAACCCTGCCCGCTTCTCACAGCTCTCCGGCCACGACCTGTACTGGGCAGGGGAGATGCTGGGGCTACTGGACGGGGCTGGTCGGCCACTGGTGCCGGAGAGCGTGGAGAGGAGCAGGCTGGAGGCTCTGCTGGGGACGCCGGCCCTGAGCGAGGAGGAGGAGAAGACCCATCCCTTCGACCTGGAGGAGTTTTATGGGCGCGTGGGCCATCAGCTGGACCTGGGCGAGATGCTCGTCCGCTGCACGTTTGGCAACGAGGAGTGCAACGGCAGCGACTTCCAGACGGTGAGTGCCCAGTGGCAGGTTATGGGGGTGGGGGGGGGACAGGGAGGGCTGGACATGACCCCTGTGCCAGCACCCACGGCACGGGGCACCGCTGGGGTGCGGACCAGGGGGTCCTCATCCCCTGCTGTGACCAGGGATCGGGGAAGAGGAAAGCTGCCAGTGGTCAGTTTTTGCAGGCTGTAAGTCTGCCTGCTTTGACGTGGGGTTTGTTGCTGAGCCGGGATGTGCTGGGCTGGGCTGGGGATGCTCCGGCAGGGCTTGTGCCGGGAAGCCACGCTGAGAGGCACAGGGAAAGGACGGGTTGGGGAATCCATCCCCGGCACTCACCCAGCCTGGCTCAGCTCCAGCAGAGGCAGGCTGTGACCCGCAGCATTCCTCCAGCCCGACCGGGAAGCCTGGCTCCTCACCCCTCCTGCGGGCTCTGGGGGAGAGCCGGCGTCCTGAGGGGTTGCGGAGAGAGGGAAGGCAAATTGCTGCCTGCAGGGCTTTGGAAGGGAGCAAAGCATATCTCATCCTAGCAGATCAGGGGGCAGGGGATGGGCTGCATCCAGGCAGGGGTGTAAGTGAGGAGAGGGGGGCACAATCCTGCCCACCCAACCAGCGTGGGGGTATGCCTGCGGGCACCAGCACAGGGAGATGGCCGAGCTCGAGTGCTATCGGAGCCGGAAGAGTTACAAAAGCTTATGAAAGTCCCAGTGATGGATGCCACCCAGGCGCCCTTGCCTCAAATGCTTGGTGCAAGGTTTGCATGATCCCAGCTCGTCCCAGGGTGAGGGCGAGCTGCAGCCCCGGCGCGGGGGTCCCGGGAGCCACCCGTGCTCCACTGGGGTGGGGAGAGGGGACGCACAGGGGCAGGGACAGGCAGGGACAGCCATCCTTGCCGTGCCGCTGGCTGCGGGGCATCCTGGGGGGCTGCCTGTCCCTGCCCGTAGCCTCCCTGGGGCACCCAGCGAGTGCCCACCGCTGCCGTGACGGGCTCTCTGGGCTGGCAGCCGCTGCTGGCTGGCAGATGCAGAGCTGCGAGTCGGGTGGGTCCCTAATTTAGCGTGACGGCTCCGCTCGTTGCACTAATGAGAACAAAGCGGGGCTGCGGCACGGGGGCCCTGCGACCAGGTGTCAGGCAGCTGGCGGGGGGCACAGCCGTGCGCCGGGAGAGTGCCACCGGCGATGGGGGACCCGTGGCCGCCTGTGTGGGCCAGCTCATGCAGGGCCGTGGCCACTGCCACAGCTGGGCTCGTGCCACCCTCCATCGTCTCCCCACTGGCTGCAGAGACCCCAGTGCCCAGCCAAGTGCTACAGGGCTCGGGTGCGTGTCACCCCGGCGCGCCAGGGCCAGGCGGGCATTGCGCAGGGATGCAGGCAGGGCAGAAGCGATGCTTGGGGTTGCAGGCAGGGCAGAGGCGATGCTCGGGGTTGCAGGCAGGGCAAAAGCGATGGCCAAGAGATGGCCACCTCCTCCCTCCTCTCTTCTTTGCTCCTGAGTCAACAGCTGAGGATTACAGGGCTGTAAACAAGGGGATCAATGGTGCTGATGGGAACATTTCCTGGTAATAGCTCCGGCCTGTAAAACACAGCAGCAGGGGGAGGAAGGGGAGGCTCTGCTCTCGCAGCTGTTAACCCTTCCCACTCGCAGCCCTGCGCTGGCTTCCTGGTGGCGGGGCTTGGGCTCAGGCTCGCCGGGGCCAGGCTGGGTGCCCCAGGCCAGGTGAGGGCTGGCTGCTGCTGTGCCACAGGGACAGGAGTGCCAGCGGCACTGTTTCAGCCCTGGGGACCTGGGTGACTGGCTGCAGGCCAGGCTGCTGTGCCTCGGCTTGGGCAGGCACCCTGAGCTTCTGGGCACGCACCCTGAGCTTCTGGGCACGCAGCGAGGTCATGGTCTGCTCAGTGGTGGGATGCCAAGCCAGCGATGCCGGAGGAGGCGTCCTGACCTCTGGGGCTGCGGGGCAGCTCACCTGTGCTGTTCGGAGATGGCTGTGAAGAGGCAAGTGTCATCCCAAGGAAGAGCTGCCAGCACCGAAGGGAAATGTTAATGCCATTGTAGAAGGACGCTCATCTCTGGTCCATGGTGCATTTGAAGAGAGGGGCTGCTGTGGGCAGATGGAGAGGTGGGAGCAGCCACTGCGGCATCCTCTGGCTCCTGAGCAGGTCAGATCATGCCGCCAGCCCTTCCCAGCAGCCGGGGCTGCAGGGCTTCGGGCAGGTGAAGATGCTTCTTTCTGCTGTCTGCAGGAAAGGGCACCCAGGTGGGCAAAGAGGGGTTTCCTTCACCTTTCTCACACACCTATGAGGGCACCTCTCCCAGGGATCCTAGCCCTGCCTGTTCTCATCACCACCATCCCACTAGGAGGAATGGGTCCCCAGGCAGGCTCCAGGCGCAGGCACCAGCCCTGCCCCGAGCTCACCCCCCTGCCCATGCCATGGCTGCTCACCTCACTGCTCACCTCCACGTACAGGCAGCCCTCAGCATGCCACAACCCCGGTGCACATGACTATCCATCCCATTGCCCTGGCATCAATGCCACGCACCCCTACCTCGGTGGGACTCCGTGTCACCGGTGGCACCCTAGGGCACTGCCCTGCACGCACACAGCCACACCGCTGCATGCCACACACTGTCCCTACAGCCTGAGCAGGACAGCAGGCGGTGAGTGCCTGGCACTCGAGCAGATGCCTGCATCCCTCATCGAGATTGGCTTGGCCACTGTGCCCTCCACCCGCCCTGCTCGGGGCTGGCAGGTAAATGTCAGCCTATTTTTATCTGCTCCCCCACAGGGCGGCTGTTCCTTCCATTCGGATGAGCAGATGTACCTCCATTTCCCATCCCGCTGGGGAGCGGGGTTAATCTCCCTGAAATTCACCTTCCCTGTCTCTCCCGGAGCCGCCCTCCCCGGGGCTGGGCAGCGGGGGATCACGGACTAATCCTCCCGAAATGAGTCGGGCTGCAGCCGGGCTCTCGGCATCTCAGCGCAGCAGCTCTGGAGAGCATCACCTGCGGGTGGGGAAGGAAAGCTCTCCCCTCCAGGCTGGCAGGGGTTGCCTCCTGCCCGCGGCTCAGCCAGGCTGGGCTAGCTGCGGAGGATGGATGGAGAAGGTGCTGGGATGGAGCGGGGATGAGCCACGGGGTTTGCTCGGTGTTGGCTCTGTTGGTGGGGCTGGGGACACGGGCCATGGAGGGTGAGCCAGGCAACGTTGAACAGCATCAGTGCAATGTGTAGCCAGCAGCACAGGTAATGGGGCTGCGGCCAAAACACCCCCGTTGGGTGACGTCTCGTGTATTTATACCTCTTTCCAGTGGGGTTCCTGGCCGGCGCAGTCCGAGGCGCTGCCGAGGGGTGGTGTGGTGGCCACGGCCACACGCTGAGTGATGGTGTGAGTAATAGCAGGGCTGGCGGGTAATAGCAGCCTTGGAGTCCATCAATAACCCCACTCCCTGATGGATGCCGCCCTCCCCTCTCTGGGTATGGCCAGCCATTAGTTACAGCAATGCTTGCCATTCTCCCCACTGCGCCGGCACCGCTAGCACCGGGGCTTTTGGCAGGTCCAAGAGGTGGCTGTGCAGGTCATCCAGACACCTTCACCTTCACTCCCACCTTCACGCCTCAGACCAGAGCGGATATTTTAATGTTCTATGAATAGTTTTACCCCCTTAAATTATTGATCCGAATTTACAGCCAGAGCTGCCAGCTCAACAACAGGCTTTCTCAGGAATCAATCTGGGATCTGGCACGGGAAACTGGGGGCAGAGGTGAGGGTGGGGGCGAGAGCTGGCCGGGCTGGGGGCAGGGCACAGGGCTGGGCATGGGGGGCAGCAGGGTGCGGGGCTCCCCGGGCACCCTGCTCACCTCCCACCTCTGCTGAGCTGTCTCGGGATGATGCTCTCGGTGCTTTTCCTCCATGAACAGTGAGCCCAGGCCCTTCCTTCCCAGCTGGCAGGTGCCAGCAGGTCCTGGGCAGCCGACGGGGACGGCGCTGCTATCTCTGCCACCCAGCCGCTGCCTGGCGGCTCGCACCCAGCTGCCTGCGGGAGCATCTGTGCTGGAGCTCACCTCCGTGAATTATTTAAAGTTTCCCCGGAAACCGGGGATGGATGGGGAGCTGGGGATGGGGGGGCTGCTCCTGCCCGTGCTCGGGGTCTGTGCCACCCCCAGCCAGACTGGCTTTGGGGACGGGGGTGACCCCTCCAGAGATGCCAGCATGGGGCTGCAACCCTGGAGCTGGCGGGGGAGACATGCCCAGCACAGGAGTGTGCCACCCCTCCCGCAAGCACCCGGGATTGTCCCCAAGGGTGCAGGCAGGCAGGTGACACCAGCGGGCAGGGAGCGGAGGCAGGCAGAGGTGGCAGGGCCAGGCAAGGTGCCCCCGGCGCAGAGGTGGCACAGCAGTGGGGAGGATGGAGGGGGGCCACGCAGGTGGGGGAGCCCCCGGCCCTCTCGACGCTGATTGCGGATCCGCCTGGCAGGGGACGCGGAACCTGCCGAAATAGCGGATTTAATTATCTCCGCGGAGCAGCGGGAAACCAGCAAGCGGGGAGGGGATGCGGGTACACGGGGCTAGGGCGTCTCGGGGTCAGGGGGGGGATGGGGGACAGCAGGGGCTTAGTCTAGCAGGGCTGTACCCCCCACAACCCCCAGCCCCACTGCAGCCACCCCACGCTCCCACGCCAAGAGCCCCCCTCCCGCCTCCCCTCCAGGAGAGGCACAGCCCCATGCTGCTGAACGCTCCCCCCCCACCCCAGTCAAGGTCCCCATGTTGGGGACCCTCTCAGCTGTGCACCCCCCTGCAGCCCCCTCCCCGGCCCCAGCCCCCTGCTCAGTATGCTGCATGCTCCCTCTGGGCACTGGGCAGGAACTCTTCATTTCACACATCGTTTCCTGCTGCTGCTGCTGCAGAGCCACCCGCAGCCTCCATCCCCCCCTTGGCTGCCCCCCATCCCATCCCCTCAGTGCCAGCCCCTCAGCTGGCCCCGGGACTGCCTGGTGCTGCCCATGTGCCCTTGGCCGTCACACCCCATCCCCTGGGCACCGTCCCTTTGTTGCCATCCCCGTACACGCAGCACTAATCCCTGGCACCGTGCCCCATCCCCTCCGCTCTGTCCCCTTATCACTGCCTGCCATCCCTGTCCCCTTGGCTCCTCCGGTGCCCCCCTGCTCCTGCGGCCCCTCTCTTTGCCAAAGGATGCTCCCTGCTGGCAGCCCAGCCAAACCGCCCCTGCTCTGAGCCCCGGCTGGGGAAAATCCTTCTCTTCTGAGAGATGGGTCCTGGCATCCCAACCAGCCTGGATCTGGGGTGCTCCTTGTTGCCCCGGCTGCTGCGGCACAGAGGGGTGCCCATTCCCGGGGGGTCCCCAGGTCTGGAAGAGTTAACAGGCAGGGCCGGCTTGCCCGCCTCGCCGGGCAGGAGGGGCTGGGAGGTGAGGGAGCAGCAGCGGGAGCGACCAGGAGTGATCAATACCACGCGCTGGAGCTGCGCACAAATCGCAGCTCGGAGCCATAAATCTCCCTCCCGTCACCCGCAATGAGGATGAGAAGGGAGCTTATCTCCCGGCTGCGGCGCTGCCAGCCGCTCCTCCCACACGCGCCTGGCCGGCCGCGCGACGCCATGGGACCGCGCCAAGCCCGGCCGGGAGCTGCAGCCTCCCACCTCGCCGGGCACCCCACGGCCTTGCAGGGTGGGTGGTGGGTCAGTGGTGGGGAGGCTGGTGGCTCCAGGGCACGGGTATGGCCGGGGCTGCCTTCATGGGGAGCGCCTTCATGGCAGTGGGCATGTGGATTCAGCCAAGGGCTAGTGGCCGGGGTGATGGGCTGGCTCTAGGCGAGACATCCCAGCCTGGCTGAAGCCGCCCCAGGTCTCCGGCTGCTCCTGCCAGCCGTCTGGGATGAATCATGCAGAGGGGGTGAGTCACCTTCCAGCCCACCCCCCCCGGCCCTGGTCACCTTGGTGGCTTGGCAGCATCGGCTGCGCTTCCTCACCCATCCCTCGGCACAACAGCGGTGCTATGGCTGCTCAGTGTTCTGCAAGGGAAGAGCAGCATGGGGGGCGTCCAAGGGCTTGGGGAGGGACAGACAGCACCGGGGACTTGAAAGGGTCCCCAAGAGTGACTCCAGTGCTCTGCGTGTCCCTTCCCAAGACAGATGCTGGCTGACATTTGTCCGAGCACCAAACCCTCTGGGCAGGCTCGGACCAAGGGCATGTGGCAAACAGCCTGCTGCTGGCATCTGGCTGGGATCAATTTCATCTGTCCAACCCGAGGAATTCCAGCTCAGTCAGTTCTGGAAAGCACCAGCATGTGGAGCAGCAGGCAGGCTATGTAGGCAACCCCATCCCACGGCCCCGGCCAGCCTCCAGCTGCCCCAGTACAGCATGGCTGGTCGCTCGCTGGGGTTAAGGTGAAGCCAGGGCTGCTCTGGCTGCATCCAGCTCATGGCCAGCTCTGTGCTGGCAGCCTGCTGCCCCGAGCATCCCCTGGCTGAGCCACCCAACGTCCGTGAGCCCAGAGGAGGGCACACACGCTGCCGCTTGCACCGCTGCATGCGAGCCCAGGGGCTCCTGCCAGCAGGCAACGCTGGGCAGCAGTGCCCTGGCCAGTGGAGGACCAGGACCCATCACTGGGCGCTGCCCAGACCCAAGCAGGAGATAGTGCTGGCTGCCAAGGGCTAGCGGTTGCTGCCATTGTGCCCGAGAGCCTGGGCTGGTGTGGGTGATGTGTCACTAGCCCAGTGTGGCACCAGTCATGGGCTGAGTCCCCGAAGCAGGCAGGGGTGGATGCCAGGACCCGGTGCTCCCCGGGATCTCCCAACCAAACCTGCTCAGGAGCAAAGGGCTGTGCAGTCAGCAGCTGAGCCCGGATTGATTTATTGATCCGGCATCCATAGGGGCGGGAGTTGGGAGGGGCTCAGGCTTTGATCAGCCTCCTACAGATGAGGCAGACATCAAAGGCTGGTGAGTGGGCAGTGGTGGCCTCTCTCCGGGACAGCAGGGAAATCCGGCTGCTGTCCTGCTGGGCATGGCCGGGGCTGGGGGCCCGGCTGCCCATGGGGAGCTGGGGTTGGGCTTGGGCAGCCATAACCGGCACCCCCACCCTTTCTGGTGGCACTGGGGAGCGGAAAGGGTTGGCAGGGCCAGGGCATCCCTGGATGAAGCTTATCCCCAGGGAAGCAGAGGGTGCCATGAGGATGGGCAACCACGCTCCCTTTCTGTGCTGCCGGCACTGGGGCATCTGCCATCCCTGGGAGAAGAGGCAGACCGGGCTGCAGCTGTGTCCCAGGGGATGACGGGCAGCGGCGTGGGGCAGCGTGGGGCAGCGTGGGCCCCGCAGCCATGTCCAACTCTGCTCCAAAGGTGGAGGAGCGGGAGAGGTGAAGGTAGCGGGGCAGATGTTAGTGCAGCTGCTAAGCAGGGGTGACAGGTGGGATAAACGAGCCCGGGCTCTCCGGGGGCTGGTAAATTAGAATCAATAGTAAGCAGGAATAATTTATTTGTTTGATATCGCCTGTTAATTAACTGGGCCGATGTGCGTGATGGGGAGCAGCAGGAACCCCTCCACCTGCTCAGCTGGTGCTTCTCTAGGGGGGGCTGGGAATAGCGTGGGGGACTCCCATCCCCACCAGTGCAGCATCTGTCCCCACTGTCAGTGCTGGGGCAGACAGGGACAGGAGGGGACGACATGTGAGACCTCCCCGCAACAGCCTGACCACCCATGGCAGGGCACAAGGCGGGGAAGGGGTGTGCGTTGGGACGCTGCATGGCCGGGGTGCCAGCAGTGCCTGTGGTCCCCTGGCTCAGCATCTCCTGCCTGCCCCAGGAGGCTGCGGGGAGCAGGGGCTTGGGGCTGCGGGTGCCACCAGACCTCAGCTCCTGCACCTCCCTGGCTGTGGTGGCACCGGTGTGGGCCACGTGCCCGCTGTGCCAGCTAAGCGTGTCTCTGGCTGGGACCACCTCTGCCGGCTGCCTCCACCTCCTCCCGCAATCTGCTCTGTCCCCAGAGCAGCTGGTGGCCACCCTGGTGGGGCGGCTGGCTGGGCACTCGCCCACGTGTCACCCACGCTCCCGGCACGTGTCCTTGGCCCTGCCTCGGCCATGTACTGCCGGGCTCACATGCATCCTTGGCAGCTCCGGCAGGAACGGCTGCGAGCACAGCTGGCTGGAGACGCGTCCCGAGGCAGCGGCACCCTCTTTGGGGTGTGGGGACACAGCCGTCCCCAGGTCCCCCCCGGCGGGGTGCTAGGCTGCCCCCACTCCACCGCTCTGCCTCGGCCCCCCGGCCCCAGGCAGCACCATCACCTCTCTCTGTTTTTTTTTTAAAGAATAACATTTCTGCTAAATACTTTAATCAGATTAGTAGCAGTGTGTCTGCAGTGCTGTTAAATCAATGCTCCCCAACACATCTCGGCGGCTAGAAATCAATTACTGTTTAAGCCATGCCTTGGTCCCTGGCCTGCGATCAATATGGGAGATGTATTACTCTCCCGGAGTCTTTCCCACTAAAAACCTTTCATTTGTATAACAGGAGCTCAGGCAAAGTGCCGGTGCCCTCCCCTCCTGCCTGCTCCCCGGGGACCAGGCAGCCCCATCCCAGCCCTGCGCTGGGATTAGCTTGGCTCGGGAGGCTGCGTGCCAGCGGGGTTAGGACGGTCCCTGCTCCATGGGGAGATGTTCAAAGCCAGGCCAGCACCGAGGGGTCCCCCATGTGGTGGGGTGGCAGGTTAGAGACCCCATGGGCAGGGGTGCCTGGAGCCCCTGGGGCTGCCTAGCCCCTGCTCCAGGGTGAACATATCCCATGCCTGCCCCGCTGCCCGCTGCCCCAGCTCCTGCCCATCACTGCATCCCAGACCAGGGCGCTGCCAGACCCTGGCACCCTGCATGGAGGGTTCCTCCGCTCCCCCTCGTGCCCCTGCCCCAGAACTTTACCCCTCTGCAGTCCCCTCTCCCCACAGGTCTTTTTCCCCCCACCCTCCATCCTGGTCCCATAATTTGGAGAGTGAGCTCCATTATTCATGATAAGGATCTTTAATTAGCTGTGAATATTAATGACTTACTCAGTAATTAATCATGCTTTGCATGCTGGGGAGGCGGTAGCTCCCACCTCCCACCACCACCATGTCTAAGCATGGGTAGGGAGACCCGCACCGGTGGTGGGGGCAGCCCCAGGGTCTCACCCCATCCCGGGTGAGATGTGGGGCTGTTGGGGAGGTTGCACAGGGTGCTGAACTGAGACCCTGCGTGTGGGGCAGGCACCACCAGCCCATCCTACTGCTTTGGGGTCAGCACCCCTGTCTGCTCCATGTGACGATGGGGAGAAACTGGCCCTCCATAAACACGCTGGCAGCCCCCCAGACCAGGGCTGAGGGGTGCTGCAAGGCACAGCGGGGTGCTGCTCTCCCCCCGCTCCCCGCTCCAGTCCTGCTTCAGGAGCTGGGGACAGCCTGGGCTGTGCTGGGATCATCCCCCCCACCTCCCTGCATACCCAGCTCCTGTGAGTGCGTGGTGAGGGACAACAGTGGCTTTCAAGGCATCATGTCCTCTTCTGCCCCCTGCAATGGGCTCCAGTGGGCTCCAGGCTGTGATCCCAGTCCCTACGCAGCTGGAGGTGCCCTGCCTGAAGCAGGCAGGCATCATCCTGCCCACAGCCCCCTGCGCTCTCTGCCTGCCTGCCTGCACATCGCCTCTTGGCTCCTGCTGATGGGGAATTTGCATTGTCCCAAATCCTGCCTGGTTGCCCTAAACGTGACTTTCACCTTCCCTGCACTGAGCGAAAACTGAGGCACCGGGGACAGCAGCGCAGGGAGAGCCCCCACGCTGGTGCCGCATGCCTGTCACGACGGGGACATCCCAGGTGCCGGGTGGGTGTACCAGGGCTGGGTGACCCGGCTCTCCTGGCAGCGGGTGGCAAGCAAAGGCGCCCACCGCCCGCCGGAGTCCCCCCGCCTGCCTGTGCCAAGCGCTCCCGCGAGGGCAGAGTTTGCTTAAACAGAGACAGATTTAACTATTTCCATTACAGCTAAATGATGAGGCCCATAAACTTTATGGCTCCGTGCGCGCGAGAGCGGCTCTAATGGCCTTCGCCATCTGGAGGAGATGGCTCCATGGGGGACCTGCCGCCCACCCACCCGCCTGCCCGCTGCCGGGACCCCTGTGCCGAGCCAGCACCTTCCCGGCACCAGCACCGGCACGGTGCTGCCGGCTCTCCGTGCGGTGCCAGCTGTGTTTGAGCCCGGCATGGTCCTGCCATGGAGCAGATGAGCTGGACGTGGAGGTGGCCCGGCTAACACTAGTGCTTGCGGGGGGTCCGCAGCCCTGCCTGCACCCACACGGTAGCCGGGTGATGGGAGGGCGCCCCTGGGTGCCTCTCCCTTCCATCCTCTGCCCCGCTGCTCTGCAGGGGCAGCCTGGGGGTAGGGACTCGCTTTGGTCCTGCCTGCACCTCCAAACGCCGTGGCCTCCTGCACGCTCCCCGCCACTTCTCCATTGCTTCAGTGCTGCAGGATCCATCCCTGGCGGGAGTAGGCAGGCTGCCCGGAGAGGCCGTGCTCTTGCACGCCCGACCGCCCCTGAATAGCCCCTGCCCGATGCCTGCTGGCTGCTGATTGTGGCGGGGACGCGGCGGGGGGGTGCGTGGGGTGCCGGCACCAATTAGCCCCTACAAAGGGCTGTTGGCGGTATCGCTGGGATCCATGCAGGGATGCTGCCAGGCTGGCAGCGCAGGCAGGGTGCTGCGGGCACAGCCCTCTCCTCTGGAGGAGCACAGGGACAGACGGGTGCAGGTGAGGACACACAAACCATCACCTCCGCGCTGCTAACCCCTGCTTTTTTGTGATTCCCATGGCAGCACCCCCCATGGCACAGAGCATCCCCCCAAGATCCTGGGCCGGGCTTGCCGTGGGTGAGCAGCAGCAGTGGGTGCGTGGCCACCACTGGCCAGGGCAGGAGGGCACTGGGGCTGCCAGCTGCCGTCCCCGTGCTGCGAGCGAGCGAGGGCTGCTGGCACGGTGCTGCAGCAGAGGATTAGGTTTGGTGCAGGGGAGCTAGGCGAGATGCTTTGAAGTCTCATGAATATGAATCAGTGGCTTGGGGCGGGAGCGGAGGGTCTACGGCTAATCTCTCCCTTGCCATGGTGACAGGTGTGACAAACAGCATGGGGGCCGGGAGGCGAGGGCAGGGAGCAGGCAGGGGACAAGGGATGTGGCTGCCCTGCTGACCCGAAAGGCGGCCCTGGTGAATGGGGACGGGTGGCTGGGGCGCGCTGGCGTGCACCCAGGGCTCTGCAGTGGATGCCGGGAGCCTCCCCCATCCTTGTGCCCACCCCAGCGCCCCGTCCCCCCACCCTGGCAGGGTGCTGTCCCCAGGGATGCTGGCACCCCGCCGGGCTGCGGGACGCAGCGCAGAGGTGGCATGGCAGCCGCTGGCAGTGCCCAGGTGGCATGGCACCGAGGGTGACCAAACTCGCTGCTAGCGGCCGGGCAGGGAGTGCAACGTGGGCACAGTGCGTCCCCTCGGGGCCATCCCTGCGGGCAGCGTGCGGCTGCCTCCACTCAGCCCCGCTGGGTGCTTGGGCAGGGGTCCAGGCACATCTGGGGCTGGGGCGACCACAGCTGGGGAAGGGACCCATCCCTGTCCCCAGCTCATCCCACCGCCAGCCCAGCTCTGTGTGAGCTGCTAGAACCCCCGCGGGTCCCGGATGGGTCCCATCGATCCAGGCCCCGGTGCCATCTGCTCGGCAGCGCTGTGGCCCTGCCTGCTGTACCCCGGGCTCCATGGAGATGTCATGTTTGGGTCTGCTCCTCCTGTGACAGCCTGAAGCCCTCGGTGCTCTCCTAGGAGACAGTAACTAGAGCGGACGCTTGTTCCTCGCAGGACGTGACTGGGGCTTGCAGAAGAGTCTCAGAGATCAATTTGGAGGTTGTTTTGATGCTCTCCTGGTTGCAGGATGGTGGTGGCAGCTACTCACTCAGCCCAGGGGACCATGGATGGACAAGCACTGCCTGGCGATGCACGGTGGGGCTCAGTGAAACTGTTAGGACTGGTGCGAGCCACAGGGCAGGCTGTCAGCTTCGCAGCCCCATGAAGGCTGTGGGTGCTGGCGGTGAAGATGCTGTTCACTCCAAGGGGTACCCGGAGTCGCCCTCTTTCTCCCGGCACCCACGGCTCAGGATGCTGTGCCTCTGGGCCGGGACAGAGCGGTGGGCAGGGGATGCCACCCTGGTCCAGAGTGCTCGCTGGAGGACAGGGAGGGGAGAGCCAGGGCTGGAGCGCTGTCGCGGCAGCAAGACAGACAAATGCATAGCAGATGTTTAATTATCGGCACAGCGTTCTCAGATCCCTGGAAATCTCTGCATCCAAATGTAGATATTTTACGAGAGCATACGCTTCTGCTGAGAGCTGCAGCCGTAACACAGTGCCCATGAGCCAGTCGGTCCACCTTCCCATGGACCGTGTGTCACCGGGGCCGGCCGGGTTTGCCTCCTCTGGCGATGGGGCACCCGTGGGGCTGGAGATGGGCTGGAGACAGCCACCAGCAACTGTGTGCAGCTCTCTGGGATGAAACGCTGCCGTGGGCTCATGGTCCCGGATGCATGGCCCACAGTCCATCCTGCTGCATCCCACCCTGCATGGACACGCTGGGATGCAGTGGCTGGTCCCAGCACCCAGCTGGGAGCCTGGCCAAGCACAGGGGCAGGCTGGGGCTGGAAACTGCCTTCTCCTTACATCAGTTACCTCTCACAGCCGGTCCTCACTGGTCCAGGCAACTTGTAGACATTTCTTAAAATACTTTGAGACCTTTGAGGTTTCTGTTTTATACTGTAAGAATTGTTGGGCGTAGGCGTATGTGTGATCCCTGAGGACAGGATGTCTCTCCCGTATCTCGGATCCCTCCCATGGCTCTTGGCTCTTCTGCGGCACGTCTGGCGCAGACAGAGGGCTCTGCCATTGGCAGAGCAGGAGCTGGGGGAGGCATAGGCAGGGCAGGCAGCAGAGCCAGCCAGGGCTCTGGGCTGGCCCAGGCTTCGCACACCGCTTGCCTCTTGGCTGCTGGAGGAGTTGGAAAGGCAGCCATGGGCCGCTGTAGGTCCCTTGAGACAGGGGTGTGCTGTAGGTCCCTCAAGATACCCCAGCCTGAGGTCGCAGCTGGATGTGGGGCTTGTCTCCAGCGCAGAGCCCTGTGCCGTGTCCCTGTAGTAGCATCATCCAGGCAAGGGCTGGCAGAGGGCAGCCCCGGTCTCTCTGCCCAGGCACTCAGGCACAGCGAACCCGGCTCTGCCAAATAAAGGAGTCAGCAAGAAGGAAAAAGTACAGGCTGGTCCTCACCCACGGGCAGGAGTGAGGGGCACCAGGGTAGAAAGCATTGAAGACCCTTCTCCAGCATCACCGTGAGAGACCTCTGCAGCCCAGGGGAGCCCCCCACGCCAGGGCTTTGCTGCAGGAGCAGGTCATGGGGGGCACTGGGCTTCCCTGAATCCCACCCACCGGTCCCACAGAGCTTCTGAGGAGATGCTAACGCTGAGGAAGGGATTTCCAATGGCATATCGGGGATGCCAGTGGTCTCTCCCCAGCACGGCCGGCTCGTCCCTGGCAGCTCAGCCTGCCTTCCCTGCTCCGCAGTCGCCGTGTCCCCTGAGCCTGTAAACATTTTGGATTCCCTGCCTTGCCTGCTCAGGCACCTTGCAGATTCAGGGCATGTTGCTGTCTTAAAACCCATCAGGTTTCCTGTCACCTCCCGGGGCCCATGAATCTGCGGGTTGGTGGTGGAGCTGGGACTGAAATGACCCTGCAGGGGGGTGGGAATGGCTCTGCGCATCCCTCGCACCACCTCCAGCTCCTCAACCCACAGGTTTATAATTGCCCCCAGCCCATGGGAAACTGCTCCAGCCCCGCGGGGACCAGAGCAGTCCCCAGCATGCTGGAACTGGCTGCCGTTTCCCAGTTCAGCCGGATTCCCAGGGACATCCCCGGGCAGCGGGTACCACCTCCAGCCGTGCCCGGTGATGTGCCAGCGGGCTCAGATCCGGGGCAGGCAAAGGGCCCGTCACTCCTGCCAGCCTAATAAGCCAGGACTTAGAGGCCAGGACATTTTTCTTGCTGCTGTCACACCGCTTGGACAGGCCGGCTGTATCCCTGTCCCTGGGGAGGGGGGAATTAGCGATGCCGTGAGTCCGGGAGCCCCACCGGGCAGCGGCGAACATGGGCTACACGCGCAGCCGACAGCCCCAAACCCTCATAAATCTCCCTCGCATGGCCCATGGCTCACCTAAGTAGATTTGATTTGTCAAATATTAAAATTAATTTAGGATTGAGTGGTGGCCTGCGTGCGCGCCCCGCTCTCCCGCCTTCCCCCCGCCGCCACCTCTGCTCCTGCCCCATGCATCATCCCCGGCCCCGCGCTCTCGCCCCAGCCGGGGCGCCGGGAGCCGGGATAAATCATCCTGCCGCCGCGCTCAAAGACGAGCCGATTGCTTGCTCGGCGGCAGGGGATCACAGGGGAAATCACACCGCGTGCCGCCCGCTCCGTGCCGGGGGCGGGGGAGACGCCACGCTTAGGCAGAGATTTATTTATTTGATTTTACTGGGCTGGGATTTTTTTTTTTCATCTCTCAAACGCCCGCCAGGGAATTGCAGCCCCTGGAATATTAATGCCACGCAGGACGCCGGCTCGTTAAAATGTCACCTGGCTGTAATTTCTCCTGCACTTATTATTCCCTAGGGAGTGCAAGCTCCCATCCCTCCCTGCCGGCGGCGGTCCCGGCACGCGGGGCAGCCCTGCCCGTCCCCCTTTGCCGCAGCACGACGGCTGCTCCATCACGTCGCCCGAAATGTTCCTGGCCCTCTTCCACCACCGCAGCGGTGGGCTGCCACCGCCTCCGGTATCTCCTGCTGAGCTGAGCCCCAGGGACCGGTGCTGGGAGAGCCCTGTGCCACCGGCCAGCACCAGTACGGTGCAAACCCGGACTGGCCGGCAGGAGCGATGAGATGTGCCGGTATGGGGGGGGGGAGTCGGCCAGAGGGCAGTGCCAGCCCGGGCTGGGGGCAGGGTGGCACAGGGAACAGCTGCCTTAAGGAAACTTTGGCTCAGTTCCTGCAAATTAATGTTTTTTTCCCAAACAGTTTCCCGGCGCTAAGCGCGACGCGGGGAGCAATTATCTTTAGTGTCGATGTTATTACCATAAAAATTGCATTGAGGACTTTTCTCCTCCGATTAGAAAGTTAACGATCATCACTGCCTTCATTGTTCCCCGCACCGTGCTCGCTCTAATAAAGAGTCTGTGCACTTTACTTTTCACTTAGCATGAAAATTACCCAGCTGCTGCTGTGCGCGGCTGTGCAGCCCCCGCGCTCCCCTCCCGGTGACGGGCCCCTGGCAGGTACCGGTGGGGAGCACCGCCGGCACGCCGGGGATGGACCGGGGCCGACCTTCGGGCTTCCCCGTGTGGTGGGGGCTGGGGGTCAGCTCGGGGCGGGGGATGCTGCCATCGGGGCTGCCTGTCCCATGGGTATGCCATGGGAGCAGCTAAGGGAGGCTTTTCCATGCGCTCTCCTCCAGGGATGTGCCGTCAGCGGTCCCTGCCCATGCCCCCATGGGCATCCCCAGCCTCCCAAAACCCAAATCCAAGAGGGATTGCCCCTGCTCCCCCCACCAAGAGCTTGGAGTGGCGGGGATAGGTCCAGCCCCACCGCGGCAGTGGTGTGCCTTGGAGCGAGCTTCTGCCACGGCTCTCCATCCCCGGCCGAGCCGGGGGTCCCTCCTGGCCATGCTCCCGTTACCTCCGGTGGGTAGGGGCTGAGGGGTGAGCCCCGCTGCTGCCAGCCTTTTGCCTGCCCCGGCGTGCAGGAAGCACAGCATCACTTGCGCACAGTGAGCCGGCGCGGTGCCTGCCTGTGGCCATCCAGGCTCCGGCACTCGCCGTCGGTCCCACCGCCTGCGATTTTCACAGGAAATATTTGTATCGTTTTGCTCGATATCAGCATAGCTCTTTAAATTCTCCAAGTGCTGTAAAAATCTTAGCTAATCTTCAGAGAGGGTTTTTTTTTTTTTCTGAAGCTCTTCATTACTCCTTAATTGTTCAAACTTCTCTTCTTTTCCTTCTGATTAAAAGCAGATTTTAAAAGTGCAGTTCAGTTTCTCAGCTATTTTCAAGTCAAATGGATTCCATCCCCCTCTCCATGTATTAATAACCTGTTCTCGTGCATCCCCCAGTGAGCCAGTAAAAGCCCTTCTGAGCAGAGACAAGGTGACAGCAGCACTCCGGAGGGAGCAATTGGAAGGGGGTTACAGCTTGGAGGGAGAGAGATCCATCCATCCAGCTATCTATCATCCACCCCGCTATCATCCATCTACTGGAGAAATAACATTTGCAATTCCGCTTTAGCTCTTCCTAATAATCATTAATTTTTTTTTANGGTGTGCGGAGGCTGGCGTGTCTGCGGGATGGCGTGCGGGATGGCGGCGCTGCCAGGGAGCCGGGTGAGGGGAAAGCAGGAGACCCAACGCTGGTGCCCCAGTATATCCCGCAGCAGGAGGGAGTGTGCGGCGGGCTGGAGAAGGGTCTTTCCGAGGGGACTGGGGGATGCGGTAAGGACGCTGGGGGTGAAGAGCAGGCACGGTGCCGCCCTGGGCTCTGCCCCTGCCCGGTGGGGTGAACCTGGCACTGGTCCTGGGTGCAGACGGTGCAGCGTGGTCCCAGGCAGCGGGATGGTGCAGGTGGTCCAGCGTGCACCACCCTCTCACCATCCCTTGGGAGCAGCTTTGGGGAGTCCTGCTCCCTCCGGCTGGTAACGTCAGACCCCCCCCCACAGCTCTCCGGCCCCCAGCCCGGCTGACCGGCTGTGGGAGACAGGACAGTGATGGATTGCAGCACTTACACATCTTCCCAGGGAGGAAATGCCAGGTCCTGCAGGGCTCCGTCGGCTGTCAGCAGCGGGCAGGGCAGGACCTCGGCCGTGCCGGGGAGCGGGTGACGATTTCCAATGAGCGATGCAGAAGGCGGGAGGGGGAATCCCAGGTGCCACCGCCCAGCCCAAGCGCTTCTTCCATCTCTTGAGAGCACCTTCCTTCCTTTTAGTTACACACAACTCGGCAGGGGCAATGGCCCCGTAAAGCACCCATGCTCACCTGGAGGTGCCTGGAGGAGACACCAGCATGGCCCAGGAGATGAGGTGCTGTGGTTAATAGTCCCGCTCTCCAGTGGGCTTCAGACCTGCCCCCAGGTTGATTCGCACCATCTTCGAGCCACTCACTCCTCTTAGACCACCACCCACCAGTGCCAGTGATGATAGAAGTTTTAGAACTTGTGAGCCACCTCTTTGGTCACCAGGGTCCCTCAGACCCTGATGAAGACATTCCTCTGCCCGTCCTCCTGGATGGGCATGCAGCTTCCCTGGACCCCTGGCCACATCCATGGCAAGTCCAAGATGTCCTCTATGCCCTGCTGGAGAGAGTGTCCTCCTCAAAAGTCTCCTCATCCCTCTGGATGGCTTAGACAGTGCATCACGCTTCCCATGGAGCAGTGTGGAGCAACCACAGGGAACTGATGGGGCTGGGAGGTGGGACAACCAGGGAAGGTTCCATGGGCTGGCACCGGCACCTGGGAAAGGCTGCAGGCAGGGTTCCCCAGGCCAGGCTCATACCTTCAGGAGATGCCAGCAAGCTCGTGACTATGGCCATGCCGTGGGTGGAAGGATGCCGGTGGCCCAGGCATGGGGAGAGCCGCTGTGCACCGGGGTGCCAGCGTCCCCTCGGCTGGCCTGTCCCAGCAGATGGCAGCAGGGACGCGCCGCAGCCTGGCAGCGCGTGGGGACCTGCCTCGCACCCCGACCTTGGAATAATCTTCAGTCGGATTAAGAGCTTAAACGTATCCGTGTAATTGCCAGGCCCCTGCTGAGCTGGAGAGAGTGTGAGTGCCAGCACGGGGAGGCAGTGCCCAGGCATGCCTAGCTCCCTCCGGCTGCCTGCCACTGTCTGCTGCTGCTGCCACCACCGTGGGCACCACCGGGAGCCACCACCCTGAGCATGGTGGATGGTTGGGTGTAGGAGAGTGGCTCAAGAGGAGAGGGCGCTTGGGATGGAAAGGGCTGGTACCTGGGCACCACCAGGGAATGGGCCCCGTGGTGTGCTCCAAAGGAGGATGCCAAGCGTGCAGGGTCTTGGGTGTGCTGCCCACAGCTCCCCAGCATGGCCTTGGTCCTCCTGGGAACCCGTCCCAGCGCTCCTCTGGCACCCACCAGCCTTGCGCCCAGGGAAGGATGCGGGACTGCTCCTGTGAGTGCCTTGAGGAATAAGGAGGGTTGGCCGGGACACCGGAAGCCAGAGGAGCATGTGTGTCCTGCTGGGCTGAGCCTGCCTGGGCAGATGATCCTGAAGGATTTGTTCCCCTGACTGGGGGCAGTGGGGCACGTAGCTGGGGATGTCTGGGTCTGTAGGGTGCTCAGTGTGGGTTTTCAGCACCCATCAGCAATCAGAAGATGTTCAGGGTGGGCAGAGATGCCCGGGGGTCTCAGCCCCCGCCCCCAGGCAGCACCCAGGCACTGGGTTAGGGACACCCAGAGCACCAGGGTGGTCCCTGCCCAGCCGTGCCAGGGGGGTGCCAGCACCCTGGTCCCAGACTGTCCGGCTGGCGTGTGGCTTGGCACGGAGTGGGGGAGCTGCCATCCCAGCCCCCTCCCTGTCTGCCTAATGGTCCCTGACATTTAAATGAGATTTAGTGCTCAGCCCGATGCTGAATATTCATGAGCCCATGCGGCCCTGACAGCCCGGCTGGGGCTGCTCTCATGATTAATAATTTGTTTTTCCCGATACTGTAAACCTCACCTGCACTCACTGCTTGCTCTGGTACCGCCAGCCCCATTGCTGCCAGGGAGCATCCGTGCCCTCACCCAGTGGGTCCTTCACCTCCCTGCCCACTGCGGGACACCCACTGCGGGGCCGGGGAGCCCCCCAGGGACCCAGCCAGGGGCGAGCAGCATCTGCCAAGTGCCAGGAACATCTTCATTGCCCCGAGTGGGTCAAGCCCTGGGCAAGGGGAGCGAGCATCCTGCCTGCTCCTGCCTGCAGCGGCAGCGCCGGCTGCCCAACCCCTGCAAATGAGCCCCGGGGATCCTGCAGACCCCCGGGGAGGGGTCTGCAGCCCACAGCAATCATGTCCCTTACCCCTTCCCTTGCAGGCACAAGCCCACGGCGGTGGGTCCTGGAGTAATTCTGGTTGCCCCCAAAGAGAGACAACCTGGAGAGAGGCAACCATGTCCTCCCGCTGCTTGCCTGCTGGGCTCCATCTCTGTTGGCACCAGCCCAGGCGGTGCGGGGGCTGCTGGGCTGTCCCAGGCGGACGGGCAGGGGACAGGCACCCTCCAGCTGCCGCACAGCCAGCATGCCACGAACCCAGCATCCGGGACCTGCTTTTGGTGCCAGAAATAGCTGGTGCAGATGTCCCCAGTGCAAACCCAGCACAGCAGCGCCCAGCCCCACCTCGGACACTCTGTCCTCCCTTGTGTCTATCCCCAAGGTCGCTGCTTCCAGGACCCTCGCTCCCGGTCGTGCTGCCTGCCAGCTGCGGTGCCAAGGTGTGTGCCGTGGGGCGGCCGAGCGGGACCAGCCCTGAGGAGGTCCCATGGGACTTGGGAGGGGAGCTTGGGGGGCCAGGCTGCCATCTCCCCTCTGGCTGAGCAGCTCGGCTCCGGCGGCTTCTGCGCAAATTGCATAAATATTCATGGCGAACTGAAGGAAATGTGACTGTCCCGGCTGATTACACGCGCCCGTCCTGAAGGCTGCGGCTGCTCCCCAGGTACGGCTGGCCGAGCGCCTGCCGCATGGCGAGATGCGGCGAGGGGTCCCCGTGCAGCCGGGGCAGTGGGTGACAGCCCGCTCCGCCGTGCCCACCCACAGTGTGGCACTGGGCACAATGCCACCGGAACAAGGGCTGTGGGCTGGGGACACGCTCATCCTCAACCCTTCCGCAAGCTCAAGCTAAGGAGGAGGCTTTTCCAGACAAGGTCCTGAGGCACCCAGGGCTTTCCCGGGGTGCCCCATCGGCCTCACCACCGGGCTCAGGGTCTGTCCCGAGCACAGTCCCGGGATGCCCGCTCCTCCGTGACATGTCACGCCCGCTTTGGTGACCCTGACACGTTCAGTGCTGACTTCTCTCCGTGGTTCTTTGGGCAGAGGTGGGCAAGGAGCAGGATGGAGCTCCGGGGAGGAGCCCAGGGAGGCAGCCCAGCTGGGATCCCCACACGCTGCAGAGATTAATCCCCTGCAGACCTGAGCAAGGTGCTGGGCTAATAGCCTGATTTATTCCTTCCCGTCTCTCTGGAGCACGCGAGGTTCCCCACTGCGTCCTGAACGACCTCATGCATAATACCATGCACAATCCTATTAACGCCGCCCCGCCACGCGCTCCCTGCTTAGCGCCGCCACTCGCCAATGCAATTTCCCCATGATATATGGGAAAAATAATTGAACTATATTTGAAAATATATTGAGAATTACGGCTTGCACCCGGCGGGATTTATAGGGGCCATATTTCACAAAACCACAGCCCCGCACACCAGGGTGCCCAGTGCTCCCAGGGAGCCGGAGGAAAGACCTGTGGTCACAGCGGGTGCGTGCCCAGCGGGGAAGCGGGTCCCGCCACCCACGTGGGGCTCAACGCGTGCCCACGGGAGTTGGTACAGGGCATGAGAGGGTCTGTCACAGCCCTGTGCCCTAGGACCAGGGTGGGGGGGCCACGGGAGCGGGCGGCGGGGTGCAGCAGGCAGGGAGCACCCAGATGCNCACCCAGTGCTCCCGGGGAGCTGGAGGAAAGACCCATGGTCACAGCAGGTGTGTGTCCAGCGGGGAAGCGGGTCCTGCCACCCACGTGGGGCTCAACGCGTGCCCACGGGAGTTGGTACAGGGCATGAGAGGGTCTGTCACAGCCCTGTGCCCTAGGACCAGGGTGGGGGGGCCACGGGAGCGGGCGGCGGGGTGCAGCAGGCAGGGAGCACCCAGATGCGCCGGGAGCCGAGGCGGCAGCTGCAGCCGCGGGCGCAGCCATGTGGGCACGGCCGCTGCCAGCCACAGCCGGGCTGAGCTTAATCCCCTCCCGGCGGGAGGGAGGGAGGGAGGGAACGCGCCTGCCATCACGCTGCCTGCTCAGCTGCACGCTTCTGCTCGCCGTGCCAGGCGGACGGTTAGCCGGGCGCTGGCGTCCCCTCGCCTGGCACGGGGTCTCCCCTCCAGGGGCTGGTGGCTCCCTGACCACGCCGGCCCCTGTGCTGAAGGTGGCAGGGAAGGGGCTGAGGGCTCCACGCAGAGCTTCGAGACCTGCTCCCCACCGCAGCCGCCTCTCTAGTCCCTCCGGCCATGCCTGCAGGGTGGCATTTCCCTGCCTGGCTCTGGATGCCAGATGTAGTGACGGTGGCTCGGTGCCCAGGGCACACGTCCCTTCTCTCTCCATCCCCACCCCTGCCTCTCCCACAGCCCCCCCTGCTCCCTNCAAAGCCTCTCGCCGGAGAGAGAAGCGCCTGGCACGGGGGCGCAGCAGATGCCCGCTGCCATCGGGGGGCCGGCAGGCAGGTAGCCCCGGGGTGCAGGGGGCTCGGCTGGGGCACCCAGCCCTCCGCTGCATCCCGCAGCTGCACAGCCCCGTGCCCGAGGCGGGCAGGGGAGCGGCGGTGGCAGATGTGTGCCCACCTGCAGGGAGGAAGAGGAGGGAGGCAGCGATGCCACCCAGGTGGAGACGGTCCCCTGGGGCTGCTGGTTGCCTGGATTGGGCAAGGAGATGACCCCGGGGGGGAGTCCACCCCCTCCCTGACCCTGGCTGCCCCCGTAGCTGCCCCTGCAAGGGGAGCACGCAGGGATGGGGCATCTTTGCGAGCAGCTCCCAGGGCGGCGGGGCCGGAGACCCTTCATCCCTGCATCCCATTGAAGGGATCCCAGGGCATCGCCGTCTGGAGGAAACTCCCGGCGTGCCCTGGGGAAGGGGGGAGCTATAAATAGCCGCCCGGCGCAGGGTGGAGGGGGACTGTTTGGGAAGCCGCTTTGTGATCAGGACAAAGAAGAGGCGTCTTTGCACTTGCTCTTCATTAGCTGCCTTCCTCTGGCTGGCCGGGCCAGGATGCGCTCGCATCGAACGACAGCAGGATGTAGCTGCCGGTGTCAAGGACGCGAACAATAAGGGCTTTAAATAGCAGCGCTGCCTTTGAAACTCGCTCGCCTGCGCCGCAGACGGAGCCCGGGAAAATTGTGCGGCGCAAGAAGCTGGGGGACACGGGAGCCAGGGTGCCCTTGCCCCCGGGACACAGAGACCCCCCTGCCCAGGAGTGGTCCAGGATGCTCAGGCGCATCCATCCCGGCAGCTCTTGGAGTGGTAGAATTCAAAGCTCCCCCTGCACCGTCCCCTGCAGCCCTGGGCACGCGGTTAATTAGCAGCATCTCCCTGCGCTGCCAGAAAGGTGCCCCTCGGTTGCCGTCTGCTTTCCTCTCCCTCCGCCTCCAGGGTTGTGATCTCCTCCTGCCTTCCTCCAGGAGATGAAAGAGCACCGCAGGGGGCTGACAGTGGTCCCCCCCCTCCATGCCAGGCACTGAGGCACCTCTTCACCTGCTCCAGGATGAGCCAAAGAGCCAAGACGTGTCCAGCAGTGCCAGTGGGGATTCGGTGGCACGTGAGATGGAGAAAGAAGGTGCTCCGCTGTCTCGGGGAGCACAGCTCCATGCCGTGCCAGTGCAGGATGGTCCCATCCCTGGGTCGGAGATGGGGTTGGGCACCCAGGAGCGGCACGGTGGGCTGATGGAGAGAGATCGGAGGCAGCGAGCCACGTGCGGGCACGTGCGTGTGCACGGGGGGGGGGCCTGGCTGCGCATATTAGCAGGCCCTTAAATCAACACAGCACTTCAGACAGGAAGGAAATAGGCTTTGCCGACGGCAGGAGCGGCACTTGCTTTGTGCACATTACAGAACATCAGGAAAATGTCAAATTTACATAAAAATGATACAAACTCATTGGAAGAAACATGCATCCAATTATCGGCCCCAGCGCTGGCACGGCTCCGCAGCCAGAGGCTGGCCGGCCGGCTGGCTGCGAGGGACCCAGCCCCGGGGCACGCATTTCATCTCTGGGTGTTTAACATCAAAGCAACAAACAGTCTCGGCTCCGCTGCCCGCCCTGCTCGTCCCGCTCCCTCCCGCCGGCTCCCCGCTCCCTCCCGTGCCGTACAGCCCCGGCACGGCGGCCACGGGACCAGGGGTGGCAGTGCCCGACCACGGCTGGGTGGGGGTTTGGTCCTGCTCCTGCCAGGGGACGGTGGGGAAGGGGCGATGCGGCAGCGGGACCCCGCTATGGCAGGGGCACTTGGGGGAAGGTGGGAGCACCGCCGAGCAGCCTGGAGTAGCAGGGATGGAGAGCTTGTGCAAAACCCCTCGGAGATTTTGCCGGCACTGGGTTGGGACCCTGTTCCGGGCTCTGTGCCAGTCTGTCCCGGTGGCCTCTTCCCTCCTTCCTGCTCCTGCCTTTCCCAGAGAATGACCACCGGCATCCCCGGGGCTGGGAGAAGCCTCACCTGACACGTCCCTCCTGTTGTGGCCCCACAGCCAGGCAGCGTGGTCTAGGCATGACAGCCTGCACTCACCCCAGGGCTGGGGGCACCCAGGGGGACTGGGGCTGGACATGGGGACACAGAGGTGTCCCCTGCGGACGCCTTCCATACGTGCCTGCACCCTACCTGTGCCGGCATCCCACCCCGCTGCCCAGGATTGATGGCCCATCCCGTGGTCCCTTCCCGGCACGCTGAACACTACGTTTCTATCCCCGCTGCCCACCGGGATTGATGTCTCACTGAGCGCAGGCAGCAGCTGTAACTCACGCCCGGGAGCTGGGCTGCCGGCTCGTTACTCACCGGGCACCGTCACCCCGTGAGTTACGGCTCTGCCTCGCGCCGGGACACCTCAGCAGCGAGGGGGGGACACGGCTGAGGTGGTGCTGGGACAGGGGACACACGTCTCTCTCCAAGCATCCTGTGGGCTGGCAAGCCCCGGCGCACCTGCCTGCGACCCGCCGGCTGCCTCCATCCCTGGCAGCGGGGTGGGAGGTGGGCACAGGCGGCCCCCCCGGCAGGGATGATGCCGGGGTCCCGGCTGGGGGCGGAGGGTGGCACCGCAGCTGGGATTCCCCGCGCCGCACCCGCCGGCTGGTGCCCAGGCTGCCGCGCGCGTGGGGGAGGCTGACGAGCTGTTAATTACAGGTGCTGCTTGGCTGGTGCAGCGCGTCTCTGCTGCTCGGCTGGCAGAGCCGTGCGGCGGGTGACACACTCCATGATAAATTGATATCCCGTTTAGCATCAATTTTCCCTTCTCTGGTGGCAGACAGCTGTGCTAATGGGATGGGACAAGTGAAAATGAAATAACAGGCCCTGAGCACACCGGCACGCGCCGCACCACCAGCCCTCCTGCACGGCTGTCGCTCCCCGAGAGACAGGCGGGACCCCACGCACCCTGGGGATGGGGGAGCCCTGGGGCCGGCAGCCTGCGGGCAGGGCTGCCTTCATCCCCCCGGCAGCGTGCTCAGCGTGGTTTGGCATCCAGCATCCATGCTATGTTGGGTATTTGCAATACACGCAATGCCCAAGCCGATGTATGCAGCATCCCCAGTGCCCATGCCGGGTTTGGTGTACGCAGTAGCCCGCGGCAGTCTGTACCCACACTCACACGGCTCTTTTCGGCGCACTCAGCACCAGCCCCGCGCTTGTCATCAGGAGTGTATTTGTCAAATTGGTGCCTGCAGTGTGTTTGCGGTCACGGTGCGCGCAGCGCTTGATGCCCACGGTTTGCTTGATAATTGCAGAGTGCTCAGCACTTAATACCTGTGGCATCGTTGTTATTTGCACAGCGCTCGCCATCAGTGTCGGCAGCACTCGGCACACGCGGTGCGCTCGGGGTGTGGGACCCGCCGCTGCTGGTGTTTGCAGTGCCTTCAGCATTTGGTGTCCGCTGTGGTTTCGTGTTTGCCCAGCGCTCGGCGATCCCCGCGGGCAACCTTTCATAGTCAAGGCGTGCCTGGTACCTGTTAGATTTGGCATTTGTGGTGTAGTCAGTGCTGGCGCCGGCCTCCTCCCTGCGCTGTGCTCAGTGTTTTGGTCCCCGCGGTGTGATCAGTGTTCACAGCAGACTCCTGGCACTGTGGCCGGTGCTCGGTGCCAGCGCCGTGTGCGGTGCTTGCGGTGGGCTCAGGCTGCGGTGCTTGCAGTGGGCTCAGCCTGCGGCGCCCGCGGCGTGCCCCCGCCGCTCCCCGCTCGCTCCCGGCACTGTGCGTGCCCACTGCTTGCCCTGCATCCAGCCCCCGGTGCCGGGCACGCTGCTCGCTTGCTGCGTGCGTTGCGCTTGCAGCCCGCGGTGCGGTCGGTACAAGCTTCCCGATGCTTTTGCTATTTACAGAGCTTGTTGCACAGCGTTAGTGGTGCTTCTGCTATTTAGCCTGTGCTCGGTGCCAGGTGCCGGCTCGCCTCGGAGTTGCAGCGTGCTCGGTGCGCGCTGCTAGCGCCGGCTCTCACATTAGCAGCGCCATCAGCCCGTGGTTTCCCTGCCGAGGCTCGCTCTGCAGCGTGCTCAGAGCTCACAGCCCGACGTGCATCCCGTGTTCACGGCGCAGTTTTCGATGCCAACGGCACCGTCGGTGCCCTCAGCGCTCGGCGTCAGCCGCTTGTTTGCCAGGAGCTGGCACTCGGAGTCTGCATGTGTCATGTTTGGGGTCAACACTTCCAGGACGGTCGGTGGTCGGATGCTTTCCCTATTTGCAGCATGCTCAGGATGAAGCCAGGTGAGGTGTTTGGCGCTTGCAGCATGCTCCGCACTTGGTGCCAGCAGCACGCCCAGGGTTTGCAGCACACAGGGCAAGGAGGGCGCCCGGCTCCACAGTGCCTGGCACAGCACACGCGGCGTGTTTGCTGTTAGCTGCGTGCTCCGCAGCAGGCGGTACCCGCCGTGCCGTCAGCGCTCGCAGCCCGTGCTGGGGCTGATGGATGCGGTGTGCTGGGCGTCCAGCTGTGCACCGTGCCCACGGTGCGCTTTGCCTCTGGGAGCCACTACTGGGTTGGATCCCAGCCCCGGGAGCTGGGATGTGGAGCTGGCATCGGCACTTCCCAGTGGCCTCCTCCCAATTCCCACTCCCCCCCTGCAGACCCGGTCGAGCTGTGGCATCTCCACCAGCCACCGAGGGGCAGGGGCAGCCCAGGTCTTGGCTCCCAGACCCTTCACCCGGCAGCCGGGGGTGGGCAGGCAGGGTGCCCCCGCCGCACACGCGGTTGTTGGGGCCGTGGCATTAAGGTCGAGGTTTTAATCACACAGATGTCAGGAAAAGGGGAGCGATGGTTCCCATGGTAACGCTAACTCTGCCCCTTGCCCGCGGCGCGGAGGCTGTGCACGCACCGGGCCATCATGGGCACCATGCGGCTGAGCTACGGCTGCTTGGGGACCCATAACTTCCAATCTCCTGACTTGGGTGCATTTAAAACCTCAGCCCTATTGCCGCGCTGAGGCAGCTCTGCTGGCGGTTTATGGCTCTGTTGTTTTTAGGAAAGACAAGCGGGAGGCAGGAGCCGCCTGGGCCAAGCGCTGCGGATGGGGCAGGAGGAGCAGTCCAGGGCTGGGAAGAGCCGCGGGGCACTGCCTGGGCACCAGGTGCCGGTGGCTTCAGGGGACAGGGCAGGACAGGGCCTGTGGGCACGGCCGAGTGTGAGGGAGCAGCTGAGCCATGTCTCTCAGAGCATGAAGAGCGGATCCGCACGCTCCACTGGCTGGGCACGCTCCCATCCAGCTCTTCGTATCCCTCAGGGCCAGGGCTGAGATAGAGGAGCTGTGGTGGGTGGGTACCAGCCCCACTGCCCCTGCGGGTTCTGCTGGGGTGCCGGCATTACCCGTGCCCTGCACCGGGGCTATTTGCAGGCTGCATCTATCCAGAGGTGCCTAGAGAGCCTGGGGATGGGCTCCCTGCCGCTTTGGGAGGGTGGCAGCCCTGTGGCATCCTTCATTAACCTTCTTCTCCCACGCCAGCACAGGAGACACCTGCGCCCTGGTGCTGGATCAGGGCTCTTTGGGGTGGGATGAGGCTCTCATCCTCCTTGTGTGTCACAGCAATGCTGCACCCTGCCTCTCCGGTGTGACACAGCTCTGGGCATGTCCCCTTGGCTATGAGATGCCCTCCCAGCTGTGCCAGCTGTGCCTGTACAGCTGTGTTCAGCAGCACCCCTACCCACGCATGCAGCTGTGCACACCGGCACGCCAGCCCTGACGGGTGTGAGCTGGGGCTGGTGCTGTCGAGACAGGACAGGGACACCGCGCTGGTGCTCGGGGGCTGCACACGGTGGCCAGGGCTCACCCCAGCAGGGAGCCCAGTGCCGTGGGGTCCTCCTGCTGCTGGAAGCAGGGTGGCCCCCCAGGCTCAGCCCAGTTCATCCATCCGAGCATCCCCATGAGTCAGAAACTACTGGTAGGCTGCCTTAGGGCCCCATGCCGCCCCCAACTCCTTTTCCCCTGGAGGTCTCCCGCCCTGGCTTACAACCAGGGAGAACAGTGGCCAAGGTGGGCTGCCCACCCTCCAGTAGCCTTTGCTGGGTTGTCACTGGGGAGGGAGGGAAGCAGGGGGATGCCCTGCTCACAGCGGGGTCCGGGAGCATGTCCCAGCCCCGACGCTGCCCTCCCTGCCGAACTGCTGCAGCTCCCGTAATATATTCATCCCAGGGTGCCCCGGTGCAGCTGCAATATCATTATTGGAGTTTATTACACCATTAGCTTTAAAGTTTTATAAACCACCAGGCAGGTGACAAGTGGTGGAGGGGGGGCTCACGCTGCGGGCTGTGGGGGGATAGCGCAGGGGACCATCCCAGCAGGGTGCTGAGCCCAGTTTCCCCGCCATGCTGGTGCTTTCGCTAGCGGTGCAAGCCCAGCGGCACCCCAAGGCACATGCCCTGCCGCCAGCGCTGCCCGGCACGGCGCGGCCACGTGCCAGCCTGCCCAGCTGCCCTCCTCAAGATGGCAGAGACCAGGGAGGATCAACCAGCTGCAGCAATAAAAGGCTATAAAACCAAACGAGTGTCTCTGCACGCTGCAGCAATGGCTCCCAGGATGCCTTCCCCTTCCTAAAAGCGACGAGGGCAGGAGGGACCGCGCTCATCCCCAGTGCCCCGTGCTCTGAGCTGGGGCTCCCGCTGCCACGCAGCCGCTCTCCAGTCACGTCTGTGACGGCCTTTCCAGCCCCGGGGGATGCTCTGAGGGCGGCGAGGCCGTTTCCTCCACTCCTCCCACTCCGGACTGGAGGGCAGCATTAGCCGAGCCTGACCTCCTGCCGGTCACGGGCCAGCAAGCACCGCCGGACCCGGGGCCCGGAGACGGGTGCTGGGCTGAGCATCCTCCTGGGGATGCTGAACATCCTCTCTGCTGAAACGTGCCTCCATCCTGCTGGGAAGGGGGCTTGGCTTTGCTCTTCTGCATGGATTTGGGAGGCTTTTAGATGTGTTTTCTCTCAGTGGGGATGTTTGTGTGGAGCGACCAAGTGGCTGGCTCAGTTTGGGGGTGGTTTGTACTGATGGGGTCAGAGCAGAACACAGATAGGGAAAGCCGGTCACTGTTGCTTCTCTTGCTTTCAGCCTGGCAGAGCTGGGGTGGTGCAGGTCTGTGGCACATCGGGTGTCTCAGATGTGACAGGACCAGGAGCAGGGACTGCTGTGCAGCCCAGAGCAGCTGCCTCTCCCCAGGCACAGGGGCAGGGGCTGGCTGGGATGGGGGCATGGCTGAGCATCTCTGGGTGGAGGAAATAAGGAGGGCAACCAGCAAGGTCTCAGCGACATCCCGGGATTATATTCCATGGAATCATCCTGGGCCCAGCACAGACCCTTTTCTCCTGTGAACCGGGCTGGGATTTGACCCATTATCCCTTTGAGAGTCCATGGGATCTAACCTCGCTCTGACGCAGGCGGACATTGTTGTCTCAGCCGTAGTAGATACTCTTACACCCAGATCCTACTGAAACCCAGCCCTTAAATCCCTGGAGGCAGGACCCCAAAAGCCGCATAAACCCAGCGTTGTTTTTCTGGCAACAGCAAAAGGTGTCCAGGGCACCTTGTGCGAGCTCGTGCGCACAGCTTACAAAAGAGACTTTCTAATTGAGGTTTTGCGCTTAATGAAGGAATAAATTGAATGGGAGTGTTGTCCTTAATTGGGGTGTTGCATTAATTAAGGTATTGCACTTAATTGGGGTAAAGCATTTAATAAGGTATTGTGTTTAATGGGGGTAGTTTACGTAAATGGGGTCAGTGCGTTAATGGGGTGCTGCATCGTCGATACATCTGCTGGCTCTGGCAGACGTGTCACCTGCCACCATGGGCTAAACTGGGGAGCAGCTCCCTGCATGCGGGGGGAGTCCAGTCCAGCCCAGCCACTGCCTGCCCAGGGGACCAGTGCCACCATCAAGGCTGGTCTGGGGTGCCGGAGCTACCGTCCTCCTCATCCCATCCCAGCGCAGCTGGTAACGGTGTTCATAGGGATGTCTCCACTCCCTGCCCTGGTGTGTATGGCTCCCTCCCACCGTTCCCAGTGCCACTGCTCCCCACAGGCACAGGAGGACAGTGCAGAGGTTTCGGTGAGTGAGGCGCAAGCAACATTACCGCTCCCGTGGCCGCCCCATGGCCGACTCCGCAGCGGGCGGTGATGCCCGGCACGCTCATCACACCGTCCCCAGCCCTGCTCTCCTGTAATTGGAGTGGACATCTTGTCATCCCACATCTCCCCACAGCCGAGGTGCTCGCCGGCCTCGCCGCGGAGCCCAACAGCGTGCCGGGGAGGCCGGGGGAGGAGGCTGTGCTTGTTTAAGCCGACATGTTTGCAAAGGTCTCGGAGGATCCGACCGGAGCGAGACAGAGCCGAGCGCTGCGGCCAGCTGGGCTCCACAGTCACGTTTCCTTCAATTAGATCAAAATTAATGATCGCCCCAGATCCACTCCCCTCTGGGCGCGGGGTCGCAGCCAGCGCCGGCTCCAGAGCACGTGGAGCTGGCGAGGAAGACGCGGCAGCCGGCTCATGGGTTTGGGCTGGCTGCAGAAGCTCCCAGCAAACAGGATCCGCATCCTGGCCAGCTCGGACCAGCGGGGGATCAGGTTGGGGCTGCATGCTGGTGGTGTCCCCTCGGGCAGGTTGCCCATCCTGGGCTGTAACTGTACCATCACCTGTGTCCCCCACCCACCTGGGCTGCCCCGGCCATGGCACCCTTCACTCCCCGGGGCTGATCCCCTGTGCCCATGCTGAGGAGCTGCAGCCCCGCAGGGTGGGCGGGAGGGTGGGATCACCGCAGCGGCACAGCACCGGTGCCGGCACATGGTGGGAGGTTGGGTGCTGGTACAGTATAGAGTCAGTCCATCGGCTTGGTGGCAAGTTAGGGAAATCACGACCAAACCCTCATCCAGATCAGCCTAAGAAACCGACAGTGTCTGTGTCTTTGGAGGGGGGATGAATCGTCATGAGGGTGCCGGAGGGCACCACGGCAGGATCAGTCCCACTAAGCACCCCTCCAGGCTGTGAACCAGCTTCTCCCACGGGGAGACTCCACTGAACCCCTGCTGCCTTCTACAATGTGTCAGGGCCCCGATGCTCTAGAAAGCCCCCTCCCTCTGCGCTCACAGCAGTTATTTTGTCGACGGATGCAGCCTCTTAGCCTCCTCTGCTCTCACCCAAACCCCCAGTGCCTCCAGCCAGTCTGCTCTCTCTTATTGCCATCCTCTCTACTCTTTCCAATTAGTTTGGATTTTTCTTGACGCGTGGTCCCGGACCAGGCACAGGGCTCCCACTGTGGCCTCGCCGCCAGCAAGTGCTTCACAAGCCTTACGAATGATGCTCCTTCTCACGCAGCCCTGAGCAACGTCCTCCTTTCCACCGAGCTCCGTGCAGTTGCAGGGCAGCCAGACATCCCGTATTAAACCAGCAGATCCCATATCCCAAATGAATGAGGCTCCTCCTGTTTTGTTTTTTTTTCCTAGCTCCCGGATGCTTTTCCAAGCAGCTGCCTGGCTGCCGGGCATCTGGAGATGCAGCTTCTGCACGCACAGATAACCACACCTGCACGGTGCGTCCTGCCTGGGGGTGTCCGACCCTCTGCACACCTTTTTTATCTGCCCGGGACTGTCCTGGGTGTCGGTGTTAAACCCAGACAAGCCAATGCTGCTGCCCGCTGCCGGGCCGGGGCTCTGCCCTGCCCTCCGGCCGCTCACCCTCCGCTCGCTGGGGCAGATTTGCTTCCCGCCCCAGCCCAGCTCTTGGCGCTTGTCCTTTTGAATTGTATCTGATTGTTTTCAGGCCATTTCTCCGATTTGTCAACATCATTTCGAATTCCAGTCCTGTCTTCCCCGGCGCCCGCAGCCTCCCCCATCCCCCCCCTCGTCCCCCACTCCGTCATCTGAGCGTAGCGCGTGGGCCCTGCGCCAAGCCCCCGCTGCTCAGCATCCCCCCCCTGGGCTGAGGGGCGCAGGGGTAAGCAGGGGGGACCCCCCAATTCCTGATCTGCCAGGTTTCCCGTCCTGTTGGCTCACTTGCATGGTGGCTAGTGAATTTGGCACTCTGGAGCCCCGGGGCATCAGGCTTCTCCCAGCTGTTAGCATCAAACCCAAGGGCTGGATGTGGGACCGTCAGTGGGCAGACATGCTCTGCTGCTGCCCGTGGCCAGGTGGAGGGGCGGACGAGCCCCTCTGCATGCTGCGGAGTCACTCGTCGTGGCCTCGTGCCCCCCATGCGCAGGCGTGCGGTGCTCAGCCACAGGTGGGAGGCTCCGGTGCAGAACCGTGGGCTTCAGACATGCTGCCAAGTGGCCGTTCCCAACTGGTGCTGTGCACGCTGCCTTATCTGGTCCCAGAAGAAAGCAGTCCCTCTGCCCTGCTGCCTCCCCTCCCAGCTGTGCTGCTTCCTCACTCCCTGCCGCTCCAGCCCAGCGTGTCTCCTGGAGTGCCCTCTCCCCAGGTACTGGTGGCCATGAAGCCACAGCTCTCCCCGCTCCGTGGCTTGCAGGTGACCCGCAGCCCCAGCTGGGGGTGGGGCTTGTGCCTTAGCTGCCACTCATTTGGGTACAGCTTGTTCCCAACCCAGCCTGGCTGCACTTCAGCCCTGTTCCTTGGGGTCATCCTGCAAGGGGATGAGCCCCCAGCACCCACCTGCCCTTGCTGGGTGGCCACACAGGACCAGGGCACAGCAGGGTAGGAGAGGCAGGAGAGGAGGGAGGAGAGGACACGTCTCTGGCCACACAGGAGGGTACCACGCTGTGAGGAGGGTGCTGAGAGGTGTCCCCAGCCCAGGTGATAGCTGCTAATGGAGCAGAAGATGCCCAGAGAGAGCAGGGGTCTGTGGTCCCCATGGTGTGGGGGGCAGGGCTGTGCAAGGAGCCGAAAGACAGTCCTGCTCCTGTGTGTCCAGCACACAGAGGACACCGGGTTCCTGCCAGTTTCACACTCACACAGCTCTGTTTGCCCAGTACCTCAGGGTCTGCGCTTATGGGGTGGACCTGCCTGGCAGACCCTTGCCACCGTGGCCCTGAAAGACACAGGCAGGGGCTCCACACCAGGCTCTGCAGACCAAAGATCCAATGCTGACCACTGCCTTGCACCGCAGAACCTCCTGGCCACAGGATCAGGCCCTTGCTGGCCCCAGTCTTTGCAGGGCTGAGCATCCCCTGCAGAGCCGAGCAGCCCCGCGGAAGCAGCCTGGGGCTTGTGGCTGTGTGGCTGGGGCCACCCGTGGTGGCAGCGGTGCTCGGGCCACCTACCCAGCCCGCTCCTCGCCGTGCCGCTCGGAGCTGGGGATGCGGGACAGGCACGTGCACACCGCATCCCCCGGGCAGGGTGAAGCGGGCGGCGGGGGCTGTGCGTGCTCCCTGCCGGAGGCAGCCCATCATGCTGTATTGACCCGCACAGAGGCAGGAACATGTGTGCCATGCACAGATCGATGGGAAGATTGAAGATGTGTGTGCGCGCTTGCCGGACGACTGGGGAAAGCTTTGCCGTTGGCATCGGCAGCACAGTGAAGGTCACGCTGACCTGCGGCGCAGTCCCCGGGGGGGAGGCGAGGCCGCTTGTCGAGCTCATGGGCGGCTGTCTCATCACTTGTCCTCCGGGGACCCCGGCTTCCCAGCCAGGCACGCACCTCCCCAGCAGAGCCACGTCTCTTGCGGGAGGGGGGGTGGGGGGGTGTACCCAGTGCTGGGCTTGTTCTGGAGGCAGGGAGCTGATATTTCCCCCACCGCTGTGCCGCTAGGCAGGGTCGCAGAGGGTTGCTTGGCTTGTGGGTGAGGGGTCCAGCTCAGCCCTTCTAGCAGAGCTCATCCTCCATCACCAGCTGGGGAAACTGAGGCAGGAGGCTGGGAGAGACCATGGCTTGCTGGCAGAAGGAGCAGGCAGATGCAGGCGCCGTGTGGCTCTGTGGTTGGTGCTGTGGGGTGAACCCATAACCACAACACAGCTCTGACCCCGCTGAGCGATGAGCAGGACCCCGCTGCTGTGGGCGGGATGGGGTGGGATGGGGCGGGAGGGACCCTGCTTCCCCTGCTGCGTGTGGGGCAGCGCTGCCACAGGAGCTGGGTCCTGCGTGGGGCTGTACACGGGGGCGGACGCGAGTGTGCCGTGGAGGGAGCAGAGCCATACCCGAGAAGGGGCAGGGGCTCGGCAGGGCGGGAGAGGGTGAGGGTCACCCCGGCTCAGCCTTTCCGACCGAGCCCGCGGTGACCCCCACTTCTTGTGCACTGCCGTGGGGAAACGCCGAGCCCCGCATGCAGCACAAAGCGGGGTGGGGGACAGAAAGGAAGATGGGGGACCACCCCTCGGGTGCAGGGAAAGAGCGGGGAGGNGGGCACCCCCGGCGCCCCGTCTTCAGCCCCCTCCGGCGGCGGTTTGCCGGTCGAGTCTCGGTGGGTCCGGGGCCAGGACCGGGACCGACGGGTCTCGGGCGCGGCGGGCCGTGGCAGGGAGGCGGTTAACGGCCAGGGAGCCGGCGAGGCAGGAGGAGTCCGCAGGCGGGCGAGCAGGAGGGGGCCGCCGGGCGAGCTGCCCGCAGGCTGCCCGCCCCCGCCGAGCCGAGCCGAGCCGCGCCGCTCCGCTCCGCTCCGCTCNNCTCCGTGCCCCGCCCGCCTCGGCACGGCACGGCTCGCCACGGCACGGCACGGCATCGCCACGGCACGGCTCGGCATCGCCACGGCAGGGCGCGGAGCGGCGCGGCTGGGCATCGCACGGAACGGCGCGGCATCGCACGGCACGGCGCGGCTCGGTTCCCTTCGGCACGGCACGGCACGGCTCCGTTCGGCACGGCACGGCACGGCACGGCTCCGGCAGCTCCCGAGCCATTCAAACAAGTGGCTCCGGCAGCACTTGGGAGCCGGGGCTGGGGAGAGAGGGCGCAGCGCGGCTCCCTGCCCCGGAGGCGCCCGGGCCCTTCACACTGCCTCTTTTTCTCTGGCGCTCGCTCTTTATTTGACGATGAAATAATGTTGACATGTCTTGAATTATTAAGTATTCCCTGGATTTTATTAGCACATGATGCCTAAATGCTGCCTGTATCTGCTGGGGTCTTAACCAGAGAGGAGCGAAGGAGAGAGGCAGAGAGAGCGAGCGAGGGAGAGGAGAGAGAGGGGTTTTTGACAGCTGTATTTGTGCTGATAAGCGAAGGCACAAGGAGACGATCGACTAGTGAGACAAGAGGGAAGCGGCGGCTCGGAGCTGCTGAGAGGGGCTGCGCTTCCCTCCCGAGACGGCTCGGCCCTCCCGGCGCCGTGCTGGGGCTTGGGGGGGACCCGAGCCCCCTCCCAGCGCCTGGCCGGGCTCTCGGCCGGTGCCCGTGCCGGGGGGCAGCTCACTGGCTGGGCACGCCGGCCGCGCGGGGCAGATGCCGATTGAGATCGTGTGTAAAATCAAATTTGCCGAGGAGGATGAGAAGCAGAAGGAGAAAGAAGAAGGGGATAAGGAGAGCCTGATCGAGGAGCCCGCCCGGCCCCGCTCCCGGGACCTGGCCGCCTTCGCCAGCACCAGCACGCTGCACGGCCTGGGACACATCTGCCGGTCGGGGCGGCTGGGCGTGCGCCAGACCCTCTGGGCGTTCGCCTTCCTGGCCTCGCTCGCCTTCTTCCTCTACCAGGCAGCCAAGTCGGCACTGCTCTACCTGGAGCACCCCCACGTCATGGCCCTGGACGAGGAGGCCATCCGCGAGATGGTCTTCCCCGCCATCACCATCTGCAACATCAACCGCTACCGCCACTCGGCGCTCACCGACGCCGACATCTTCCACTTGGCCAACATGACCGGGCTGCCCCCCAAGGACCGGGACGGCCACAAGGCCACGGACCTGCTCTACCCCGACCCCGACATGGCTGACATTGTCAACCGCACCGGCCACCAGCTTGACGACATGCTCAAGAGCTGCAACTTCAGCGGAGAGAACTGCTCCTCCCGTGATTTCACTGTGGTGAGTGCACGCCTGGCTCAGCATCCCGGGGGACCCCAGCCGGCGCAGGGGGCACCCACCCTGCCGCACCTCGCTGGAGCAGGGCTCCCTGCCTCGCTCCGGCTGCTGAAGTTTGCATCTCTCTCTGTTTTGAGTTTCCCTCCAAGTTTCACACGGAGAGAAAGAGAGAGAGAGGATCCTCCATGGGAGCTCTCTGTAGGGCTGTGCGCCGCAGGGCTGTGCCACCGGCAGGTCTTTGCCGGAGGGGTTTGCCGGCAGGAGCCGGGGCGGGGGGGGCTCAGCGGACCCCAGGGTGGGTGTGCAGCGCACGGGGGGAGAGCTGTGGTGTAAAGCCCCGCTCCAGCCTGCGCTTCCCTGTGGGTTGAAGCACTCTGTCGCAGGGTGCTTTGCACAGCGAGGGTGGCTGGGAGGGGGGAGGCAGAGACCCCCTTGGCACATAGGGGACCCCTCCTGCATTTGGCGGGGGGTTAGTGCTGGGATGTGTGTGAATCTGGAGGCTGCCAGTATTGCACACGCACGTGTGCACACACACACACACACGCGCGCGCTGAGCAGCTCCGCTCTGGGGGTACGGCTACGGCCAGGCAAGCAGGGGGGCTGCCTGGGGTTGCCCACTCGCTGCCCGGGGTTTTCTAGCCGGGCCTCCTTGCCCGGGCAGTGAGCTCCCGGCCGGCCGCCGCCAGCGTGTGGCTCTCGCTAATATTGAGCCTGGAATCACAAATCCCCGCTGTGGTTTGGGAAAATAAATGTGCTGAACGGGCAGAATACCTGATGGGACCCTTTTCAGACCGTAATGACTCTGGAAATGAGCCGCCTCTCTCCTACGGCTGCCAGGGGCTACTGCTCGGCTGGCTTGCTGCGCTCCCAGGAGCAGTGCTGCCAGCCGGAGCCCGCTCCGCGCTGGGGAGGGGGATGCGATGCCACGGGCTGTGCGGGATGCTGGGGGGGGAGAGGAGGCTCCGTGGGGCTGGAAATGGCTGATGCAGCATGTCCTGTTTCACTTCGTGCCCATCGGTACAACGCCTGCTCACTGCGCAGGGTGATGCTGTCCCTGGGAAAGCTGCTGTTTCGGGGGGGGAGAT
>VUYV01000080.1:1993192-2020061 GCA_008711295.1 Anarhynchus alexandrinus
GGGGGTGGCATGGGGCACTGCAGTGGGGTGGGGAGGAGCAGGTGAGAGCTGAGGGGGCAGCCCCACACATCCTGGGGTTTTGCTGGGCTCTGTGCCTGCTCTACACCAGCTGCTTGAGTTTTCCAGGGAGAAGCGCGGTTCAGCGGGGCTGGGAGCAGGGAGCTTTGGTGCTGGACGGTCCTGCACATGGCTTGGCCACGCTGGCTCCAGCCCCGGGGTCCTCCTGGGGGGGTCCTGCACAGCTTTGGCTTGCAGGGGAGGCAGCGAGCCCAGCCTTGTGCTGGGCAGCGGCACAGCACGGCAATGGGATTTTGGCATGTGCTGAGCCGTGCTGCGAGACTGGCAGGGCAGAGCTCCGGCGGATGGGGCTGGGTACAAGCTTCCCGCAGCGTGGACACGGTGTGTGGCATGTGCTGTGCTGCGTGGCAGCAGAGGGTGACCGCCAGGACGGTCACCGGGACCTGGTTTTTCAGCGGGTGGCCGTGCAGGACCAGCTGGCCTGCCTGCCTCAGCTGCTTACAGGTCTGCCCTGGGGATGCCCGGGCAGCCGGGCTCTGCTGTGCCGGCACCATGCACTGGAGCAGACTTCAAGCATGAGGATGCTTAATGCCTGCCCACCCCCGTCCCATGGCCCAAAGAAGGGGACCCCAGGGCTCCCGCAGCCTCCACCCCCCTGTCCCCAGCTCAGCCTTCTAGCACAGCCTTTGAGGCATCGGTGGCTATCAGCAGCAAGGGGTGTCCCCGTCACCTCTCGCTTGCCTGGAACAAAAGGGTGAACCTGGGACAAGAGAGGCTGCAGGGCATGGGCGTGCAGAGGGATGGGGGAAGATGTGACCTCTCTCTGCTACATACCATGTCCCAGACAGCAGCGGGACCTGTCGAGGCATCACACTGTTCGCAGCTGGAGCCTCCTACTCCCATTCCCTGAGCCGAATCGGTCCCTTGTGCCCTCCTGGGAATGACTAAAAAACAGCGGGAGCTACTTGGCAGGCAGGGTGAGTCCCAGCTGTGATGTGTGGGCTTGGGTGCTCCCGTGCCTCCCAGCTGTGGCCCCAACACCGGGACACCCGGGCTGCCCTGCACCCAGTCGTCATGCGGTGGAGAGCTCCAGGCTTCATCCATCCCGGTCCTGGGTCCCCATGTGTGCTTTTAGGTTCAGAAAGCTCTTGTACCCCCGCTGCAGTGGGCGGATACGTGAGTCACAGCATGTCCCAGCAGTGATGGAGGGCTCCCAGACTGCAGCACATCTCAGTGGGGCAAATGGCCCGAGGTCCCAGTGCGCCCAGCCCACGGGGAGCAGCCCCTGGAGCAGAGGTCGCATCCCCAGGGATGCTGGACGAGGGAAGGAGCTTTTCCTGCAAGTGTTCTTGCAGGAGTGCTGGCATCCTTGTTTCCCTCTGGGCACGAGGTGGACTTCACCCAGAGGCTGGAAGTTTTACAGCACGAGGGTGGCCAAGCCGTGGGGCTGCCGCCGTCCGGCTGCCTGCTCGGGAGCAGGAGCATCGCCGAGGCTGGGAGCGCGTCCCCTCGCGCTGCCGCTCGCAGCCTGTGCTCACACGATAAATAACTCGTGCGGATCCTTTAAGTAAGAGCCGCGAGTGGTAAATGATCTTCCCCTATTTAACGTCACAAATCCACATTCTTTATGGGATAGCAAATTAAGAAACTATGGGGGGAGAAAAAAAAAATAAAAATCCCCAGCGTAAGCATCTTCCGTGTAATAAAGCCCGGCTGGGCTGTAAATCTCCCCAGGCGGCAGGGACAGCCCTGAGCCGCAGCAAGGCTCCCCTGCAGCCCCGCTGACAAATGTGCCCCCTGCACCGGCTGCCGGAGGGCCGTGCCGGAGCCTCTTTCGACCCCCCCCCCCAAGCCATGCCATGCTCCGCAGCCCCCCCACCCGATCCCCGCTCTGCCCGGGGACGTGGGGTCGGGCTGCCCCTGCTGCTGCTGGCCGGTGCCCGCCGCCGGCGCGCTGCCCGGTGCCTTGGGGAGGGCGGTGGGTGCGGAGCTGTGCCGGCTGGGCGAGCGCAGCTGCGGGTGCCGAGGGTGCGAAGCGTGCGGCGCCGGCGCGGGAAATCAATAGCGCTCTTTACGTGCCATTAAGCAGGAGGTTGGGAAGCGTCCCCACGGGGATGGGGCTCAGCTGCGGCAGGTGGCTCGTGCCCACCCCGGCGCCTGGCACCCCGGTACGGCCACGGCCCCGAGGCCGGTGCTGGCCATGGCGGGGGGCACTATGGGGAAGGAGGAGCCCTCCCAGCGGTGCTTTGGGGACAGGGGGGACAGGCAAGGGGTGGGAAGGGGTCTGGGGGCTGCGGGAGGAGATGCGTGGAGGTGGTACCCCTCCGGCTGGCAGCAGCATCCCGCCTGCTCGCCGGCGGCGGCTGCGGCACAGGCTCCGCTCGTGGCCGGGTGGGAGCTCGGTGCCTTTCTCAAAACCGCGTTCCCTGTCAAAAGCCTTTTGTTTCTGATCTGTGGCTGCCGAAGCCAGTCCTGCCAGGGCTGGAGGTGGGGGGGAGCGGGGAGGTTGCCGAGAGCTGGCAGCGCTTCTCGGAGCTGGCACCGGCCCCGGCTCTCCAGGCAGGACCTCCCACCTGCCCAGGACGTGGACGGGGTGTGTGTGTGTGGTCTCCCCGGTACCCCGTGCGGACCCTGGGGGGGAAAGCCCCTGTGCTGACACAGGGGGAGCATCCTCAGCTGCACCCCATGTGCACCCCGAGAGATCCCAGCTGGGGCCATGGGGCGGGCAGGGGGCAGCAGGCTGTTACCCCCTGCCTCCTGCCAGCGAGGCTCTGCCACTGTCCCCCCTCCAACCTGTGCTGCTTCCAACGTGGGGACCCTCTCTGACCTTTCTGCCAAGAGCCATACTTAATGTCACATTTTCAGCCTGTTTTTACGCTGCGTAGAAGAGCTGGACTCCTTGCTCCTCACCTCCCTTGCCCCTCCTGGTGCCTGCTCAGCCCCCAGCGTTTGCCCACCCCATTTTCCCTCTCCCCCTCTGTGGGGCTGAGTGTACCCCGGGGTGTGGGGGGCTCACTGGGGACCCCTCAGCCTCTCACTGGGCTCCAGGCGCTGCAGGACTTGCCCTGGCCAGGGCACAGAGAGGCTCTGGGGCCAGGCAGTGCCATACGGGTCCCAGCGCATCGTCATCCCCACCGGAGGGTGGCATGGCTGTGGCTGTGGTGGGTGTCCTGCCGTGCCCAGGCTGGGATGGGACTGGTAGTGTCGATGCCCAGGACAGCCTGGAACAACCCTCTCTGATCCCATGCCTGTGAGCTGCTCAGCCAAGCCCAGCCATGCCCATCTGGGTCACCACACTCCGCTCACCGGACCCACGTCCTGCAGCCCCAGCCCAGCGCCTGAGCCACCCCTCCCGGGGGTCTCGCAGCCCATCCGGAGCCCCCCCCATCCTCACAGCCTTCCCACCGTGCTTGTGTGTCCCCAGGTCTGTGTCTCCAGTGGTGTGGTCACCCCATGGGCTGGTTGCACTCCAGTCCGGAGCAGCGGCAGCGGCAGCTCCGGCACCGTTACACATGAGCCGCCCGGGCACGGCTCGAGGCGCTGCTTGTGCCAGAAAACGGGGGACTTTTAATGCAATTCGTTGCCATTTAATTTTACACAATTCCTGCTGCTTAATCCACTGAGAAATGCTAATTTATACAATTCACGTCTAAAAATAAATGTCAGTCCAGCGGCTCCCAGCAGCGGGTAGCTGCTCCCACCAGTCCCCACTGGAGCCTTTCGTGGGGACCCCAACCCAGAGCCCACACCGCTCCTGGCCAGCCGAGCTCCTGCTCCTCGCCCCGCAGTGCCTGGCTGTGGCAGCACGTGGGTGGATATGGGGGTGATGAGGATTTGGGGTACCCAGGTGGGACAGCGAGGGGCTGGTTGAGCCTGCTGGCCGGTTGGGGTGTCACTGCAGAGCCCCTCAGCACGGTGGGTCTCGGGGCAGCACGGCAAGGGGACACCGGGTGTCCGGGAGATCTGGCTGTCTTTCGGATGGCTGGGGACGTGTGAGGGGCGTGGGGCTCCAAGGTGTCTTTGGGACCCCTGATCCCCCATGGTTTCCCCCAGGAAAGACGGGCTCAGCCTCGCATGCAGCTGTACCCTGGGCTGCGGTTGGGGGTGCACAGGGCGAGTGGGGGGGCCCCGGTACAAAGGGCTGGCGTGGGGTCACCTGGGCTGTGCGTGAGGGGTCTGGCCGTGGGTCGGGGCAGCCTCTGCCTGGCTGACAGGTATTAATTGGTCGCAAAGCGCCATTAATGAATGTGGGACCGGAGGGAAGTGCGCATCCCGCCTGCCTGGGGAGCGGGGATGCATCAGTAGGTCCCTAAGGAGGCTGCTCTGCAGGAGATGGGAGGGGGATGGATCCTGCAGGGAAGCGGGCCCACGTCTGAGAAGAGCCCGTGCTCAGCTCCCCGGACCCCCTGGCTCATCTCCATACTCCATCCTGGCCCTAGAACATCTCCATACCCCACTGCCCTCCTCCTCAACCCCACCAGACCTTACAGCTCACCCCCATCACCTCCCTTCTCCCAACACTTTGCTGGGCAGACCCCCATGCCACCCCCATGTGGCACCAGCAGCGACACTGGGGAGGGGGTGCCGGAGCAGCGGCGTGGGCAGCCATGGCCGTGGCCATGGGTGCTGTCTCCCCGCAGGTGGGGGCCGAGGCGGGGGAGCAGGGGGGTGCGGAGGCGACGCGGTGGGGGAGCGGAGATGCTGGAGGAGCCAGCGGCTTTCCCACCGTCTCCCTGATTGAGATCGGATCACTGCGAGCATAAAAAAGCTCTCTTCATAATTATATTTAATGAATTGACTTTAAAAGCTCTTACGCTGTTATCTGGGTAATTTAATATCACACACTTAATAAGCCTGTCTCCGATACAGGGGGGAGCCAGCGGCCAGGACGCCCGCGCCTGGTGTGGCTCCCCCGGGGACGCGGGACGTGCCACGAGGCCGGTCCCATGTTCTGGTCTGGGCGAATTGGGGGTGCTGCCATCTCCCGGGGCCAGGGCACCCGTGGGGGTCCGTGGGGCAGTTCCTTCCCCCCCCCCCCCAGCGATGCTGCCTGCAGAGTGGGGTGGGCACCTCGGGCAGCTGTGGGAGGGACGGGGACGGGGGACCCATGGGGGCTTGGCCCTGGGAGACAGTGCTTGATGGTGCACAGGGCCACAGGGCTGTGGGGCTGATGGGGTGTGGGGTGACCGGCTGGGGGGCAGGGGGGGCTCATGGGGTGCAGTGTGGCTGGCTGGGCATGGGGGCTCTGGGCATGGGGCAGGGCTGGCTGGGGTGCTGGTGGTGCCCTGTGCCGGCAGCATGGTTGGATGCTGTGTGGCACCATAGCTGTCAGGGCATTGCTGTGACCCCAGTGTCACCTGTGGCAGGGGTCCCACAGACAGGCGGCACTGGGGGCAGAGTGCAGCATGGATCCCAGCGCCATGATGCTGTTGGCTCCCTGTGTCCCTCCGGCTCTGGCCATCTGCCCACCTGGGGTAGCCGGCTGGGGTGGCACTGGGGTAGACGAAGGCTTGTCACCACAGTCTCTGCAGCTTTGACTCCCGGCTCCTGCGCTGCCAGCCAGGGTGCCGGCTGCCTCCCTGCAGGCAGGCGTTGCTGCAGCCCCCACAGGAGTCCCCAGCCCCCCCGCGACCCGTCGGTGTGTGCATGCACACGGGTGCCTGCGGCGAGCCGCAGGGGCAGGCTCTGCCATATGGAGCCGGGGACCCCAGGGACCACGGAAGTCTGTGTGAAGGCTGGGGCTGGGACCTGTGCCCCATGGCCGTGGGGGCGGCCCCCAGCATCTCCCGCACCAGACACTCACTGGGCAGCAGCGTGAAAAGCCACCGGCTGGGCTCGTGTTCTCTGCATGTCAGAGCCAGAGATGCTGGGATGCGGCCGGTCCCCCCAGCCTGACACCGCGTCCCCTGTCACCCACCACCCTCGGGTCTCTGATTCCCAAGTGATGGAGGATGGAGTGGCACCTCCCAGCATCCCTGCCTGCGCTGCCTCAGGACCCGCGGCAGGGACAAGGGAGGGTGACAGGGGCAGGGTGCGTGGTGCCCGCCATCCCCAGGCGCCGGGGTGCCTGGCGGTGCCGGCTGCCGTGCCGGCACTCGGTGCCAAGGCCGGGAGGGCTGGAGGGAGGCGCGTGGCGTGCCAAAGCGGTGGGGCGGGGGGACGAGGACACAGCTGCCACCTGGCCCTGTGGGAGGGGGGGGGGGGGGGGTAGCCCCAGGCAGAGCGGGGACCCCGGGCTCCCCGCCGGCATCACGGGGCAGCCGCGCCGGGTCTCCCTCCGCGGGGGAGCGGCTGGAGCAGGAGGTTTACGGAGCTGCACTAAGTGACGCAAATGGTTTGAAGCCCATAAAGAGAGACGGTTTTATGTAAGACGACTATATAAAGCTCTGCTGTTCTGCCATTGATGAGATATAGGCCTTTATTTATAGAAGGCAATGTTTGCGGGTGAGCGCTGAAAGCCAGCCAGGGACCCGCAGATAGGGCGTCGAGTCATTTCACATGCAGCTGCCGTCGACACTGTTCACACATTAAAGAAAAAAATTAACAAGTTTGCAGCCAGTCAGGTGGAAAAAACAATAATTGTTGAAAACCGTATTTCCCCCTTTTTTCCGATAACAAATAGCTGGAACGCTGCTGGGGAGGCTCGGGCTTGCTCCGGGAAAGGGCAGGCTGAGGCTCTGGCCGGGCTGGGGGATGGAGCAGGCTGGGGGAGGCAGCCAGGGGGGGGAGGACAGCCCAGGCGGGGGATGCAGGGGCTGCTGCCAGCACCCAGGCGGCTGGCAGGGGGATGGACACCCCTGCCTGCCATTTTTATGTCCAGCACTGGAATAACAGGGCCTGTGGGCAGGGATGATGGCGCTGGCAGAGCAGCATGGCCATGTGCGTGCTGGGGGCTGGAGAGGAGGGGGGGGCAAACACCAGGAGCATATGGCCAAAGGTGCTCGCTGCAGGGGGAGGCTGCGGACCAAGTCCCGCTGGGGATTCCTGCCCAGCCCGGCATTGCCTCTCCCCGCCTGCGCGCACAGGGATGCTCGGAGGTTATTTCTTTGCCAGATGTGGCTGGGTTTTTACCGGAGACCAAGCAGTGAGTCCCTGTGGTCAGAGCGCCCTGCCAAATTTTGTTTCATGCACGAAAGGAGGAAAAACTTCCCATGATTAGTTGTGCAATGGGGGAGAACATGCATCTCTCTAACCTGCTCCTTGCCGGTCGCTGGCCTTTTTTCCCAGGCGCTGCCCCAGCATGCAGCCGGGGAGGAGGTGGCGAGCTCGTCCCCAGGGCACGGTGAAGGTGTGAGGGCACGGAGGGTGTCGACAACCTCTGCCACATCCTAACTCTGCAAGGGCGGTGAAGGGGAGGAAAGCCAGCCGGAGCTTGGCAATGGGGGAGCAGAGTCAGGCTGGTGCTTGAGCCGCTTCGCTGCAGCTCCCTGCGCGCTTCTGCGGGCGGCCGTCCCCTGCTTACGCTGCAAAACCTTCCCGCTGTGCTCTGAGCCGTGCCCCGGCGTGCTGCGCCAGCGGCGGCTACGAGGCAGGGTGCTGCTGGCCTCGTCCGCCCGCAGCTGCATCACCCTGCCTGCAGCAAGCGGTGAGCCAGGGCACGTGGAAAACCACTGCCCATCTTGGCGAGGGGGGGGGTCTGGACCTGCACCCCGACCCGCTGGGACTCGGAGCTCCCGCATGTGCCTGCCCTGTCCCCAAAAGACATCGCTGCCTGCATCACTGGTCCTCCCCGGCCACCCTCGCACAGGTGGGGAGGACCCCTCGGCGGTGGCACCCCCAGCTTGCCGTGCCCCTCTCTGGGCGTAGACGGGAGCCGGAGCTTGGCTGGACTCAACAGGTTCTCTTCCAGCAGAACAAAAGGTTTTCTCCTTGATTGCAGCGCCGGGAAGGCGAGCACAGAAGGAGGGGGGGGAGGCAGGAAAGCCAGAGGCTGAGAGGACCTGTGGGTGTTGTGGCATGGGGTTTAGGGACCCCTCTCAGTGTCGGGGAGCTCAGCTGGGCTGGAGAGCTGGGCTGGCCCCTGCCCATGGTGGGATCCAGGGGCTGGGGGGATCCACTGGCCCGCTGCTGGCCACCAGCCCTTGGGATGTGCAGGGCGGAGGAGAGAGGAGGCACACGACTCGTCAGAGCGGAGCCCCTGATTAATCACTAACTGCCGGCCCTCCAGCCAGCAGCTCATTAGCAGTTTAATTCCCGGTGCCCGGCGCGCTGGAGGGCCACACAGCTCTGATTGGAGCCGGCCGTGCTCATCTGGACAGCCGCAATCAGGCCACGGCCCCCCACCCCGGTCACAGGCACAATTAATGGCCGTGGCCACCGTGCCCCCGGGGTGGGCTGGGCAGCGGGTGCTGCAGGTCCTGTGGGTGCTGCAAGCACTGCGGATGCTGCAAGCACTGCAGATGCTGCAGGTCTTGTGGGTGATGCAGGTCCTGTGGGTGATGCAGGTACTGTGGGTGCTGCAAGCGCTGCAGATGCTGCAGGTCCTGTGGGTGATGCAGGCGCTGTGGGTGCTGCGGTCAGGCGCGGGTGAGGCACATCAGTGACAGTGGCTGCGGAGGGCTGGCGGGCAGCCCCCGGGGGCAGGAGATGTACCCATGTCTCCTCCTGTATCCAGCTGTACCTCAGCTGTGCCCGGAGCGTCGCAGTCCCCGCGGTGTCACGGGGCCGGGAGCGGCTGTCAGCGGCTGCGGCGAGGCGCTGTGCTCGGCTGCACAAGGATATTTCACCGGTCTGTCATCCCCGGGGGGCAGTGGCCCTGGCACCCCGCACGTCCCCATGCTGTCCCATCCCTCCTCCACCTGTACCTGCACCCACAGGGCGGCAAAACAAGGGCTGCAAGTGGCACCCATGTCCCTGCCTACGCCCTGGTGTCCCTGCCACCACCCCTTCTTTCTTCTCAGCCCGGGGGACCCCTCTGGGGATGGGCTGGGAGTGCTCACCTGGACCAGGGGAGCAGGGCAGGGGCAGGGGGGAGTTGGGTGCCCCAGGAGAGCAGGCACAGGCTGTGGATGTTGCCCATGGACCTCGTACCCCATCTGGGGCACGCAGTGGTGGGCACCACCGTGCCTCCCAGCTGCAGGGGGGGCGTTTGCAGCCCGACTGCCCCCCTTTGCCCTCCAAACCCTGCCGTGCCCTTCACTCCCGAGCTGCCATCCCCGCAATTGCTTCGCAGCCCGAGGAGGGAGGGAGGGACCGCGCGGCAGAGGGAAGCGTCTCCATCTGTCTTCAACGCTCCGGCAGCTGGAGCGGGACAGGGGCCTGCGGGTGTCCCCGCTGCAGGGGGCAGTGGGGTGAGGAGGGATGGGGTGCGCGTGGGGGCCACCCTGGGGCTGTGACCCCCAGAGAAGAGGCAGGGCTGGTATGGCATCTGCTGCTCCTGCCCCCGGGAAGGGCACGGAGCAGCCTGCCCTCGCGGGCAGCACGGGACCTGAGGGCACTATGCAAATCCCGCCGAGATTGATGCAAGTATTAATTATGTCCTGGCAGCTCGGCTCCCGCCCGGCCAGGCAGGGCACCGGGTGCCGCCACCGCCGCTTGCGCAAGAGACATGGGTTTGCACTGGCGGTGTGTCCCCTATGCCTGTCCCCCCCATCCCCAGCCTGCTGCCACCACCCTGCTGCACAGTGTGCTGTGCCGGGCCGGGCCAGCCCTGCTCGCCCAGTGCCATGGCACTGCCTGGCACAGGGGGTGAAGCCGAAACCAAGCAGGGAGGCGAACACTCTGAGGCGGGAGCAGTGCGAGCGCTGTCAAGCAGCCTGTTGTGCCCGGCTCTGAGGTCCTGCTAATCAGAGTGTGCCTTCAATTACATGTGCTAATTACGGGCAGAGGTTCACAGCGATTCCTGCCCTGCCGGCACAGCATTGGTTGCAATGAGGCGCGTTGCTCCTGCACGAGGACAGGAGCTGCTCAGCTGGCTCTCCCTGCCCAGGCACAGCATGTCACAGCCTGGCCCCCATCCCATCCTGTCCCATCCCATCCCATCCCATCCCATCCCATCCCATCCCATCCTATCCCATCCCATCCCNCCATCCATCCCATCCATCCCATCCCATCCCATCCCATCCCATCCCATCCCTATCCCATCCCATCTCATCCCATCCCATCCTCCTCCCATCCCGTACTGGACATGGGTCCAGTATGTGCGGTGCCATCCTTGGAGCTGTCGCACGTGCAGCTACAACAGCCGCTCTGTCCCCAAGCGCCTGGCTGATCACATCTCAGTGGAGTTGCTTTTCAGAGGGAGTTTTTCAGGCTCTGACCCCCCTGCGCTGCTGCCGCTCTGACATCCTGTTTCCTTATCGCCTGACATGACCTTAATTAACTCCCTGGGCTGATAACGCTCTGGGCTTCTCCTCCAGGAGCTGTATCTCAGCATCATGTCCTGCCTCACCCACTCAGGGACCGCTGCGGAGACTGCACAGGCAGCCTGGAGGGAGGAGAGAGGGGGCTGCACGGTGCAGGCAGGGCAGCGGTAGCTGGGGACACTGGGGTGACGTGGAGGGCATGGGGCAGTACTGGAGGGGGTGGGTTGATGCTACGTTGAGGGTTGCAAGGAACATGTTGACTGGGTGGAGATGGCTGTCCTGGTGCAGAAGTGGGGGTGAGGGCAGGAGGGGAGGGACGGTCTGTGCTGTCGCCCGGGTAAGGGTGGCACGGGCTGTGGTGCCCATGGCGGCAGCATCCATGCCAGGCAGCCAGAGGTGCTGCGCAGCAGTGTGGAGGGGTCCTGGCTTTCCTCACACTGCTGCAGGCAGGGTGCAAGGGCTGCTCGGCCGGGAGCTGGGGCTCGGGGTTTGGGGGGGCTGAGCTGTCAGGGCACCCCGCCACCCCGGGGGGCTGCCAGCCTGCCCGGCTGCCGGCCGCAGCCAGCCCAGGCGGATTGAAATGCCGGCACCGATGACTTTTGAAGCCACTTATATCTTCCCGCACTTGGCAAATATTGGCGGAGGGGAGATGATTCAATAGCGAGGTTTGCAGATGGGAATCTCGGCGTGTGATCCCACCGGCTCCGTGCCGAGAGGCAGCCCGGCTTGCCTCTGCAGCAGCCGCTGCTCACCGGGGTCGCGCCTGGCATGGGCACAGCCTGGGGCCGGAGGGGCTGCTCCCAGCACCTTCTCCCCACGGACCGGTTCCCAGCGAAGCACTGGTCTGAGCTTCACCATGTCGCAGCTCGCATCTCATCTTCTGGCGCAGGCAGCTCGGGCCCTGGAGCAGGGTCCCTGCTTGGGGGTCCTGTCACTCAAATGCCACCAGACCTGTAGGCAGCTCTGCCCTGGCAGTTTCCGGGGCGATGCCGGGAGCCCTGCAAAAAGTAAAGTGTGCAAAATGCTCTCAGCTGGTCTCCTCCCAGCTTGCAGCTCCACTACCCTCCTCCCCACAGCTCCTGGTCCCCAAAACCTTAGTCCTGCTCATCTCAGGTGCTCAGATCCCATCCCCAGGCCCCCAGCCAGGCAGCTGGTAGGATCGGGATCCAGTTGTTCCTGGAGGATCAGTGGGCAGGGTGCAGTTTGACCACTCTTGCTAGTGCTGCCTGCAGACGCAGTGGGAATTGCGTTTTCCTGAAGCTGAGCATGCAGCAGAGACCACGGGCATTATGGAAAGTGTGTACGGATACTGCTGCTCACAGCACGTGATGTATGGGCTGCTGCAGGCAGCACATGGTCCTGGGAACACGGCGCTGGCTCCAAGCAAAGGGAAGGGGAGATGGTCTGAAGGACAGAGATGGGAGCTCCGGAGTGCTGCTCACCAGTATATGGGAGGCAAGGCGGGCATGAGGAGGAGGAAGGAGTCCCCCAGCTGCAGGGGCAGGTTGTCCCGTCCCATCCCATCCCATCCCATCCCATCCCATCCCATCCCATCCCATCCCATCCCATCCTATCCCATCCCATCCCATCCCTTCCAGGACGTGTCCCTGCTCACATAGCAAGCCCTGGGAGCTGGGAGGAGACAGAGAGGGAGGACTGGGGAGCTCCTGCAGATGCCAAGGACCGGCACAAGGGCAATGTTGCCCAGGCACCCAGGAGGGACAGACACCCTGGGAGTCCTGAGACCCCTCAGCCCATCGCCGCCTGGATGGCGAGCAGACGATGGGGATATAGGGGTATGGGCCGCAGGGCTGTCCCTGCCCAGCGGTGCCCGTGCCTCCTCCCCTGCCCGACAGCCCCAAGGAGGGAGCTCCTGCCAGCACCGGGGTACGGGGGCTCTGTCGATCAACCCCTCCATCTGGGAGCACACGGGCTGGGGAAAGCCATCCCCTATCATGTTTGTTCCATTGATTTAGCGCCGCGGAGAGGGTTTAATCAGCCTTTAGCCTGCACGCTCCAGCATTAAGAACAAATCCATTAGCCACGAGATAACCACAAAGGGTTGCGCTCAGGCTGGATGAGGTCCCAGCGCCTTCAAGATGCAAATTGGCAATCAAAGATCAAAGCCGCGCAGCTCCCTAATCTCTACTAAAAGGGCTCAGCTATTAACGAGCCCTTTCCCGCTGGGCTGTGATCACCCCACTTCACTCGGGCTCCCGTTGTGCTGGCAGGTTACGCCATCACCCCGACCGGCCCACGGCCCCCCGCGACCCCCGAGCTGGCCCTGGGGAGGAGAGTGCAGCCAGGGCTCGGGCTGTTTGTTTGCATGTTGTTTCCTTCGGTTCTGATACGCCGGCGTCAAATTCATGTTGGTGGAGAGAGCGGAGCCCCCAGCATCGTTGAGGGTCAGAGGCTGGAGGGAAGGAGAAGGGGACAAGGCGGGAGCCAGGATGGAGCAGGGTGGTGGAGGAGCTATGCAGGGCTTATGCGGTGACTTTGGGGACAGGGGGGGATGCTGGCATGTGGCTCCCCCTCCCACTGCTCAGGGATTTAGTCTGCTTCAGCCCCTGCCTGGCTGCACCAGGTGGCTAAGGGCAATCCCTGCTGGCCCAAGGGAAATCAGTGCTGGGGAGCGTGGCCGGGGGGCGGGCAGTGGGGTGTGGGTGAGGGACCAGGGCAGAGCAGGGTGCCTTGGAGCCAAATTCCCCTTTTTGGGGTATTCCTGCTCACCCCATGTCACTCTAGGTCATGGGATGCACAGGGCCCCGGCTCCCACAGCTGCCCTGCCGGCTCCTGGGTGGTGCTGGGGCTGCAGGTTGGGGGGCTTCCTCCCGTTCTCCACCCAGGCCATCCTGCCTGCGGTTGCTCCATGCACGGCCGCCCCATCAGCCCGTTGAGTCCCGGCCGCCCTGCACCACGCAGGAGAGCCACGAAGCCGCAGAGCTGTGACAGAAGCCACGCTGCCAGCACCGTCAGCAAATCTCCGGCAGCACAGATGTGTGCTCTACTCAGCTTGGTCCACCTCAGTGACCAGCATCCCCCCGCATCCCGCTGCGATGGGGAGAGGCTGGGTGAGGCACCCTGGGACGGGGAGGCAAAGGACACATCAGCCGTCGCAGAGGGGAGCAGAGGGTGGTACCCAGGTCTCCTCCATCTGGGGACCTGCTCTGCCGACAGCCACTCAGCAAAGTGCCGCTTGTGGCTGTCACGACACCCCCAGGCAGGCGGCACAGCCTTGCAAGAGGAGCAGGCAGTGAGGTGCTGGCAGCACCTCAGCCAGGGTGACAATAAATCTTATCAGCGTAAACCCATCCGTAGGCAGCAGGATAACCCCCATGACAACCCAGCGAGCGCGGAAGCTTCATCTGCACCGTGTCAGTGCTGTGGATTTACAGATAAATGCCACTCTGGAGGGACCGTGTCTGTGCCGGCACCTGCCAGCTCCCGGGAGGTGGCCCCCCCTCCTGCCCACCCCTGCCCTGTGGCTGTGGGAGCCGCCAGGGCCAGGCCAGGGATGACCCAGCAAAGTTGGCCATGGCGTGCCTGGTGGGATGAACAGACAGAGTGGAGCTGGTCTGTCAGGTGGCAGGGAAGTACCTGGATAGGTGAGGATGGAGAGAGGGGGACATGCAGGACAAGGTGGCATCGCCCTGCCTGCTGTGCTGGCCCTGCTGTGTCCAACATGCACCGTCTCACGGAGCCCTGTCACCTCCATCCATCCATGGGGGTGTGGGCATCGCGCAGGCTGGACCACCAGAGCACGCGCGTGGGGGGGCAAAGACCAAGAAATACGTGTGTGGAAATATGTGTGTGTGTGTGTGTGCACGTGTGACACTGGCAGTGTGTCCCCGAGGCTGTGTGACAGCGCCAGGCATGAGCAGTGCCATGTGTGAGACAGCGCGCTCCGTCAGCGCATCCCTCTGTGCTTGTGCGTGTGTGTGTGTGTGTGTGTACGTGTGTGTATGTGCGTGTGTGGTGCCAGGCGTGGGGTGCCAGGCGCAGCGGGCCCGGCGGAGGCTGGCGAGCGAGGCGGGCTGGCAGCAGCCGCTGCCCCAGGCCAGCGCTCCCCGGCTCAGCTCTTACATCTCCCGGCAGCGCGGCCCGCGCAGCCGTGGGAGCAGTAATGAGATGGAGCAGCAGAAGGACGGCGAGATAAGGCTGCCTGCGCTGCCCCAGCAGATTAAACGCTGGGATTAAGCAGGCGGTGCCAGCTCCGCTGCCTTTTTATCTCGCTGCTTCTCCCCTCTTATTCTCCCGCAGTCGATAGCGAACGGTCTCCCGAGCTGTCAGCAAAGGAAATTGCTTGTTAACCCTTTGGGGGACGGGCGGCGCAGCACTCCCTGCGCGGCTGCTTCCAAAGAGAAGCGGTCCCCGGGGACCTGGAGAGCTCTGCCCGACGCGGGCAGGAGAGCCAGCGGGGACGGCGATGCTGTGCGCTGCCTCCCCGCAGTGCCCCGGCGTGCGATGGGGAGCGAGGCACGGCCGGTGGCACCCACTGCCGCCTCTCCGCCAAAAGCCACCGGCGGCCAAGCAGCACCGCGCAGAGGCAGGGGACGTACTGCAGCGTGCATCCCTGCGGGGTGACAGCAGATGGAGAGCAGAGGCTGCTCCACAAAGGAGCCCCGGGGACCCTGCGTACCCCACTTTCAGGTATACTTGGTGTTCCCTCCTTCCTCCAGCCTGCAGGATGGATGGGCTCAGCGCGACATCACTGCGTGAAACCACAGGACTGGGGATGCTTCCCTGGTCCTGGGGCCGAGTGGCACGGACCAGCTGTGTCTGCGCGGCACCGTGCATGGCACTGGGTCTCCTCTGGCTGCCAAGAGGAGCCCGCTACCCAAAACCATAATTACTGCTCTCTGTATGTGCATGTTTTGTTGGGTTTGCAGCATTAGGCTGAGCTGCAGCCGATCCCAGCGCTTATCCGTAGCGTGCTGTGCTGTGTGCCCGGAGGCAGCGTGCCCGGCGCGGGGGGTGTCTGAGGATGGGAAGCCGGCTGGAGAGCGCCGGAGGGTGCACAGAGTGATGGTAGGATTGCTGCTCAGCACAGCCCAAACCCAGGCCAGGGACCATGTTAGCAGCTTGGCAAGCTCACTCTGGCATGTTTGGGGGTGCGGCTTTAGTGCACCTTTCCCATGGGGACCCCGAGTGCCTCCTGGCTCTGCCCCACAGCTTTCCCCATCTCCCTCCCAGGGGAAACAGGAGGCAGGAACCTCCTGCAGCCCCAGCACCCGATCCGCATGCTTAGGGAGAGATGAGGCAACACGCTCAATATCTCAGAGAGGTTTGCTGGCTGCCAGCAGGCTGAGGTGGGCTTCCTCAGCTCCTGCCCCCCTGCCTCTCTGCAACCCTTCCCTGCACCGCAGCACACCTTCCCCCCTCCGCCAGCAGCCACGGTGCTTCATCTTCTGCAATTCCCTCGGTGTTGGCTCCTTCACCTGCCCAGGTGACCCTTTTGGTGGATGCTTTACAGTGCTCAGTGCAAGCAAACCATATGAAAGCACAAGCCACCAGGAGATCTGCAGGGAGCAGGTTAGCCCCGGGCAGGGCAGTGGTCCCAACCTGGGTGGGATGCTGCCCCACGGTCACTGCGGGATGGAGAGGGCAGAGTCACGCAACTTGCGTGGGCCGGAGCAGTGTGCGAGCCCTGGGCAGCCGGGGCCGAGGAAGCTGCTGGGGAGCTGGAGCAGATGCCGTGCCAGGCAGGCGGGCTGCCCGGGCGAGCTGAGCCTGAATCAGGAGAGGAAACCGGGAGCGATTGGCATGTGCGGGCTGGCAGGCTGGAGGCTGCGAGGGGATGGGATTGCTGTTTATAAATACATCAAGGGAGTAAACACAAGGGAGGGAAGAGAGCTATTTAAGCTAAGGGACAATGCTGGCATGAGAACAAATGGTACAAACTGGCCATGAATAAATTTATCTTGGAAATGAGAAGCTGAGTGAGATTCTGGGACAAATTCCCCCCAGGAGCAGTGGGAGGGGAAAGCACAACTTTGCACTTGCTCTGCTACCAGAGGCAGCTGTGTGCTGCCGTGCCTGCGCAGTGGGGCTGAAAGGTGAGGACCTGGGGTCCCCAGCCCCTCACGTCCATGTCACAACCACCCTGGCTCCGTGTGGCACTGGTGGCATGGCCCCCTCCAGCTTCTGGCTTGGCCAGAGCAGGATTCCTGGGGTGATAGTTTGCAGGGAGAGCTCCTTCCCCGGCACACAAGTTTGGGTGTGCTGTCACAGATGCTGCTCCTGAAAGCGGGATGGTGCCAATGTCCCCCTGCTTTATGATGGCACTGGTGGCACTGGGGCAGATGCTCTGGGAAGATGTCCTTGCCCATGCGTGTGGTGCATCCCTCTGCCATGCATTGCATCCCTGTGCTCCTGACCTGCCAGGAGCAGGGAGCCCTGGTCCGGATCCTGCCCACTCCCGGGTGGCACTGGGCTGCACGCTGGCCCTGATGCAGCAGCTTGGTGGTGACTCGCTCACCGTGCCTGGTGCCGGGGCTTGGGTACCTCCCGCCGCTCTGCCCGGCTGTCGGCACAGCCCGCGGCACAGCTGAGCACTTGGTATTCCGGCAGCGAGCCTGCTTGGCACGAGAGGGGCTCTGCCAGCCCCACGCACCCACATCTCTGCTGCTGGCTCAGGACTAGCCAAGGGGACTCAGCTGGCACGGACTGGGCTGTGGCACAGAGAGAGGCACATCTGCGGTGGCAGGAGGGGTCCTGGCCCCTCCAGGATGTGCCTACAGCATCCCCTGGTCCTGCTGCCGCCCCACTGCTCTCCCTCCGCCTGGGGAAGCTGGTTGGGGCACCGCAGAGGATGCTCCAGAGCTTGGCCCTTTGCAGGACAGGGGAAATAAGGAGCCCAGCCCAACGCTGGTGCCCTGCCAAAGGTGCCGTGATCTGCCGGGACTGAGGCTGCAGAGCCCGGTGCCCCACGGAGGCGGGAGCCATGGCCCCCACAAGCAGGGCTCCATCCCGCAGGAGCCATCCCGGCAGATCTGCGTGGGGCAGGGGGGCTGCGCCGAGGGGCTGCTGGTGTGGGGGATGGTTGTGCCGCCGCCGGAGCTGGGGTCGAGCCAAACTGGCGCCGTTCCCCAACCCCTCCTGGGAGCGGGGAAGGGAAATGGTGCGACCGTGCATGAGAGGGGACGTTTGCAGAGGCGAAAACATCCCACTGGCTCAGAAAATTGCTGCAGAATCGGGCTTGAAATGAGTTGAAATTGCTGAATCCAAGCGGATCTCATATCCCGGGCAGTTGCAATGCTGGCGTCAGCGCTGCGGCTTCCCTCCCGGGGCACCCAGGCGGGGCCCGGCTGTGCCGTGCCGTGCCGTGCCGTGCCGTGCGGGGGGAGCAGTCTGCTGGGGACGCGGTGGGGGGCTGCCATGGGGGGCGCCTGGGGGCACGGTGAGGGGCTCCGGCAGAACTGGGTTCCAGGGCTGGGATGGCCACAGCGGGGAGCAGGAGCAGGACAGCATGCGTGGGTTTGCTGTTGCCCCAGCTCTGCTGGTGGTGTCCCAGTTTGGCCCCAGTTCCTGTGCCGTGTCTCCTGGCCAGGGGCATCCCTGTGCCTCCAGCTGCCTGCGCTCACTCAGGAAGCAGCATTTCCGATTTTGGAGGCTGCTTTCCTTTATATCACAGCCCTGCCCACGCTAATTTGCTCTCTGGCCTGGGGTACCTGGAGATGACCCTCAAAGGTAACCCCTGGACTGGCATCCCCACCAAGCCCAAGGTGGGCAGCACTCCAGTGTCTTCCCATCCCTGTCCCCATCCCCATCATGCCACAGTGATGACCATTCTCAGGGGTGTCTCTGTGCTGGGGTGCTTGGTCCTGTATGGTGTGCCCATGCCCAGGGCCTGCCTGCCAGCTGCGTGTCCCGGTAGGAATGTTGGAGCAGGGCTGGGTGTCCCAGTAAGAATGTTGGAGCAGGGCTGGGTGTCCCAGTGGGGATGTGGGAGCAGGGCTGGGTGGCCCGGGCGTGCAGGAGCAGGACCCGCCGGCGCCGTACATGCCGCAGCTCGTTTCCCTCGCATGAAAGCGTTTGGCTGGAAGCTTAGCGTGGCCTCTTGTCTCCTCGGAGCAATCAGGATTTGTCGCTGCTTGCAATGTTTAATGTCGTCTTCCAGAGGCTAAATACCGTGGGGAGCTGTGTAAGCCGCGGAAATACCTGCGTGAGCTGGGATCAGCCGGAGGCTGGCACAATGGGCTGGCAGCGGTGGGGATGGGGGACTGGGAGTGTGTGGGGCTGGTCCTCGTGCCCCTGGTGCTCGTGGGTGGGCTGGGGTGAGCTGGGGTGAGGATGCTGGGGGCCAGCACCCAGTTCTTATGGGGTGCCCTGCATCAAGAGNGATGCCAGGACCCCGTTGATCTCTGTCTGGGATCCTCCTGCCAAGGCGCGAGCAGCTATTTCTGTCAAGGTCAGCGTGTCTCCACGGCAGAGAGCAGGGAAATGAGGAATCATGTCGAGAAATTACCTCCCTAATGGGGTCTCCCCTGCACGTGAGCGCAGCGCGGGGATGCCGGCATGTGATGGCTGAGCGAGGAGACTGGCACACGGTGTGGGAATCCTGCTGCCCCAGCCCCGAGGCTGTGGCACCCATGGGTGCCCAGCGAGCAGAGTGCCCGGGGGCCCATGCCCCAGGCGCCATCCTCAGCTAGACACGTGTGCTCCAGCCCTGCAAGGCGCTTTTCTGGGTCAGCTGTGGGGAAGAAATCATGTTCCCAGTGTAGACAGGCTCTCCTCTGTCCTTCCTCCTCCTCCTCCTCACATACTCCCTGTTATCTAATTGGGTTTGTCATGCTGGAAAGGCAAAGCCCTTCAGGACTCTGCTGTGCTCTCGCCAGCATGATTTCACAGCTGGCCTCGGCGCCCCGGCAGCCGACAAGTGAGTAACTCATCTGGGTGCCACGGGCACCCCTGCCCTCCCCACGTGCCCCTGCAGCCGTGCCCACCTGCCTGGAGCTGCAGGGGACAGAGGACAAGGACACTGCCACCGCTGGACCTTCTCCTCCAGCCCTGCCCACCACTGGTCCCTGTCCCCGAGCTGTCTGTCCCCACCTGCCCCAGCCTCTGCATCCCATCCCTACCCCTCACCCCGCTCCAGGGTGATTGCGATGCCGCCCGGAGATGTCTGAACCGACATGAGATGGAAGCGTTCAGAGAAATGACATTTCCTCCAGCCTGGGAAGCTCATCCTCCGTTTAAAGAAAACTAATATAAAAGCTGCTCTGGTGTGCAAGGGGCTGATGGTATCGGGCTGGCAGCCTCCGGCTCTTGGAGCCACAATAAATCTCAGCAAGGAGCCGAGCCACCTCGAGCAGCCCCACACAGACACGCCAGCTTTTGGTGGGGGAGGCTGAGCCATGTCCCAGGGGTGGTGCAGGGACATGCAGGCTGGAGGGGACAGTTCAGTGTGGGATGGGGTGACCCACTGGGCTGGTCCCGAGGGTGCAGAGAGCAGAGACCCCACGCCATTGTGCTGTGGTGGGGATGGTGGCAGGAGTGGTGACAGCTCTGGGGCATGGGGGCATGTGGGTGGTGAGAGCTTTGTGTCCCCAGGGAGGTGAGCTCTGCCTCGGGGAAGCACTGTGGCCCCGTAAGAGCGTTTGCTCCCCCAGCAAAGCAAACAGCAGCACGGGCATCCCGGGGCGGGCGGGATGGGGACCATCCGTCCCCAGGACACACCGGGCTGGGCGAACGGGTGCTGGGGAGGGATGGAGAGAGGGAGGGAGGGAGGGAGGGATGGAGAGAGGGAAGGAAGGAAGGAGGGATGGAGGGAGGGAAGGAGGGATGGAGGGAGGGTGCCCGGCGGGGCCGGCGCTGCGCACCCTGCGCAGCCCAAACGTGGGGCCCTGCTGCCCCCTGCCTGCGGCTGCCGGGAGCCGGGGTGCCGAGGTGCCGGGGTGCCGGGGTACCGGGGCTTGGCCCTGGCCAGAGCCACCAAGGGCCAGAGCTGGCACCCTGGGTGCCTTTGGGCTGGGCTTCTCCCTGCTGCGGGGCAGGGTGTGCGATGGAGGTGGGGTGGGAGGACACTGGGCTCGGGAGATGCTGCCCACTGCCTCCGTTCCCCTCCCTTGGTGTCCATCCCATTCCCATACCCCATTCCTGACCTGTGTGGCATCCTCCTGAGCTTGTCACCAAGCTGCCAGCTTGGATCCTGGCCGGGTCCCCGGGATCGCTACAGAGTCACACCTTGCTCAGGCAGCGAGGCCGTCAGCATGGATGGTGCTGGGAGTCACCACCGCGGCAAGCAGGAGCTCCCCTCTTTCCAGTCCTCCCTTTCATCTCTGCCTCCTCCTGCCCAGCTGCCATGGAGCAGCAGGGATGCAGCCCTTCATGGGGTGGGCACTGCAGCCCTGGTTCATCCCGAGGCTGTGGAGGCTGCGGTACACCCCCCCCTCCCCCGGGGCCAGCCCGTGTCTCGGCAGGGCTGGTGCCGAAAGCGGGTGCCTGGGAGCAGCAGCAGTGGGAGATGAGAGGATGCCGGGGATCGCAGTGCTGAGCTTTGAAGGCACCCTGACAGGCTGTCGGGGCCCTGCCAGCCGTGCTGACAGCCTGGCGCAGAGACACCCCCCCCGCTGCCGCCGCCGCGCTCTGATCACAGCCTCACCGTCACTTCAAAGCGCCCGCCGGGCTCAGGTGGGTTCCCACGCAGCCTCCCACCCCATGGCTCTACTTCTCCTACCCCACGGCCCCGCTTCTCCTGCCCCACAGGACCCAGGTCCACTGGGGTCCACGGCTCCGGGGGGGGGATACCAGTGTACAGCACTGGGGACCACGTACACACGTCATCCCGAGCAGCACTGGCAGGAGGCGATGGTCACCCAGGCCTGGTACTGTCCTGCCTCTGTTGGGCAGGTGCCCCAGCCCCAGCGGAGACATGGTTGGGGACCCTGGGGGTCCAGGCAAGGGTCTGGGGTAGCTGCAGTGCCAGGGCAGGGGACAGCAGGGACGAGCTGGGGCACAGCATCCCTGGACACAGGGCTCACACCACCTGGCTGGGACAGGGCATCACCGTCCAGACAGGGGTGCCCACCATGCTGGGGCATGGGAGGCTGCCAGTTCACCCTGCCTGGGGTAACGCAAGACACCCCTCTGTCCCAGCCCGGCTCAGGGAGGAATTTTCCATTCCCGAATGGAGGTTGGGGGAAGGCGTGTGTTTGCAGCAGCCCCCTCCTCTCCCTCCCCTCGCCCGTCACCGGAGCAGCTCGGGAAGGTGCCTGCCACGTTCGTCTCCGGGAAGGTGCGGAGCAAAAGCCTCCCAGGAGGGAGAGCTCCCTGGAGGGAATCCGGGACCTCAGGCAGCCTCGGGGACAGCCTGCACCCCACTTTCCAGAGGAGCCACCCTGCCTGCAGCCATGCCGCTGCCCCTTGCCTGCTGCCGGGACGGGGAAGCCCTGGCAGTGGCTCGGGACGGCGGCACTGCCCAGCTCGCCGTCGGCGTCCTGCGAGCCACCAGGATCCCCGGGCTGCACTACATGTGCACCCGGCCACAGTCCCGCCTGCGCCGCCTGCTCTGGAGCCTGGCCTTCCTGGCCTCCGCCGGGCTGCTGGCCACCGGCACGGCCGACCGCCTGCACCACCTGCTCTCGCACCCCGTACACACCCGGGCACGTCTCGCCTGGGCCCCCCAGCTCCGCTTCCCGGCCGTCACCCTCTGCAACCCCAACCGGGCACGCTTCCTGCGCCTCACCAAGCCCGACCTCTACTCGGTGGGACAGTGGTTGGGGCTGGCCCAGGAGAACCGCTCGCTGGTGCCCGAGATGCTGGCCGTGCTGGGGGAGGACCGGCGCGCGTGGCTGACCCGTCTCGCCAACTACTCGCGCTTCTTGCCGCCCCGCCGCTCTGAGCGCACCATGCAGAGCTTCTTCCACCGCCTGGGCCACCAGATCGAGGACATGCTGGTGGAGTGCCGCTTTCAGGGAGAGCGCTGCGGCCCCCAGCACTTCGCCCCCGTGAGTCCCCTCCTGGCAGGGGCAGGATAACTGGGCTGCCCCATATGTGCTGGGAGAGATGCTTCATTCCCCCCCAGCAGGAGCGGAGGGGTGGCAGCAGAGGAGGGGTAGAGGCTTAGATGAGCCCTTCCAAGGGTCATGCAAGGTCTCCCCCTTCCAGCACCTCCATGGGATTGGAAAGGGGTCTCCCTGGATCTCATCCTGCTTGCAGAACGCCCTGCCAGATCCCTGCCTGCTCCCTCAACCCCCTTTTCTCCATCCCCAGGTCTACACACGCTATGGTAAGTGTTACACCTTCAACGGGGACCGGAGGAACCCACGGGTGACTCGCCAGGGCGGCATGGGCAATGGGCTGGAGATCATGCTGGACATCCAGCAGGAAGAGTACCTGCCCATCTGGAGAGAGACCAGTGAGTGAGGCTGCGGCGTGGGCAGGTGATGGGGCGAGGGGTGCTGGGAGGGAGGGCTGCTGGGCAAGCAGGGCCTCCCGGGGGGGGGCTATGGGGCAAGTGGGGTGCTGGAGGGGTGCTGGCCCCCAGGGTGTAAGTCTTGGGTGGGTATGGGGGCAAGGCTGAGGGCTGTCCCCATTGGGCAGACATGCAGCCCCTCTGTCCTTCTGCTGCAGATGAGACATCATTCGAAGCTGGCATCCGGGTCCAGATCCACAGCCAGGACGAGCCACCCTACATCCATCAGCTGGGCTTCGGTGTCTCGCCCGGCTTCCAGACCTTCGTGTCCTGCCAGGAGCAGCGGGTAAGGCAGGATGCCCCACAGCCCCCGGGGAGGTGCCCGCGGGCACCCAGCCTGGCACGGCCCTGCAGCGATGTCCCTCTTGCCCTGGCAGCTCACCTACCTGCCGCAGCCGTGGGGCAACTGCCGGGCCAGCGTGCAGGGGGAGCAGACGCTGCCTGGCTACGACACCTACAGCATCGCCGCCTGCCGCCTGCAGTGTGAGAAGGAGGCCGTGGTGCGGAGCTGCCACTGCCGCATGGTCCACATGCCAGGTGAGGGGTGCGTGTGACAGCGTGTGGGCACCCCGCTGCCCTGATGATCCTGCCCAGGGCTGCCCCGGCCCCTCTACAGCCAGCACCTAAAGATCACCCCTGTCCCAGCCCTCTGCACCCAAGGACCACCCCTGCCCCATCCCTCTGCACCCAAGTGTCCCCCCTGCCCCATCCCTCTGCCCTTAAAGGTGCCTCCCACTCCATCCTTCTGCACTCGAGAGTCCCCCCTGCCCCATCCATCTGCATCCAAGGGTAACCCCTACCCATCCCTTTGCAACCAAGTGTCCCCCTGCCCATCCCTCTGCACCCAAGTTTCCTCCCTGCCCCATCCCTGTGCACCCAAGGGTGCCTCCCACCCCATCCTTCTGCACTCGAAAATCCCCCCTGCCCCATCCTTCTGCATCCAAGGACCACACCTTGCACCATCCCTCTGCACCCAGGTGTCCCCCCTGCCTCATCCCTCTACACCCAAGGGTACCCCCCTGCCCCATCCCTGCACTTGAGAGTCCCCCCCTGCCCCATCCTTCTGCATCCAAGGACCACACCTTGCCACCCTGCCCCATCCCTCTGCACCCAAGGGTACCCCCCTGCCCATCCCTCTGCACCCAAGGACCACCCCATCCTCTCCGCACGCTGGGTCAGCCCCTGTCCTACCCTCCTTACGCCCCAGATCAGCCCCTTCCCTGTCTGCTTTCTATCCTGTCTACTTTGCCACCCCTGTCCCAGCCAACCTGCACCCGCGGGCTACCTGTCCCCATCCCCTCCGCACTCAGGGGGCACCTCTGCCCCACTGCCTTTAGGGGAGTGAGTCGAGGTGGGGGGACAGAAGCGGGCCAGACTCTCACCTCCCCCCACAACCAGCTGCTTCTCCACAGGCAACGAGTCCATCTGCTCCCCCAACGTGTACATCGAGTGTGCTGACCACACGCTGGGTAGGTGCTGCGGTGGGCGGGCGGCTGGGGGCCCACCAGGTGCCCCCAGAGAGGGGGCCGGAGGGGTGCAGCCATGCCGATGGGTGCGTGCCCCCCAGACGCGGCGGTGGAGGACAGCCAGGAGCGCTGCAGCTGCCCCACGCCGTGCAACCTGACGCGCTACGGCAAGGAGATCTCCATGGTGCGCATCCCCAACAAGGGCTCAGCGCGCTACCTCGCCCGCAAGTACAACAAGAATGAGACCTATATTCGGTGAGTTGCCGGCACTGGGGTGTGCCGGGGGGGTGGGCTGGGGACCTGGGGACCCCCCACCCCACTCCTGGCAGCGTGCTGGGAGAGGGTCCTGGCACACACGGTCCCTGCAGCATCCTCTGCCAAGAGGTGGCTGAGGCTAAAGCATCTCCTCGACCCATCTGTGTCCTCCCAGCCCTCCTGCTGGCATCTCCCCACTCCGTGGTCCCTTCCGACCTGGGACATGCCCCTTCTGTGTCCCCATCGCACTGGCCTGAAAAACTCACCAGGGCCCTGGGAGCACCTGGGAGCTGGGGGGGCTGGGGGACAGAGGGTCACAAGATTTGGGGGGCAGTGGGGGTGGGAGAGTTGGTGACAAGCCCTCCTTGCCGAGCACTGCAGTGTCCCCACAGGGAGAACTTCCTGGTGCTGGACATCTTCTTCGAGGCGCTCAACTACGAGGCCATTGAGCAGAAGAAAGCCTACGACCTTGCCGGGCTTCTCGGTGACTCCCCCCACCTTCCCATGGGACCCCGATGCGTGGAGCTCTGTGTCCCAGCCCCGGGAGGATGTGGGGCCGGTCAGGGATGGACCACACAGGGCAGGAGCCAGCCGCAGACTGGCTGAAGAGTGGCATGCTGCTGGCTGTCCCCTGTCCTGCATGTCCCCTGCTCCCTCTGTCCTGCCGCTCCGGCCCCCGTGACTGCTCTGTCCCCCTCCATCCTGCAGCCCTGGCACTGCCCGCAGCCCCGCTGGCCCACCCTGGGCTCCCTGCGGGCTGCACAGCAGCTCCTGGTGACCATCTCCCCCTCTTCCTCCCCAGGGGACATCGGGGGACAGATGGGCCTGTTCATCGGTGCCAGCATCCTCACCATCCTGGAGATCCTGGACTATGTCTACGAGGTGTGCTGAGCCCTCAGGACTGCGGCTCAGCGGTGGGAGTGGGGTCGTTGCACGCAGGCGAGGTGCAGATTGGGGGCTGGGCTCTCCAGGGAGGGGATGCCATGCGTGGCCACCCCAGAGGGCTATTACAGCCCCCAAATCGGGGATCTGCCAGCAGGAGGCAGTGGGAGGAGGATGGGTCCCCCAGCATCCCTCAGTGGCCCTAGGACAGGGAGGGTGGCAGGCAGAGGTGCTGTCCCCACTGTCAGCCCCGTGTCCCCCCGACGGGCAGGGGAGCAGGTGGCAGGTCCGTGCAGACCGGGGTGTCCAGACACGGGGTGCCACCTGCGTGCCGGTCCAGGACTGACCCCCCATCTGCACCCAGGTGATCCGGGACAGGGTGAGCCGTGTCCTGCGCCGCTCCAAGCCACCCCTGAAGAAGCCCTCAGGCAGCATCGCCACACTGGGACTGGAGGAGCTCAAGGACCAGGTATCCCCCCGGGGCAGGGGGGGTCTGCCTGGGGGATGAGAGGACAGGCGCTGGGCAGCATTCATGTCTGCCCTGGGGGAAGGAACATCGTCCCAAGAGCAAGGGACAGCATGGCTCCATGTTTGGTGCCCTCAGGCTGGGTGACAGGGCGCTGGGGACAGGCTGTGCCAGGCAGGGGGCTGGGGGGGTGCAGGGTGCACGGGGTCTGTGCCCACCCCACTGACTGCCATCCCCGCAGAGTCCCTGCGAGACGCTGGGCCGGCACGTGGAGGGCGCCTACAACGCGGGCATCCTGCCCAACCACCACCACCGCCACCACTACCCTCACCAGGGCGTCTTCGAGGACTTCGCCTGCTAGGCCAGCAAGGGACTGGGAGTGGGGGGGCAGCCCCCCCCACCACTCCCCTCCCCACCGTCCGCACGGAGAGGGACCGCGGCACCGGGTGCAGCGGGTGCAGGCCCCCGCCTCCCCCACCCCACTGCCAGCACCGGCCGTGCCGTTCGCCCCCGGTGATGCTGCCAGAGCTGCCTCAGCACCGGCACCGGAGCGGCCCCCCCCAGTTCTTTCACCCGTCCCCTCCGCTTACCCCCAGCACGAGGGCTCAGCCCCATCTCAAGCACACGGCATGGAGGGGGACGGGCATGCTGGGGAGGGGGGGTTGGGGGAGCAGAGGGGCCCTGGCGATGCAGAGCGTGCAGGGGGTGCGCTGGGGTTCCTGCAGGTCCCTTCCAGCCCTCCCCTGCTGACCCCTTCTGGGTGGGGGTCTCTGCCCTGTGTGGTCTCCCTCAGGAGAGAGATGTGCCTGGAACAGCTCCCCCCCAGCACAGGGACCACCACCACCCCCTCACTTTCCTGCTGCAGGGCAGGGCAGCGTTGCAGGGCACCCCTCTGAGCAGCATGGCCCCCCCTGACCCCGGCCAGCCCAGGGACACCCCAACTGCAGCCACACCTGCATGGCACCACCCTGACCCCTGGCGCCACCACCACTGTGACACCCCCCCAAACCTCTGCCCACCCTTCCCCAACCTCATGCAGCCTGCCAGGGTTGCAGCCCCCCCC
>VUYV01000080.1:2020069-2033032 GCA_008711295.1 Anarhynchus alexandrinus
CCCCGCCAGCCCTCCCCATCCTCTCCTTGCCCAGGTATTGCCCAAAGTGGCTCGTCCCTTGGGGCGGCCGCCCAGCACAGCCCAGGCAGTGCTGGGGGGGGGTCCTGCCCTCCCTCCCCTGCCTGTTGCCGCTCTTCTGCACCGTGCACGTACCCCTTTGCCACGCTCCCACCCCCGGGTGCTGAGCACCCGCTGTGCCTCCCCCAGACTGTACACGGTTAGGAGGGTGCCCCGTGACCACCACCGCCCGGATGGCCACAGCCCGACCCACCAGCCGGAGCCATGGCCGGGACCGGCACCCACAGCTCTCCTGCCTGCCCGGAGATGGCAGGACCCACGGCAGGACCCATAGCGCTCCCCCTGACCTGTCAGACATTGCCTCCTCCCCCCTCCACTGTAGCAGACACCAGCGCAGGGCAAACCGCCCCAAAATATCTCAGGAGGGGGCGGGCAGGCTGGCAAAGCCCCCCTCGACACACACACGCGGCAGAGGGGGACCCCGAGGCAGGAATTTGGGACCTCTGGGGGAGGCTGAGGTTGAGCCAGGTGGCTCCCGGCCCTGCCGCTTTGGTCCCCATTCCCCGTGCCCGCAGAGGGAACACAGCCGTGCTGCGCCATGGCCAAAGCCATAGATGCAGGAGGAGCCACCGTCCTCGCAGCCCCCAAAGCCCCAAAGGTGGGAAACGCAGGGACGGGACGGGAGCACCGGCCTCATGCTGTGCTCGGCAGCCCTGGCTCTGGGTACGCGCAGCCCAACAGCCCCCCAAAACATGCACCCATGTGGAAACATGTCCCCCGTCGGTGCAAACACCTGGCTGCATGGTGTCCCCTGCACGGGGGGACACAGCCAGCATCCCAGCGGGGTAGGCACAGTGCTGCTCCCCAGGGAGACCCTCCAGAGCACCCCATGCCAGCTCCCCACAGGGTCTCCCTGCATCCACCACCCCGGACCAACCGGGGTGTCCCCAGAGGGGTGCCACACGGTAGCCTGGGGACGTGCCACGGCCATGCCAGCCAGCCTTACACCAAGGGTTCCTGCGGCGGGTGGTGGGGTGCAGGATGTGGCCCCCTCCCTGCCAGCAGGAGCGGCGAGCCCTGCGCAGGGCGGGCACAGGCACCGCGGCGGGAGGGCCGGCACGGACGCCCTCGTGCTGGTGAAGGCGAGAGATGTGCGTCACTGTTTTATAAATGTACAAAGGATCCCTAATAAAGAGGCACAAGTAGGTCCGGAGCTGGCTGCGAGGGCTGGGGGCAGCAGGCAGGGCTGGGGAGGGGGACGGAGATGGGGGGGAGGGGGAACAGTCCCACCACAGGGGGAGGTGGCGGTGGGACCTGGGGAGCGCTTTGCAGCTCTGAATTCGTGCTGGGCACCGCGAAGGGTGAGCATCTCTGCGTCGCTGCCTGCAGAAAGCCGTGCCCACTGCCTGGCGATTCATGCCGGCAGAGGTGCAGTAGTCGCCAGCTGGGCACCAGCAGTGGGAGCCACCACAGCCGTACCCCAACCCTCAAATCGCTCCGTGGGGCAGGGTGGGCACCCCACCAGTGCCCTGCCAGGCTCTGTCAGCCCCGAAGAGGGGGTGGTGTGGTGGGGAGGACGGGCTCTCATCCACCTGGGGGCTGCCACAGGGTGCGGGGCAGACAGGCATACAGGCTGGGGGTGCTGTGGGGGTACTACATGGATGCCATGTGCCAGAGTGGGACCCTGCACCCCTGCCCACAGCCAGGCCCCCACGCAGGACACACTTGCCCATGGAGTGCCCCCCATGGTACCCATGGCCCCTCCGCTCCCACATCTGTTATCAGCGCCAGGCATGGCCCTACACCGGCACTGCCTTCACACGGCATCACCAGCGCGGTGCCAGCAGCTGCCTGCTCCTCCGGCACCCACTGTGGGCCATGGGCCCTGTCACACCCACAGGGGGGGCATGGCATGTGAGATGCCAGGGCTACCATCAGCCATCCCATGGTGGGACCTCCAGCGGGATCCCTGTGGGTGCTGTGGGCAAGGGGTGCACACTGAAACCGAAACGGGGGAGGTGGAGGGTGGGTTGGGGCCAAGGGGGGCCCTGCGGGGGCAAGGCACTGGGGCCTTCCCCAGCAGAGGTGCTCCTCCTGCTCCTCTGGACCCTGCTCCATCCACGCCAGCCACCCTGCAGCATAGAGAGAGGGGACAAAGCAGGGGAGAGGGGCTGGCCTCACAGTGGAGGCTGCCACCACCAGGCACCGCAGGTTTCCCTCTAAACCAGTGAGGGCTGAAGATACCCAGGTTAACTGGGTGCAGCTGGGACACAGGATGCCAACCCACAACTCACATCATGCCCTGCAAAGGGAGCACCAGGATTGGGTCCTAAAGGGCCAAGTGAGGAAATAGCTACATCTGCCACATCATTTCATCACCTGGTGAGAGCATCAGGTCCCTTTGGGGTCCTTTAGGATGAGGCTGTCCCTGCCACCGGGTCCTGACCCATCTGCCTGTCCAGGATGCCCCACCATGAAGCAACCTTCATCCACACCAAGGCCATGACTGGGAGCTTGTGCTGCCTCCTGCTCTGCAGTGAAGATGTGCTCTGAGGGCTGGAGCACCTCTCCTATGAGGAGAGGCTGAGAGAGTTGGGGCTGTTCAGCCTGGAGAAGAAAAGGCTCCGGGGAGATCTTATTGCGACCTTCCAGTACCTAAAGGGGACCTACAGGAGAGCTGGAGAAGGACTTTTTACTAGGGCATGTAGTGATAGGACAAAGGGGAATGGCTTTAAACTAGAAGAGGGCAGGTTTAGATTGAACATTAGGAAGAAATTTTTCACGGTGAGGGTGGTGAGGCACTGGAACAGGTTGCCCAGAGAAGTTGTTGAGGCCCCATCCCTGGAGGTGTTTAAGGCCAGCCTGGATGTGGCCTTGGGCAACCTGGTGTGGTGGGAGGTGTCCCTGCCTATGGCAGAGGGGTTGGAACTCGATGATCTTCAAGGTCCCTTCCAACCTAAACCATTCTATGATTCTATGTGCTGGAGGAGCTGAGCAAGGACGAGAGCAGGATTGCAGTGAGCCCAGCACGTGGTGCTGGAGGTGCTGGAGGGCATTCTGAGGAAGGAGCAGGTCCTGATACAAAGCCTGAAGGTCCTGGTGGTGCTGGCCGGGGAGGGCAGGGGGGTGAGGACTGGGCGCAGCGTTACGCCATTCTCACTGAGATGCTGCTCCGGCGACTCGTCTCCCAGCTCCGGCAAGCAGCTTTCTAAAACCCCTGCAAAGCCAGATCCTACGCCTCTGAGGAAATAAAGGTGATTTTGGGGGAGCAAAAGTGAAGCATGGCTGGAGGAAAGGCTGAGCCTGGTGGATGGCCTGTCCCAGCTCCCTGAGACTGCTGGCAAAGTGGCCTCAGGACAGGTCCCGGGAGCCCTGCAGTGGTGACCTAGCAAAGATTTGACGTAAAGTTATTTTTATCTGTTGCTGTCAGTGCCTCTGTTCTTTAATTTGGCAATTTCCCGGTGGCACCTGGAGGTGCCACCTCCTGTCGGGTCTCCCAGAACCTCCGAACAGGACGGGCAGGTGAGGTGACCCCCGCATCCCCCCTGCCTGCACCATGCCTGATGTCCCAGTGCAGATGGTGCTGGGCTGAGGAGGACCAGCGGGACAGCCTCATGTGTAGCACCCCAGGGCCAGCCCCAGACCCCAGCGCTGTGGCCCCAAAGTGCCCCCTCCCACACTGTGCCCATTCAAGGGCCACCAGGGGTTTGGTCCTCCCCAGAGACAGAGCTGCTGCCACCGGGGGCTCACCAGGTGACAAAGCGACATCAACCCAGCCCAGCGCTGCTTGAATTGCCCGTAATGAGCCACAGGAAATAACTGGGGCATAATTAGAAGGGGATCCACTATAGTGAAAGAGGCCCTTAATTTTAACAAGCGCGGTCCTCTGGACAAATGCCAGGCACCTGATCGCGGCAGGACCGGCTCCTGTCACCGTGGAGGGGACAACCCTGGCAGACAGCTCCTGGGGGATGTGGTGCCGGCGCCAGGGAGGGGGCACCGGGATGGAGCAGCCAGCGAGGATCCCGTCTGCCCATGGGACGGGCATCTCCTTGGGCATTTCCCACCATGCCTCCACTGCCACACACCGCAGTTATGGCTGTTCCCAGGGAAAAGCTGCATTTCTAAGAAAACAAACCACCCATCTTGGGAGCGGAGGGGCTGGGAGTGAGCCCTGGAGTGCAACGGGACATGTGGCCTCACTGCTGTCACCTCCTCCCCATTGCCTCCCGCCCAGAGGTGCTGGTGGTGACAGGCAACACCTGGGGAAAGGAGTAACCTTCAGCATCTCCTGATGACCTGAGTATGCCGAGCTCGCTGCTTTGCTCCTGGCCGTTTCCCCACGAGCCCCTTCCTGGGAAAATGGACCGGTGGTGCCCGGCAGGGGACACAGCCCTCACTTCCCAGCGCTCAGCCCCTGCCAGCAGGCAAGCAGGCTGGAAAAACCAAGGAGGCAATTAAAATCCAAATCCAACCCAGCTGCCTGCCTCTCCCCCCAGCCCCGGAGCATGGGGCTCCTGCAGTCTGCCTGTGCCGGGGCTGTGTGTCCCCAGAGGGGATGTCCTCGGGCATAGCTGGGTACGCTGACCACCCCGTGCAGGGGAACCCCCACAGGCAGACACACGCCGGCAGCAGCCCTGCCTGCACGTACAGCTCACCGCTGTTTCCCTCTTCATCGAAAGGCTCTGATTTCCCCGAGCTTGGCCAGAAAAGCCCCCGGCCAAAGCCCCCCACCCACTCTGGAGGGGCTCGGCAGTGCCTTGGGCTGTGACCCATGGCATTGGGTGCAGGCAAAGCCTGGCATCTCCCTGCCTGCTCCTCCTTAAGCAGCGCAGCGTCTCCTGCCTTCACCGGTGGCTCCCGCTCTGCGGCTGTCGGAGCCGCTCCTGTGGGATGGGCGGGGAGGCAGCGCTGGCTCCTTCCCAAGGAAAGCAAAGGGATGAAAGGGCACCGCGCTTCCCCTCACCCTCTGGCCCTCTCCTGGCACGGCCGCGCTTCCTACATCCTCCCAAAGGTCAGCTCTCCAGATGATTAACATCACCGGGACTGAAGTAACTCCTGCCGCGGGGTTTAGCGCAGCCAGAAGTAACCCAAGTTCTGCCTTCCCCGCTCGCAGGCTCACTGCTGCGTTGGCAGAGAGACGACTGCACGGAGGAATAAATTTGAGGGGGGAAGCAGAAGAGCAGAGCAGCAGCTTGGGTTTTCCCCAGTTTAAGTCCCTTTCCTTGCCATGGTGCAGGACGGAGCGGGGAGGCAGGCGCCCGCCCAGCCCCGGTGCACCCCACCGCCCCCCTCATGCTTCACAGTGCTTTGCTCTGAGCCAGCCCTTCACACCCTCTTCCAAAAAACTCCCCAAGAGGAACTTGCAGTGCTCTTCTCGAAGGCCATGGTGAGCCAGTAATGCCTTTAGAAAAATTTCTTGGGGGAAGAAGAAGTCTACAGGCAGCAGACGTGTTTTTTTTCTCCTGCCCATTGCGAAAAATGGCCCTTTTGCTGCTCTGCAGCTGTGGAAAAAAACCCACATTGTATGGAAGTACCGGTCAAACCTGAACAAGGATTGCAGAAAGTCCCTGTTTGCTCAGCCACCCACGTCAGCACCCGGGGCCGCTCCTCCCTGCCTCTTTCAAGCTGTGTCACCGTCCCGGTCCAGCGCCCTGCCTGCGCCTGCCAGCCCTGCACGGGCAGGAGGCAGGCAGAGAGCGGTTGTGCCCATGTCCCCATCATCACAGGTCTCTGCCATTGCCCAGTGAGCCCGTTTACTTCACTCAGGTGCCCCGGCCAAGCTGGCCATCCCGTTCCCATCACCAACCCCCTTCCCAAAGCTTTGCGCATCCTTCCACCAGGTTTCGGCATGTTTTGATGCTGCAAATAACCCGGCAAACACCAAAGCGGCTTCAAACCCTGCCAGCTCCTTTTAAAAGGGAGCGATCACTATGCTGGGAGCGCCACGAGCACTGTCATTTGCTGGTTCTCCTGTCAGAGCAAGGGGGGGCCATCGCTGGTGTTGATAGTGCAGAGCGTTAGGTATGCAAATAGCTCTAACTCAGTCTGGGCAAACAGCAATGAGGAGACAAGAGCGACTCTATCTAGCCCATCTCGCGACAATTAAATGACAATTCAGCATTTCTTTTTGCAGCCAACTCGATTTGAAGCCGGTTGGCGTTATTACTGTTTGGATAGTCTTCTAACGCCTAATCACATCCGACTCCTAGGTCTGCTTTTCAGAGGAGAAATGTATCCGTAACGCACCTGCATCCGCCTCGCTCCCTCTGTCCCAGATTCGCATTTAAAGGGAATTAAGGACGTGCCCGGGGAAGTTCAAAAATAGAAATACTCAGAGCAAGCTAACAGTTACCGTCGGAAATATAATAAAATTATATTTAAACATCTATGCTCCTACACGGTGGATGTGAAGACTGGAGCAGGAGTATATATATGAATGAATCTTTGGGGAAGGCATGCCACACAGCCCAGGGGCGTTCCGGGAGTTTCGCTGAGCCTGGTTAACTAACATCAAGTAGGTTCAGTTAATTTTCTTGGGGATGTCTCTTCGATACGGGTGTTTCGTGAACAAGTGAAACGTGGCGACCAAAGGACCGGCGGGAAGAGCGCGCAGAGCCATGAAAATCGTGCCTGGAGCAGGTAGCACAGGCAGGGGACACCACCCCCATTTCTCATACTGCAAATGAGAGCTGCAGGTGGTGAGATAGTCCAGGGCAGGACCATGATGCTCTGCCCGACCCAGAACTGGAAACCACAAGATGCTGAGAAGCCCCGAGATGCAAAACAGCCCAAAAAAGGATGAAAAAAATGCAGAGAGGACAGGTCCAGCCCTGAAGATTTAACACAGTGCTCAGATGCGGTTTCTGGCCCAGGAGTTTCCTCCAGAGCTGATCCCAGATCCCGGAGGGCAGAGCTAACCCCACTTGGGCACCCAACCACTGCTCTGCTGTGAGCCAGGGGTCCCCCATTACTCACGTACAGCCCATGAAGGCTGTTAAGGGGACAGCACATGTCACGCACGGCTGCACCAGCCCCTCACCGCTGTGCTTTTCCACCCACAGCCAGGGCTGAGGAGGGCTGGAAACCTGGTCACCAGGACCATGAATTTATGGCACCAGGAGAGACCGGGCACTGCCCAGCTCAGCACACTGCAGTGGGCACTGGGGCTTCCCATGGCAAGGGGCTCAGCATCCTGCTGCACCACCAGTCAGCCACTGTAGCTGCTGGTGACAGCAGGACGGCCCCAGGGGAGGTGCAGAACCGCTGCTGTGAGCCCCGAGGGGTTCAAGCTGGTGTTTCCGTGTGTCTGCTTGGGCTGGTGCCTGCTAGCCTGTCCCTAAGCTCACAGGCATCCCCTGGCCTTGCTGAGGAGAGGCAGTCTCCCAGCTCAAGTCGAGGATGCTGCAGGCAGCTTGGGGAAAGCCGCATCCCTGCGAGGAAGCGGTCCAGCCAGCTGCAGCCAGGTTTTGTACAAGCAGCCAGCACCTACCACCACACAGACCCCCAGGGGGATGCCCAGAGATGCCCTGGGGAAGAATCAGCCAGACCCATCAGTTCATCTCTCTGTTTTATTAGTGTAAACATCCCCCCCCCCCCCCCTTTCCCCACTATTAAATACAAACCAGGAGCAGAGAGCGGCTCCTCAGTCGCTTTCTCCTTAGGAGATGCGCAGCCAAACCCTCTGCCGTGCCCACCAAGCCAGGCACCGCGTTCCCCCACCCTGGAGGGTGGCCCCACGTCAGGGAGGGTTCCCACCTCTGTCAGGAGGCTCTCGTCCGGGGGCTGCGACCTCCGACGTCCTATCAATACTGCGAAGGCCAAAGCGGCCTGGGTCACGGTTCCCATGGGGAGCAGCTCACGGTACGTGAATACAGCAGGATCCCCTCCGGCACCCTCTGTGCCCACCAGCCCCAGGCGCCAGGACCCCCCACCCTGACTCACCAGGAGTGCTCCAGCTCGTTGCCAAGTGGCAAAATCCCAAAACCAACCTCCTTATTGCTCTTTTGGGGTGGGACGTGTCCCATCCCGCTGTCCCTGCACGACCAGGCTGATGCACCAAAGGAGCAAGCCCTGTCCCGGGGTGCTGGGGGAACCACGTGGGATCACCCCCAGCCCTGTGGCAGTCACGGCTCCACAGCAGGGGGACCTTGGGCTCTGCGCGCCCCCAGTTGAGGGGGAACAGCAAGGGACAGGGCAGCCCATCGCCACCCCGCTGGGCAGCTGGGCCAGGATGGAGAGATGGGGCCAGCGGCCAGCAGCTCTGGGGTGAGAAGCTGGGACGCCCAGCTCGCAGCTCAGCAACTGCGACCCCACCTCACCCCGGGGTCTGCACAGCCATGGCCGCTCTGGAAGGACCTGGGCACCCCAGGCTGGCAGACCCCGGCCCAAGCAGCCCCAGCGGGGCAAGTCATGAGCTCGGGCACCAGCAATCCCTGCAGCCGCCGGGAAGAGGAAGACATACTTGGGCAGCAGAAGAGGTGGGTCGGGCACACAGGCAGGGCACGGCAGGACCAGCCCCTCTGTGCCCCTGGGGTTCAGGTGCTGTTCCCCTGCTCCTGCTCGAAAAGCACCATGGCCAACTGGGAGCGAGAACCTACGCCCTCCAGGCTGCTCTGCACGCAGCGGTGGTAGATCTCCTCGCTGAGCCGGGGGTTGCAGGCCTGGTGCCGATAGCGCTGCAGCAGGGCAGGCTCCACAGCTCGGAAGACATGCAGGTTGGAGTACTTGATGAACATGTCGTAGATGTCCAGGGTCTCCAGGATGTCCTCGTTCTCCTGCACGTCACCCGCCATGCGAGTGCGTGCCGCCATGTAGTCGGCATTGTAGAAGCAGGCTTCGTGGAAGACGTCACGGTCAAAGCGCCCCGCGTCCCGCAGCAGGTCCAGCGTGGCAGGTGGCTCCTGGTTGTGGTAAGCAATGGCAGGGTTGTAGCCCTGGAAGTGGATGGGGAAGAAGACCTGCCAGTTGTTGATGGTGTTCATCCGGCAGCGGTTCAAGAAGTCAACAGTGACCTCCGTCCCCACACCAGCCACAAAGAAAAGCGTGTCTACAGGATGCTTCTTGGAGATGATGTCCATGACCTTGATTTGGGAGGGTGCGTCTGTCTTGACACTGATCCATGGGATCTTCACCTCTGCATACTTGTGCTCGTACTCAGTGATCTGGGCCTTCACAGCAGCAAAGATATCATTCTGGGTGACCTGCTGGGCCTCAAAGGGGTCATAGATGAAGAGGAAGGTGAGCACTGCGTTCTCACTGCTCTCAAAGGCGGCTGCCGCATAAGCCTCCAAAAAGCGGGCAGCGTGGTCCCGATCATGGGCCGTCAGTGGCAGGATGACATTGATGCGGCTGGCCTCCGTCACATAGGGCATGGGGATGATCTCCACCTCGCTGAGGGGCCGCACCAGGTGCACGCGCTTGGTGACAGAGCGGCTATGCCCCTTCTGGGTCACCACCTCCACCTGGAGGTCCAGCGTGTACTCCATGCCACGCGTGGGGTCGAAGCGCCGGTACCCGTTCACCAGCTGCTGCTTGCGGACATGGAGCACCGGCTGGTACTTGCGGTTCAGCTCCTCCATGGCCGTGGCCACCACGTCGGCCACATCTGCCAGGTCCGCACCACGCAGCTCACATTTGGGGGAGCCATCCACACAGGCATAGACCTGCTCCTCTGTGAAATAGTCCCAGCGCAGCACCTCAAAGCGAGTTTTGGGCTGGAAGGGGGGTGGGATGCCAATGGGCCATGTGGCGCTATGGTCCCCATCGGCAGACAGGCTGCTGGCATTCTGGATCTCCAGCTGCAAGAGGAGAGACGGAGGAGTGAAAGCCAAGGCAGGTGCAGGTAGGTCTTCCAGCTCTGGCAGCATCAAGCTGAGTCCTGATACTCAGAGACTGGCCACTCCTGACCCAAAGAGCAGCACCAGAACAACTCTACCTTTAGCCTAACCCCAGTCAGCACCTCAGGTTTCCTCCTAACAGCACCCCAAATGCGGCACACCACCTCCATCAGCAGGATCCACACCCTCTCCCACCCTGCCCGGCCTTTGCTGGTGGACCTCAGCACCCCGCTGGCACAATCACCCTGAACCACCACTGCAGCTCCAGGACCCATCCAGGTCCAAAGCTGCTCACAACCTGAAAGCTGCTCTCCAGCAGGCATGGCTGCCCCTGCAGCCACATGAGCTCAGCTAATCCCATCTCACAGCAGCTCCAGGTGGGAAACCCTCATGTTAGAGCAGAGAGGTGACACAGAACGACCAGAAAGCTCACAGGGATGACAGCAGGAGCCCAGACCCTCCCAGCCAAGCCAGGTCTCACCTGGAGCTGCTGGATCTCCTGGTACGTTCTCTCCAGCTCCACCTGTGCGAAGTACTTGTGCAGCCGGTACATCTGGAGGGGATCCAGCACGGGATGGACAGTGAAGGCGCTCTGGAAACGGAGGTCGGTCTCCCGCTCGGGGTCCACATTCTTTCCCAGCTCAAAGTAGTGATAACGCAGGCCCTGCACCAGTCAGAAGAGATGGGTCACAGCCAGCCCTGACCCACGCTCCCACCCCACCAGCTGCCAGCACAGCAAGCTCAAAGGATGATAGGGCACAAGGGCTGCTCCGCCAGGCCCTAGAAGCCCCTGAGGAGGCAGGGAAACACGCTGGGCAAGGATCAGGCTCCTGGAGTTCATCTCCGCCGCAGGACCTACCTCGTGCTCCTCAGCGCAGTTGATGGCCGTGTAGTCGATGATGCAGCGGCCCAGCCACTCGTCAGGCCGGGCGCTGAGGATGTCGTTGCGGCAGCTCTCTAGGTGCTGCTGCAAGAGCAGGAGGAGGCTGCGGGATAGGAGGTAGCCGAAACCCCCGTAGCAGTAGCGTCCCTCAGTATCCCCACCGATGAACTCCTCAGGACGGCCCAGGTAAAGATGGGTGTCGATGCTGAGGTGGGCGACCAGGCGGCTGATGCGATGCGCCTCCGTGTAGGTATCGTCCTGCACCAGGAAGAACCAGTCGAAGTCATTCACGTAGTGGTCCAGAAGGTACCTGATGGTCTGGTACATGTTCCAGATGGGCCGCTCGTCGCTGTGCGTCACCACTGTCATGCCGTGGGGCACCTTGCGGCCCCGTGTGCCCGTGAAGTACACCAGGCGCTCCAGGCGGTGGGCCAGTGTGCGGTTGACAGCCACCCCCAGCGTGTTCAGCGTGCTCTTGGAGGTCAGCACACCAACGAAGAGCCGCTGCCGCATCCCCAGCTCCGTGCTGATGTACCGGGTCCTGCAGGAGGGAGAGGACATCTGGCCCCTGGGCGCTGCACCCCACCTTGGCCCAGACCCTCCCTGTCCCCCCCAGTGGTGCCAGCCTCAGTTCCTCTGCGAGAACCATTCCTGGACTTGCAACCACATGCACAAGATATCACCCCAGTGGCACCAGCTGCCAGCAGCAGCCCTGGGCCAGAGGCACAGCAGAGTGCTCTGCTGAGGTCCCCCCCAAAATCTGAGGCGATGGGAGACCTTCCCTTCCCATGAGCTGGCCAGCCCAGCTCAAACCAGAGGCTCGCCAAAGGCTAAAAAAGGGGAACAGGGCTGCACGCCCCAGCTCTTGCAGGGACACCACCTGCTGGGCACGCTGCCATGCTGCCAGCCCTGGCCAGGATGGCAGAGTTGGGAAGCACCTTCCTACCATGCTGCTCTTAGGCAGGCAGGAGAGCCCGTGCTGCCCTCTCCGGGGAAGCCACCCACCCCAGCAGGGCCTGAAGCCAGCACCAGGCTGGCCGTGTCCCCTTCCCCACCACGGCCCCCCTCACAATGACTCCCAGGTTCAATTCTCCCAGCCCGGCGCAGCAGCAGGAAGCGACCCCCCCCTCGGCCCCCAGCTGCCGCCTGGCACACACTGGCCCCATTCAGCCCCCTCCATCCGCCCACCGCCTCGCCGGGACAAGGAGGCCTTTTCACTGCCTGCTCCCCTTCATCCCGGGGCCATCGGGACAGGCAGCAGCCGGTCTTGGAGCAGGCTGGAGTTTGCAGTGTTGGGTGGGGGGAGGGGGAACGTGCCACCACGGGAGGGGTCCCTGCTAGGGCAGGCAGGAGAAGAGCCAGGGCATGGTGCCTGGAGGCACATGCTGCAGCAGGCAACCTTTGCACAGCAGGAAGGAGAGTGCATGAGGCTCTTCTGGGTGCTCTCGGGGCAGGCCGGGGCGGTGGGGGTAAGGAGAAGGCAGAGGGTGTGCAGGGGGGAGGAAGGGGAGCAGCAGGGAGAGGTGCTTGCAGTGAGAAAAATCCAGCTGCAGCCCTGGGTGGTTGCAAGGAGGGGGAAAGCGCATTGCCAGGCCACTTGTAAAGCACCCCAGCACCATCCCAGCAGGCAGGAGCAGGCGACCCCGCAGCACCCGTCTGGCAGGCAAGCAGGGGCAGGCAGCCCCTCGGCACCATCCCAGCAGGCAGACAGGGGTAGGTAGCCCCCCAGCATCGGCCTGGTGGGCAGGCAGAGAGGGGTGGGCAGGCAGGCAGGCAGCCCCCCAGCACCGGACCAGCAGGCAGGCAGGCATCTCCCCAGCACCATCCCAGCAGGCAGGCAGGGCAGGCAGCCCCCCAACAGCGGCCTGGTGGGCAGGCAGGAGCGAGCACGCAGCCCCCCAACGCCAGCCCGGCAGCCACACACCCACACCCGGACACTGCAGGGCTCGGCCTCAGCTACTCCCATCCAAACCCCGGTTAGCGCCGGCGGCCCTTCCTCCTCCGGTTCCGCGGAGGCCCAGCTCCCCCGCGTCCCGTCCCGTCCCGTCGCGGTCCCCCCCCCCCGCACCTGACGGCCTTCTTGGCGGCCCTGCCGGGGCTGGGCGGGCGGTAGGGCACGACGCGGGGCTCCCAGCTGTCGGCGCCCAGCCCGGCGGGCACGGCGTTGGGCCTGCGCGCCGCGTTGCCGTTGGTGTTGGCGGGGCCGGGGGGCGGCGCGGGGCG
>VUYV01000080.1:2040678-2067611 GCA_008711295.1 Anarhynchus alexandrinus
CCCCCAGAGCAGCTTTCTCCTCCCCGCCCCCCCCTCCTTTTTCCAAGCTGGACCAGGGTGATCCTGGGGCAGAGGCTGCCAGGGCCAGGTGGTTCCCGGGGTGATGCTGACAAGTGGTGCCTGTCCAGCGGGACCTGCGCTGGCGGGGTGCACAGCGTGCATCCACCCCCTCAAAAAAATTGTTTTAATGGGAGACAGGACACTGGATCCAGCCTTTGGGCAGAGGCTGGGCTGCCTCAGGGATGTGGGGACCCCTGCAGCGTCAGAGGCCGTCGCTGTTTTGCTGGCGACTAGATTTTATAGTGGCCGGGGTGGGGAGGGGGGGCGGGTCTTGGGGTCGAGCCGAGCCTCTGGCCGGGGCAGGGCAGGGCAGGAGCCCCTTCCCAGAGCACCGCTGCGGGCAGAGGCTCCCGCCTTGTATATATTTCTCTTGCTGTGATTTGTATTAATTTATTACGGAGTGAGCCAGGACTTCCCCACGGCCCGGCAGGCAGGATGGTGCCGAGACTGGACTCGGGTGCCCCCCTGCTTTGGGAGCCCCCTCCAGCCCAGCCCGGCCGGCCCCGCTGCCCCGGGAACTGCATGTTTCTGCCAGGCGACCCTGTCCCCGCAGCGCCGCGCCGCCGTCCCCCTTTTCAGTCTCTTTTGTAAATGTGCCAAACGCTGCTGAGGCCACAGGCCGCACAGTAAAGAGCCTTTCGGAGCCCTGCGTGCAGGGACGGGGACAGGGGGCAAGGGGGGACCCCGAGGGCCGGGCTCCGCGGGGATGCTGGGTGGGATGCTGGGTGGGATGCAGAGCGGTGCCACCACCCCTTCTCCTAATGGGACCCCGGCTCGCTGGGGTGGAAGAAGCCATGTCAGGAAAAAAAAAAAGCTGTTTAATGCAGAGCCCTGAGGCCGGAGCAGGCTGGGGATGGTGTCCATGTGTCCGTATATCCTGGGGGGAAGCATGACCCCATCTCCCAGCAGTGGCATCTGTCCGTCTGTGTGCAGCCCCTGGGTGCCTCATCCTGGCTTCTAGCTCCCTGCGGGGACAGAGGCAGTCAGGGAGAGCTGCAGCATCCCTGGAGCTGATGGGGCACCCAAAAAGGATGTCCCAGCCAAAGGGGGCACAGACCCCATGTCCCATATCCAGCCTGCTCCCCCTGACCTCAGCACTCGGACCCTTGCAAGCAGTGGGGTGCGGGGACAGGGCCCCCGCTGTCCCTCTGGTGCAAGGCACGGCGTCACCACCAGCCCCAGTGGTGTCCCTCCGGCTGCCCCCTCACCCTCCACGAGGAGCCGGGCGGTGGAACGATCATCGAAGGCATCGCAGGTGTACGAGTCCTCATCCTCGGGCCCCACACGGTGGATGATGAGTGTGCGGTAGCAGTCCAGGTTGCAGATCTCATACTTGTCACCGGCAAATATCTCGGTGTCCCCACGGAGCCAGCGCACCCGGCCCCGGGCGTGGGACACGGTGCACTCCAGCGTCGCCTTGTGCCGCGCCAGCACAGTCTTGTCCCGCAGCGGCTTCACGATCCGGATGGGCAGCGCTGGTGGGGGGTGAGGGGGAGCCGTCAGCATTGTGGGGTGAGCGGTCTCCTGTGGGGACCTCACGAGCTGACCCTGGTGCACCCCAGCCCTGGTGCTGGAGCCCAGCCAGCCCCCACACCCCACACCGGTACCTTCCACCTGCAGGCTGGCCTCTGAGACGGCTGTCCCGGCCGAGAATCGGATGAGTCCCGCATCCTCGGGGCGCACGCCGCAGAGCAGCAGGAAATGCCGTGTCCCTGGGCAGGGAGAGGATGGCTCAAGGGGACGGTGATGGGCACCCATGGCAGGTGTGGGGGGGCAGAGACCACCCCTTTTGTCCACACATTCTCCCCTTGCTTGGATTCGCCCCCTCCCAGCCCCAAACCAGGTGTGGGGCCACCTACACCCCCACCTTCTTGCCGTATCTTCACCGTGCTGGAGACCTTGATTTTCTCCCCATCCCGGAACCACTCTCCCTTCACGTCCCCGTGTGACACTTCACAGGTGAAGACAGCGTTGTCGCCCTCCCGCACCTGGGCGTCCTGCAGGTCCTGGACGATGCAGACCTGGCGCTCTGTGGGTGAGGGACAGGGTGCCAGGGTGGCCGAGGGGGAGCACGTAGTTTGGGGGTGCGCATGCCCCCAGGGAGGTGGGTGGCTGTACCCTGGACGTGCAGGGTGGCGGAGGCCCGGCAGTCGCCGGCGTCGCAGGTGTAGATGCCGGCGTCGGCCAGCTCGCAGCGGCTCAGCTGCAGGACGCGGCGCCGACCCGCTGAATAGATGCGGCAATGGGGCCCCGGCCGCAGCTCCTGCCCGTCCTGCCCGGGGAGAGCGCCCTCAGGGCTGCAAGCAGGCAGCACCCCGCTGCTTTGTCCCCCCTCCCCTGCCTGCAGCCCCGGCACGGAGGGCAGCGGATGGGGGGGCAAAGCGGGGAGGAGGACACGGCCAGGCACTGCTGGGGGGGATTGGGGTAAACCCTCACCTTGAACCACTTCACCTCCGCGCTGGGGCGAGACAGCTCGCACTCGAAGCTGGCGACCCCTGTCTCTGGGACCCCCAGGTCCCGTGGGACCCTCACCATAGTGACCGGAGGCTCTGAGGGAGGAGGACACAGGGCAGGAAGGTTTGGTAGGGGAAAAGATATGGGCTTTGGGCTGTGGGGATGGGGAGATTTGCCCAGGGCGTCTCAGCATGGGGCAAGTGTGGCACTTCCCTGGGCACCACCATGGGCAAGCACTCATCACTGGTGTCCCAGCTGGCTCTAGACCCAGACCCTGGCTGGGGGGTCCCCACTGCTGAGCTCACATCTCCTCCGTGGGGACAGGGGGACACCTGCCAGCATGTGCCTGGAGTGGCCCAGCTGAGCCCTGGCATCTCCCCGGGGACCGAATGGCTGCAGGACGGGCAGTGCCAGTGCCACGTGCCCCCCTCCCCAGCCTGCCCCAGTGACCATACCCCGCACCAGCAGGCGGGCGCTGCAGCGCAGGGTGTCAGCGGTGAAGGTGACGGTGCCCGAGTCCTCCAGCGCCAGCCGCTCCAGCGTCAGGCTGTGCCCGCAGCCCGTGGCGCTGATCCGGCACGTGCCGCTGGGTTTCACCCGGATGCCATCCCGCGTCCAGACCCCGGGCACACCGGGGTGAGACAACTCCAGGTGGAAGGTGGCCGTCTCCTTCTCGAAGGTCTCCACGTCTACCAATGGCGTCTGGATCAACACCTTCCGGGCTGCAAGAGACCGGTGTCCACAAGCGGATTCCTGCTCCACCTCAGAGCCCTTGGCTTCCCAGTCTGTGCTTGCTGAAACGATTCCCTAAATCCTGTCCTTTTGACTAGGCTCCCACCCTGCCCATCCTTGAACCCCACACTCACCTCTCTGTTTGACCACCCTTTCCAACGACATACCAGCTTTGCCCACGCTCCCTCCTCCAGCCTGCAGTGCAGTTGCAGCAGGCGGGCACCCTCCCCATCCCCATCTCCATCTCATCTCCATCTCCGTCTCCGTCTCCGTCTCCGTCTACATCTATCTCCATCTCCATCTCCATCTCCATCTCCATCTCCATCTCCATCTCCATCTCCATCCATCCCCGTCCCCATCCCCATCCCCATCCATCCCCGTCCCCATCCCCAGCGTGGTACTCACGCTCCACGCAGAGCTTGGCCTGTGTGCGGTCGTGGAGGCTCTCGCAGCGATAGGTGCCACGGTCAGCGGGGCCGAGGCAGCGAATGGTGAGGGTGCGCCGGCACCCCGACTCCTGCAGCTGGTACTTGCTGCCCGGCTGGAGGAGGATGCCCTGCTTCAGCCACTGCACCTCGGCGGCCTCGTGGCTCACCTCCACCTCCAGGCACACGTCCCCCTGCTCCTCGGCCACCATGTCCCGCAGCTTCCGCACGAACAGCACCTGTGCCTCTGCGTGGCCAGTACATGGGGTCAGTGGCCACCTCGGGGGCTGTGCCCTGGGCTGTGCCCCAGCCGGCTCCTTCCCCCTCACCTTGCACGCTCAGCCGGGCTGTGCTCACCAGCCCCTCGGCGTTGGCCATCACGGTGCCTGCGTCGCCCGGCTGGCACTGCCGGAGGGTGAGGCTGTGGCACAGCCCACTCCTTGTCACCACCAGCCGCTCGCTGGGGACCACGGGCTGGCCATTCAGCTGCCAGGTCACGGCCACATCCTCGGGGGACACCAGGCACTTGAAGGTGGCGTCCTCTCCCTCCAGCACCGTCAGGCTCTGCAGCTCCGTGATGATTTCCACCACCCTGGGGACTACAGATGGGGTGTCAGGGCACAGCAGCGGGGAACCCCCATCCTGCAGAGCTGCTGAGCATCCCCACCATCACCGTGCCCAACACCCCCACCGGCCACATGGCAAAGGGGTCCCCAGGGTGGTGGCCAAGCCTTGGGCACAGCTCACCCTGCACCGTCAGCATCGCCAGCGTCCGGTCGTCGTTGGACTCGCAGCAGTACTCGCCGGCGTCCTCAGGCTCCACGCGGCTCAGCACCAGCGAGCGCTCTCGCCCCTCCGCCACCATGTGCCGGCGGGGGCCGGGCGCCAGCACCTGCCCATCCTTCCGCCACACCACGTCGCCCCGCGCCTTGCAGAGCTCGCACCACAGCACAGCACGCTCGCCCTGCCGCGCACGCACGTCCGACAGCCCGCGCAGGAACTTCACCTGCAGTTCTGCACGGGCAAACCCCCCATGTTGGCATCTGTGCCACCGGGGGGAGGCAGGGGGAAGTCCCCGGGCATCCCCACTGCCCCCCCACCACCCACCTCGGATGCTCACGTCGAACTGCATCTGGTCGTGGGGGGAGAGGCAGGTGTAGATGCCAGCATCCTCCTTGGCCACGTTGCAGAGGACGAGGCTGTGCACGCGGCCGTCCCGCCGCAGCTCGCAGCGCTCACCGGTCACCGCCGCCTGCCGCGGGCCCAGCCAGGTGACATCGGCTCGCTCCGAGGAGACGACGGCGGAGAGCACGGCACTGCCGCCCTCCAGCACCAGCAGCTTCTCCCGCTCCTCCCGTTTGTTCACAAACAGCACGGGCGCCTCTATGCCAGGGGAGCAGCGGGCTCAGCCACGCTCCCGCTGGCAGCACCGGCATGGGATGGGGGCATGAAGCATCCTGGCGCGGGGCAGGGGACCACTCCTGCCCTCTGCCATGGGTGAGGGACACCTCCAGGCTCACCTTTCACGTGCAGTGTGAAATGCACCTCATCGTCACCGGCATCGCAGAGGAAGATGCCACCGTCACCCAGCTCTGCTTGCTTGATGGTGAGGCTGCGTGCGGGGCCCTCGCTGCACACCAGCAGCCGCCCGCCCGAGCGCAGCGTCTGTCCATCCTTCTGCCACTGCACCACTGCCGTCTCCGGGGACAGCCGGGCCACCAGCGTCACGCTGTCCCCCTCCAGCACCTCCAGCGGGCTCTGTGCCTCCTCCTTGTTGACAATGCGCACGGGCTGGGCTGTGGGTGGGGGGGACAAGGCAGGGCTCAGGGGTGTCCCCGCAGCACAGGGCAATGCAAGGACAGGAATGCTGCGAGTGGAGGGGTGGCGATGCCCACACTGGGTCACCGTGGGGCAGGAGGGCTGTGGGGCTGATGGAGGTCATGGCGCATCCAGCTGCAGGATGCTGTGAGTGGCTGGGGGTTGCTGTGGGGCCAGCTGGGGGTCCCGGTGGGACCAGGCAGGGGTCCTGGTGGGGGAGGTGTACAGGCTGGTGGCGTCTGGCAGTGCCGATTCCCTTGGGGAAGGGACCCCAGGCAGGGACAGCAGCAGAGCCCATCACTCCTGCATCCCTTCCTGCACAGGCAGCTCAGCTGCTGGGTTGGGGCCATTAATTTTGGTGTGTTCCCCATCCCAAGTGCCTTGCCTGCTCCCCAGAGTCAGGACACCTGCCTGCCCCAGGCCCTCTCCCACCCTGCCCAGTCCTCCATCTCCAGCTGATAAGGGTCCGGGCTGAGCTCAGCCCTTGGCAGCCGAAGCAGGAGGAGCGGCGCCTGGGAGCCGGCCAAGGCTAAATTTAACCAGCCCCTGGCTGGGGGAGGCGGGAGGGACATGTCTCGCCACGACCCTGACATGTGCCTTTCTGACCAACGGCTCCTGTGGGGTTGGGGACAGGGCTCCCGCCCTCCCCTGACACACTGCCACCCTGGCCTCTGCCATCAGCGGGGTCACAGAGGCATCATCCCCTCCCATCGCCCAGGGCTGTGGCACGATCCCACCATGCTGGGGGTCCCCGGGGCGCTGAGCTCCTGCTGGCTCACCCGACACCTCCACGCTTGTCACCGCACGGTCGCTGGCGGCATCACAGACGTAGCACCCGGAGTCGCCAGGCTGCGCCCCACGGATGGTGAGCTGCCGCAGCACTCCATGGGCTTTGACCTGCACCCGCTCACCCGGCTGCACCTCCTGGCCGTCCCGGAGCCAGCGCACGGTGGCATCGGGCCGGGAGAGCTCATAAGCCAGCACCAGGTCCTCCCCGGCCACCAGGCAGCGATGCTCCATGGTGCCCATGCTGCCCACAATGGTCACCGGTGGCTCTGGGACTGGAGAGACGGGCTGTCACCACAGGAGCAGCAGCCTGTGCCGGGTGCTGCAATGGCCGGATCCTGTCCGGACCTCCACTGGCTGCAGCTGGGCAGTGCAGGGGTTTCCACAGACCCCCCGCATGGGGTGCAGTCCACTCCCTGTGTCCCCCCCACCGGCCTCCCCATGCTCACTGCCACCCAGTCCAGCCCCACACCATCCTGGCAGCAACCAGGGACTCACCTCAGTCTTTGCCCCACTGGCTGTCCCCCCCAAGGACCTCCTGCTCACCTTCCACGGTGATGAAGAAGACAATGCTGTCATCACCAGTGTCGCAGAGATACTCCCCCGCGTCCCTGCCTGTGGTGCCCAGGATGATGAGGGAGCGGCGCGCGCCGTCCTCCTCCAGCCGCACACGCCCCGTGTCCTGTAGCTTCTCCCCGTCCTTGTACCACTTCACCTCCCCGTGGGCGTGCGAGAGGTGCACCTCCAGCACCAGGTCCTCCATGGCCCGGCAATGCCGGTGGGTGGGCAGGATGTCCCTCTCCAGGATCCTGACCAGCGGGTCTGTAGCACCCAACACCAACAGAGCTGTGGCCTCCGAGGTCCGTGCACCCAGCACGCCCCACCAGGTTCTCCCCCAGCCTCTTGCTCACCCAACACTTGGACGGTGAATGTCACTGCGTCATCAGTGGCATCGCAGACGTATTTTCCTGAGTGCTCGGCTCGAGCGGCGGGGATGAGCAGGCGGCGGTGGGCACCCTCCTCCTCCAGGACCAGGCTGCCCCCAGCCTCCAGCCTGACGCCCTCCTTGGCCCAGTGCACGGGTGCATCCGCACGGGACAACTCACAGCCCAGCGTCACCGTCTCCCCCGGGGACACCGTCACGACAGGGGGAGTTCCGAGAGGCTGCAGGATCCTCACCGGCAGCTCTGTGAGGATGGCGTAGCCATGATGCAAAGCAGTGCAGGGACAATATGGCCCTGGGGACACCTCTGCTGACAGCCCAAGGCAAGTAGCCGTGCTGGGTGGCCCAGCACCCGGTGGGGTGGGCACCCACCAGCTCCGTCACTACAGAGGAGCTGGTCCCCTTTCCCCAGGCTGGGAAAGACCCCACAGCCAGAGCCCTGTCCATGTGTCCCTCCTACTGGGTCCTCACTGACCTGACACCTTGACGTCGAAGGAGACGGCCTCATCCTTGCTCTCGCAGATGTATTCGCCCGTGTCCTCCGCGCTGCTCCTGGGGATGAGAAGGCAGCGCCAGGCCCCCTCTGCCAGCAGCAGCAGGTTGTCGGTCTCGTCCACCTCCAGCCCATCCTTGAACCAGCGCACTGGAGCATCCGGCACAGAGAGCTCGCACCGCAGCTCCACGCGCCCCGGCGCCTGCACCGGCAGCTCCAGCGAGCGCTGCGGAGGGTGCAGGATCCTCACTGGCGGCTCTGGCGGGGATGTGGAGGAAGGGTGTGACACCTGCTCTCTGCACCGCTCCTGCCTCTGGTGTCCCTACTTACTGTCACCTGCATCCCTGTCCCCTTGGGGTTGTGTGGATGCTACAGACTCTTGCCCCAGTGCAAACGGGCAGGATCTGCTCAAGGGCAGAGGTGGTGGCCACAAGGTGCCAGCCCAGCACAGCTGGAGGGGGGCACCCACCAGCTCCTGGGTGAAGCAGCCACATCCCCTCCTCCGCGATGTTCAGGGCAGGGATCAGCACTGGTGACCCCATGGCACAGAGCCGGGGCAGTGCTGCCCTTCCCAGCAGGACGTCCCTGCTGTGCCACCAACCTGCCACCAAGACGCGGTAGGAGACAGACGTGTCCCTGGCATCGCAGACGAACACCCCCGTGTCCTGCGGCCGGGTGCAGGGCAGCACCAGCCGGCACCGCAGCCCCTCCTGCTCCAGCACCAGGCTCTCGCCCTCCTCCACCTCCTCCCCGTCCTTGTACCAGCGCACTGGGGCCTCCAGGTGGGACAGCTGGCACCACAGCTCCACGCGCTGCCCAGCCACGTAGGTGTGGGGGGCCTCCTCATTGGAGCTGACTATCCTCACTGGTGCCTCTGCCGGGGAACACATGGTGGGGCTCAGCTGTGGTGGTGGGTGAGCCCCACAGGAGGATGGGCACCCACCGGGCAGCTCACCGCTCACGGTCACCCTGAAGCTGGTGGCATCATCCCCGGCATCGCAGGTGTACGTCCCTGAGTCAGACAGCGCAGCTGCGGGGATGTGCAGCCTCCGCAAGCATCCCTCCGAGCAAACAGCCAGGACCTTGGTCGGGACCACAGCCTCACCGTCCTTCAGCCAGTGGATGGGGGCATCTGGGGGGGACACCTGGCACTCCAGCAGCACGGGAAGCCCTGCCATCACCTCCTGGAGCTTCTGTGCTTCAGGCAATGGGGTGATGCGGACCTGTGGAGCTGAGAGGACCAAGACCCTGTGTCACTTGGTGTCCATGCTACCTGCTCTGGGGCCAGCAGCCAGGGTCATCCCAGCCCTGCAGTGCTGGTGGCTGAAAGGCGAGGGAGCACCAAGGCTGGGACACGAGGTGGCGTAACCCGTTGGTAGGCAGCATGGCTGTGCTCTGGGGTGCAGAGGGGCAGCGTGGCACAGGGCTCTGAGAGGAGGCAGAGCAGCTGATGTGCCCCTGCCTGCATCCCCCTCCAGCCCGGGGGCACGGGCAAGGAGCCGCTCACAAGGAGGCGAGGGGCAGCCAAGATGCTGCAGCTGCCAGGGGGATGGCAGCGTGAGAAGGGAGCCGGAGCAGAGGGAGAAGGGGGAGAGGGTCGTAGCTGTGCATCGCACCCACCTGCCACGGTGACGGTGTAGAAGACAGAGTCCCCACCAGCATCGCAGACAAACTCCCCCGCATCCTGCGGCCGGGCGCAGGGCAGCACCAGCCGGCACCGCGGCCCCTCCTGCTCCAGCACCAGGTTCTCGCCCTCCTCCACCTCCTCCCCATCCTTGTACCAGTGCACGGGGGCCTCCGGACGGGACAGCTGGCACCACAGCTCCACGCGCTGCCCAGCCACGTAGGCATGGGGGGCCTCCTCGTTGGAGCTGATGATCCTCACCGGTGCCTCTGCTGGGGAGAGATGCACTCAGCAAGGATGTAAAGACCAGTGCAGGTGATGGTGGCAGTCACAGCATTGGGTTTAAGGCTTGGAAGGCACGACCTTACATGCGTTTCCGCATAGCACAAGCGGCCGGGCTGCCCTGCCCAGGGCTCCTGCTGCTCCTCACCCATCACACCCAGCAGGAGCACCCGGCTTCCTGCCTGGCCGTAAATCGCTGCTGTGTCCCAGCTCCTGTGGTACCTGCTCTGCTCTGCCCTGGGATGGAGCTGAGGGATGCGGAGGGGGGATGTAGATAGGCAAGTGCCTCATTAGAGAGCCCCAGCACTGCTAGTTGCCATCTGTGATGCCAGCACTGGCCCCTGTGGCTGCCCTGCTGGGGGGCGCGCATCCCTCCAGCCATGTCTCTGTTTCGGAGGCCACCGGGTCCCTGCCTGGTGCTTCTGGCTCAGCTCAGCCCTTGGCATTTGCTCGCACTGCGGCGCAGGCATGTGGCTCACTTGCAGCCAGCATCCCCTTCCCTCTGGCTCACCAGGACCCGGGACACCACGCCAGATCACAGTGCTCGCTGAACGTCGACATTAGTGGGTTACACACATGCGTGCCACTGCTCACATCTCCCCCCTGACTTGAGTCTGGACCTCAATAGCCAGAGGAGCCCCCAGTACAAGCATGAAGTGACCAGCCCTGCCCTTTCCTGGGAGAAGGTCAGGATGCGGCTCCTGCCTGCAGCAGCCAACACTGCCTGCCCAGCCACACGTGTCACAGCGTGCTGTAGCTGGCCCAGACTGTGCCGTGGTGCTCAGCCAGCCCACGGCTTGGGTGGGCACGGGGCACAGCTGGCCCCAGAGCACGCTGGCAGCCGAACAGCGACCTGCCCTTCTCACGGCCCGCAGCTGCCCCATGCTGGGCATCCATGCTGGGCGTCCGGGCTGCAAACTTCCCAGACAGTCTCCAGCCACGATGCCCAGCCTCAGCAGCACACCGCAGCCCCACAGCGCGCGAGAGCGGCGCGGCGCCAGTTTGCGGCATTCAACCTGCACCACGCTGAGCCTGCGTCCGCCCGGGCTCCCTGATCAAACGCTCGGCGGCCGCCTGGCTCCCCGGACCTGCTAAAAGCAATCACGTCGCTGCAGTGCAGCTGGAGATGTTGAGCGGGACCAAAGCGATGAGGGGGCAACGTGCCAGCCCTCGGCGGGCAGTGCTGCTCTGGCCCCAGCCCCACTGCCGGCTCCGAGGGAGCCCGGGCACTGGGCAGCTGCCGGAAAACCCAGAGGCGAGCGGGGGCGGCCGGGCTCGAGGCAGACGGGCTCCACGCTGCAGCAGCCCCTGGGGATAGCTGGGATGCCTTGGGGAAACCCAAGCATGCCGCAGCGGCACTGACTGCAGCAGCCAGCCCGGCACTCGTGCCGGAGGGGTGCCAGCCTGAGTGTCCTGGCACCCGCACCAAGTCCCACCGGTGACACCGATGGCCGAGTCCTGACCAAACCGAGCAAGCCTCTCTAAGACCCTTCCATCTCAGTTATGCAAAGCTGCTCAGCTGAAAGGCTGAGCTTCAGCAGATGGTGTTTCCCCCTCCCATCCCAGGGAAGCCGAGCTCTCCATACCCCGCACCCCTGCGGGATGGATGATGTCTCTTGCCTCTGCCCAGAGCAGACACTGCCCGCCCTTCCTGCTGGCCAATTTTGCCTTTATCACACTAAAATCCTCCTTTTTTCACCCGCTCGGCGGTCACCACTTCACTGACTCTTCAAGTATCTCTTATCACTCATCCCATCTTCATGCCTACATCCTCGGCCATCAACTTTAGCACTTTGCCGCATATTAACACCGTGCGGAGGCTTTACCGCTGCAGTCACGCAGCCTTTTAACCGGGCTTTAGCTCTGTCCCTGGTCGCCTTCCTGTGGTTGCGGGATTGTGGGTTTCGGGGCCAGCAAGGGGAAGTCTTTGACTCGCTTTCAGCTCTCATTATCCTCTGCCAGCCGGCAACGCCAGCAGCCGCTCCACGGCTGGGGCAGCCCCTGCGGGACGCCGTCCCCTGCTCGCACCCAGCAAACACCACCCCATCGTCGGTATCCAGGCAACCGCTAATTTTCAGGTCAGTAATTAACACTATCCGTCAGAATGATGTCCGACTGCAAGTCACCCCACGCCAGGTGCTGGGCTCACTATTTTTAGGATCTCGGAGGAGGACTTGTTTACTGGCCGTGGCAGAGGTCCGGCAAAGACCCCGGCATGGAGGTGTTGGGTGCCCTCAGGAGCCTGAGCTTTTCAGACTGGTAGAACGAGGTGTCCCCTTTGCCAGTCAGTCTGGGTTTTATGCACCAGAGCTGCTGCAAAGACCCTGACTGACTGACCAACTGACCTGCTGATGAGGACCCATCAAGAGCATCTCTGACAAGCATTCCCAACCCCAGAGCAGTGATAGTGACCTGTGCTGTAGCACTCTGCACCATGGAAGAAAGCCCCCCAAGAGGTGATCCCACGAGTCCACCTGCATTGTACCCACCTGCTACGGTGACGGTGTAGAAGACAGAGTCCCCACCAGCATCGCAGACAAACTCCCCCGCATCCTGCGGCCGGGCGCAGGGCAGCACCAGCCGGCACCGCGGCCCCTCCTGCTCCAGCACCAGGTTCTCGCCCTCCTCCACCTCCTCCCCATCCTTGTACCAGTGCACGGGGGCCTCCGGACGGGACAGCTGGCACCACAGCTCCACGCGCTGCCCAGCCACGTAGGCATGGGGGGCCTCCTCGTTGGAGCTGATGATCCTCACCGGTGCCTCTGCCGGGGACATGGGGGGAGGCTCAGCACAGGCACCCAAAAGGCAGCAACGTTCTGCCCCATCATGGGGGCAAGAAGAGGGGCAGGGGCATTTCTGTCAGGAGGTGGGCTCCACGCTCTCCCGTGTGGTCCCCAGCTCACCGGTCACGGTCACCACGAAGCTCACAGCATCGTCCACGGCGTCGCAGGTGTACACACCAGTGTCCGAGGGACTCACCGAGCGGAGCAGCAGCCTCCGCACACATCCCTCCGCCTGCACTGCGATAACATCATCCAGGGGCACAGCCTCGCCGTCCTTCAGCCAGCGGACGGGGGCAGCCGGGGGGGACACCTGGCATTCCAGCAGCACGGGCAGCCCCGTTGGCACCTCCCGGAGCCGGTCAGCCTCGGGCACCGGGGTGATGCGGACCTGCGGGGCTGAGAGACATTGTGGAGGGGTGAGAAGCATCCTCCAGCATGAGAGCCTCTGCTGCTCTTCTCCTGGCAGGACACTGCTCACCTTGCACGTGCAGCGTGGCCGAGTCCCGCACATTGCCGGACACGAAGGTGACCTGGGCCCCGCTCTCGGCCAGCCGCGCTCCCCGGATAAGCAGTGAGTGCTCGGTCCCACGGTGCTGCACGCTGCACCGGCTGCCCGCAGCATCCTCCTCCTCCTTGCCCAGCCTGGCACCGTTGAGGAACCACGCGCCCTGCACCGTGGCCGACAGCTCCAGGGAGAACCACGCATCCTCGCCATCCCGCACCCGCACGTCCTGCAGACCCCTCTCCAGGCGAGCTGCTGGGGCTGGAGCACGGCCAGTCTCAGCCCCGGTGGCACTGGCCAGCAGCGTGCTGTGGCACGCCATCCCAGCTGGCCCCTGGGGAGAGTCAGGTCCCGGGGTCGGGGTGGAGGGGGAATCCCCAGTTTGGCACCCTCACCGAGATGCACAGAGCTGGGGAACTCCACGGGGCTGCTCCGGCCGTGCTCGTTGGCGGCGCAGACGCGGAAGCAGTAGTCGGCCTCGCGGGGCACGCTGTCACCCAGCACCCGCACGCGGCCGGGCAGGTCGGTGGCCAGGCACTGCACCCACTCGCCCCCGGCCGCCTCTCGCCGCTCCAGCAGGTAGCGGCTGGGGGGACGGAGGTGGGCGTCGGGCGCGGGGCACCAGGTCAGCAGCGCTGCGTTGCTCTCCGCCACGCTCATCTCGGCTGCCACCGGCGCGCTCGGGGGGTCACGCTTCACACCTGCAAGTCACAGCCTGCGTTGCCTGCTTGGGGACAGCAGCGAGGCTCCCGGTGGGGTGGCAGAAGGGCCGAGGGGGGCTACACAGCCTGTTTCTCTGGGAAAGCAGAGAAACAGGTGCTCTCTGATGGAGAGGATGGAGAGGATGGTCTTGCTCCCATGTAGCGTGGTGCCGGTTACAGGGGTTTGTGAGTGCCAGCGAGGCTGGGGCCCTGGAGCCCTGCTAAAAGCACACTTCCCCAAAAAAACATCGCAGCATCACGTCCCCAGCGTAGTGGGTCCCCATCCCATCTCTCCCATCCCTGTGTCAGCCTCCCGTGAATGGGCAGGACGGAGGATGCGGGGCCCCTCCGAGCCTGAGGCTTACATTTGACGCGGAGCTGGGAGGACGTCTGCGATTCCCTGACGGCGAAGGAGATGATGCCCGCGTCCTGGCGGGTGACGTGCACCAGCACCAGGAGGTGCGTCCTGCCGAAGCTCTTCAGCACGGTGCAGGGTGACTCCTGCAGCTGCATCCCATCTCGGCTCCAGCAGATCCCCTCCAACGCCTCCCGCGTCTCCACGCAGAAAACTGCGTTTTCCCCCTCCATCACATCCAGCTTCCGTGGCAGCCGCTTCGTGATCACCCCTACGAGAAGGGATGTGTGAGGGCTGGGGAGGGATGCTGGGGAGTGGGCCAGGTTCCCCGGTGTGGGAGAGAGGAGGAGGAGGAGGTCGAGGAGGGGCAGCAGCAGGCACCATGGCCAAACAGTGGGAGGGCGGATGCTGGAGGTGGTGGGGAGCATGGCAAGGAGGGGGACAGGAAGGCAAAGCCATACTGCCAGAGACCTTCTCCCCACCTCGGACAGAGACCTCGGCGATGCTGCGCCCCTTGTCCTTCATCTGGCAGAGGTAAATGCCGTCGTCGTCTGTGCGGGCATCGCGGATGGTCAGGCGCCGCACCACGCCTCGCTCTTCCATCACGTACTTGTGGCTGGGCTGCAGCTCCCTGTCCTCCAGGTACCAGGCGGTGGGGATGGTCTCCAGCGGCACCTGGCACTCCAGCACAGCATCCTCCCGCTCCGCCACCTCCACATCCACCAGCTGCACCTGGAACCTCAGCCGGTGCTCTGCCACCGGGAGAGATGGGCGCTGAGGAGGTGCGGGGGGGATGACACCCACCGGCAGCCCTTCGCTCGGGGCTCTCCCAGCTTGCAAATAGCGCCGAGTCCTTGGCCCTTCTCTGCCCCTCTCCTCTTCAGCCCACATGGGACGGTCACTGCCCCCGGGAAGCACATCACCCAGAGCAAGGGGAACCAGGGCATGGGCTGGGGACACCCAGCAATGCCCCCAGCATCTCAGCGGGGAGTTTTGGGGGATGCAGGAGCTGGCAATGCACGATCACAGCCCAGAAAGCCAACCGTATCCTGGGCTGCATCAGAAGTGTGGCCAGCAGGTCAAGGGAGGTAATTCTGCCCCTCTACTATGCTCTGGTGAGACCCCACCTGGAGTACTGCATCCAGCTCTGGAGCCCCCAACATGAGAAAGACATGGACCTGTTGGAGCGGGTCCAGAGGAGGGCCACAAAGATGACCAGAGGGCTGGAGCACCTCAGACTGAGAGAGTTGGGGTTGTTCAGCCTGGAGAAGAGAAGGTTCTGGAGAGACCTTATAGCGGCCTTCCAGTAGCTAAAGGTGACCTACAGGAGAGCTGGGGAAGGACTTTTTACTAGGGCATGTAGTCATAGGACGAGGGGGAATGGCTTAAACTGAAAGAGGGAAGATTTAGATTAGACATGAAGAGGAATTTTTTCACTGTGAGGGTGGTGAGACACTGGACCAAGTTGCCCAGAGAAGTTGTGGCTGCCCCATCCCTGGAGGTGTTCAAGGCCAGGCCGGATGGGGCTTTGAGCAAACCTGGTCTAGTGGGAGGTGTCCCTGCCCGTGGCAGGGGGCTTGGAACTCGATGATCTTCAAGGTCCCTTCCAATCTACACCATTCTATGATTCTACGCACGCCAGCACGCTGCAGCAGGCATCTCGGTGGAGGGGAGCAGCAGGGTGCAGGTGGGGGATACACCGGGTGCTGGGTCACCCCAGCCACGGGCTGTCCCCAGCTGGCAGGGCAGCTCTGGGAGACGGGGATGCCGCCAGTGCAGACGCTTGGAGCCGTGCCCTGCAGGGCTGCCCGCCAAAACCACTCGGCACTCCAGGGGAATTTGTCACCAAGGCACTGTCCCTGCTCCCTGCTGGTGGCTGGACACCCACAGCCCTCCAGAGACACCTCCTCTCTGCTTGCAAGGAGAGAGGGGTATGGAGGGGGACACAGCTCCTCGAGGGAGCCCAGCATCCCCCGCTTCCATCCCACAGCTCTGTCTGGAGGAGCCTGGGGTGACCCCAGCTGCATGGGGCAGGAGGGAGCCCAGGGATGCTGGGCTCACACACAGACACATCCCTGCCAGATGAAAAGCCCTGGACTGTTCCCCCAGTGCCCGGTGGCCCCTGGCAACACTTGGCCACGCTCCTACCTTTCACCTGGAGCTGCACCGCGCTGAGGGTCTGGCCAGCAGTGTTGGACGCGGTGCAGATATACAGGCCCTGGTCCTGGGGTTTGCAGTACAGCACCTTGAGGATGAAGTAGCCCTCCCGGTCCTCGTAGATGAGGTGCCTGCGGCCGGGGATGAGGGGCTCACCATCCTTCTGCCAGATGATCTCTGGTTTGGGCTTGCCAGTGACGTAGCAGCGAAATTTGGCGTGCTTCCCCGCGCTCACGGCAAACGCCTTGGCCCCCGGCACCCCGGCCGGCACTGTGCCATTGGGCACCCGGGTCTCCGGTCCCACACGCCGTTCCACCACATGCCGCCTCCGCCGCTGCTGCCGCTCCGCCAGCAGCTTGGGACCATCAGCAGGAGAGCCATTGGGGAGCCCATCCGGCGGTGCCCGTGGTTCAACCAGGAGCACAGCAGCGGCCAGGGCCTCCCGGGAGCCGCTGCGTGCCCGGCACACGTACACCCCCCCATCCGGGGGCCGGGTACCAAACAGCTTCAGAAAGTGCCAGTCGTCCGGCTCCTTCCCCACGGCAAAGTGGCTGCTCTCAAAGAGATCGGAGAGCTTGCGCCCATCCTTCTCCCACTCCAACACTGGGCAGGGCTGGCCGGACACCCTACAGGTGAACATCACATCGTCCCCCCGGCACACCCGCGTGGATGAGGGGGCGACAAGGAAGGTGGGCACCTCGCCACCCGAGCATCCATCCTCCTCCAAGGGTTCCCCCGCCTCCACCTTGAGCGTGGCAGCGGCGTAGGTCTCACCAACACTGTTCCTGGCCTTGCAGATGTAGAGCCCGCTGTCTTGAGGGGTGGCGTGGGACACCAGCAGGGTGTACAGGTCCCCCTTGGCCTCCACGTGGAAGCGGCCGGAGGGCTCAATCGGGTTCTTGTCTTTCTCCCAGAGGATGCTCGGCCGGGGGTCGCCCGTGATCTGGCAGCTCAGGACGGCATCGGCGCCACTTTGTACCGTGAAGGCACGTGGATAGGCCAGGAACCTGGGGGCTCCCCCAAACCCCTCCATTGCCACCTTCCCGGGGTCACGGCAGGAGGTTGGCCAGGGCAGCAGCGGGGATCATCAGCCTGGGGGGATGCACAGACCAACAGCGATGGGGGCTCAGGCTTCAGAGAAGGGACCAGCATGGACCGAAGCCCCCAGCACCGAGTCTGTGTGACAGGAGCATCGCCTCTGAGCACCCCGGTCTCGCTGCATATGCTCCTGTGTCAGCCCAAATCACCCATTTCCCAGCCCAGCAGCATGAAAAGAGGTGACAAAAATTGACTCCCAAGCTGCCTGACCCAGGGTCTCAGAGGAGACCCCAGCTGCGGGGGCGGCGGGGGGGACCACTGCCTCGATGGGGAGCACAGGCAGCTGCTCGCTGGGTGCCGGGGACAGGGATGGCCGAGGCAGGACGGCCCCAGCCCACCCCTTCCCCACCCGCGGGGCATTCCTGCAGTATCGGGTGGTGGCAGAGCCGCATTCCTGCAGCATCTGGGCTGGCTCAGCAGGCAGGTGCTGATACGGGGCTGTCGCAGGCAGGAGGCACCCGGTCGGTCGGATCCAGGCGCTTCCTCCCAGGCTCGGAGGGGCAAAGGACCCCCCCCGCACCCAGTGGTCACCCCGCAGGGTCCTGCCATGGGGAAAAGTGGGGGTCCCCCTAGAACAGGTCCCCCCTCTGGAATGTGGTCCCACAGGTGGGATCCAGCCTTTGGGTATTGAGAGCCAAGGCTGGAAATTATCAGCCCCAGGGGAAGAGGGAAGGCTGGGGAGAGGGGTCCTGCTTTTGGAGGGCACTGCCTCCATCCCCAGCGCTGTGGGTGACTGTGCCCACAGGCAGGAGCGGGGCAGGGTGCTCCGTGCCTCCCCTGGGCGAACACACCCCGGCCTCTGCCTGCACCATGGCTGGGGCTGGTGCAGAGGTGTTGGCTTCCCTGAGGCAGCGCAGAGGGAAGAGAAACCAAAATACTCCCTGGATGAGCCAGAGGGGACGGGTGGGAGAGGGCCAGTCCCCGAGGAGTGGCAGAGACCAGGGCCAGCTTCTCCTCCCAGACCTCTACCCTGGGGACGGTGCATCCGTTCAGAGCCACCTCCCCGGCCACCCTTTCCAGACACACGGGCCACCCCATGGCAGTGCCCACAGACCCACACAGCCCCGATGGCTCGGCCGTCCCGCTGCCCCCTTCAACCACCCCCTTTCCCAATCACCCTGCCCCACGCCGCCCCACAGCCCAGTCCCCTGCCCCACGCACGCACCTCGCTCCGCCGCCTCTCCCCCGTGTCTCCCAGTGCCGCCACCAGCTCCTGCTACTTCCCCCAGCTCCACTCCCCGGGGTGTCAGCGCGCAGGGACCAAACGTTACAAATGCCTGCAGCTGCTGTCCCCAAAAATACCCTCTGATGACACGCCGGGTTGATAAGACTGAGCCTGCTCCATTCAGCGCCTCGCCGGGGCAGGGCTGGCCTATGTATAGCAGCCCGGTGGCAGCCACCCGGCCCTGAGCGGGCAGGCAGAACTCCGTCTCCGGAGTCCTGGTGTGCTGCAAACCCAGCTCAGCCCATGGCAAGAGGCACCGCACCGCACGGGGTGCATGGCATGGGGCGCACGGTTTGGGGCACCAGGCTGCAGTAGGACAGGACATGCCATGCAGGACATGCTGCACAGGGTGGGATGCGCCGCAGCGGATGCTGCACGGGATGCCAGGCTGCAGAGGGTGGGATGCGCCATACAGACCACGCTGTGTGGGATGCTGGGGTGCAGGAGGAGCAGGGGGGGTGCGGAGGCTGCCCGCCACCCCGCAGGCAGGGCTGCTGGATGGGGGACACCTGGCACTGTCCCCACAGGCAGCAGCGGGAGGAAGGGCAGGTCCTCCTGCCCCAGGAGCCAGCCTTTGGCCAGCCAGCCCAAACTGCACCGTGGCATCCTTCTCCCAGCACTGCTGTGGGGTGTCCAGCTAGCCAGGCTCTGCCTCACCTCTTCCTCCTCCTCCTCCTCTCCTGAAGTGGGTCCAGCCTTTCCCAGACCCATACAGGACGAGGACCTCCTGCTTCATGTCCTCAGGACCTCTCCAGCCTCCAGGCTGCCCTGGAGATGCCACAGCCACCCTCCCCAGGGCCCTGTCCTCACATCCCAGCTGCCCTGTGACCCTGATGTGTCCCAACCATCCCTGGCAGGAGGGTCCCCTGCCTGCCACCCCCAGTGTGGGCACCCACACTGGAGCCTTGCCGGGATCTGTACCCCACTGGGTCCCTGCCCAGATGTTCCTGCTGTGCACAGCCGCCACCACCACCCACTGTCCCTCCAGAAGCCCCAAATCTGCAGCTCCTCCACCACAGAGGGCACCCAGCACCAGCAGCTGCAAAGGCCGCCCAAGGTGCTCCCTGCATCCCTGCCAGCAGAGAAGAACCTTCCTGGCAGCACCCTGCCTGCAGCCCAGTCTCCTCAGCCCCACGCACCCACTGCCCCCGGCAGCATCGCCCCCCCCACTACCCCGCGCGAGCGCCGTCCCCCCCGAGACCACACTGTCCTTGCAGTCCTCGCATTCCAGACGTCTCAGCGCTTTCGCTGCCCAGAGATAATATTCACGGCGAGCAGACGTTTGCGTCAGTGTCAGATAGGTCTCAATGCCACCCTGCCCCGGGGGGAGTGCCGCGGGCAGACAGGCTGGGCAGGCAGGCAGGAGCCCGCGGCAGAGCCCCCCGAGCCGCCGGCCCGCTGCGCACCCCATGGTCATGCTGCTCCTCCTGCACCTGCTGCCTGCCCTGCTGCCCACCGCCGTCCTGGCCAGCTGCACCGGGGCTGGTGCCGATCGGCAGCTCATCCTGGCCAAGGTGCGGGCTCGGGTGCTGGAGCATCTGAACCCACCGCTTCACCAGGAGGAGCCCCAGAAGGAGGCGAGGAGGGTGCACCGGAGAGACGTCCTTGAAAACACCGATGTGGAGCTCAATGAGCCGGAGGACACCTCCCAGGTGATTCTCTTCCCTTCCACAGGTGAGGATGCCCTGGTGGGATGGAGAGAGTGGTGGGGTGAAGCAGGGTCAGGGCTTGGATAAGGGGGATACAGCAGGATGGAGGGGCTGCTGAGGGGGTCTGGGGAGAGCAGAAAGAGGGTACACCAGGCTGGGGCATGGGCAGTATGGTGGAGAGCCAGGAGGTGGAAAGGGATGGCCAGCAGGGACAGGCAGAGCAGCCCAGGACACAGGGAGGGAGAGGGGCAGGCGGCACAAGAGGGTGGACAGGCTGGGGAATGGCTGGGCCAGGTGGGATGCGGCGAGATGGGGTGAGCTGAGGAGAAGGCAGGGTGGGATAGGGTGGGATGCTAGGGAATGGGGCAGGATGCTGGGAAATGGGATGGGACACTAAGGAACAGGGCAGGATGCCCAGCTATAGGGCAGGAGCTGGGGGATGAGGGCAGCGATAATGGACCGGCCCAGGGCACAGTGGGGCTCAGCTGCGGGGCGCAGTGCAGTGGCTGCTGCGTAGCACTAGATATCATCTTCCCTGCACCCTGCCACAGCCTGTGCCGGCAGCTGGGTGCCCCACCAGCACCCTGGGGACCCTCTGCGACACCCCACCTCCCTCCTAGTGTCAGGGACCCTCCCCAGGTTTGGGCATGCACCCTGAGCATCTTTGTCCCCTCCCGCAGACGTGCCCTGCGAGCCCATGCAGCCAGACAAGCTGCTGGAGGAAGAAGGGATTTTCACTTACCTCTTCCAGCCCTCGGCGCACACCCTGAGCCGCGCGGTGACCTCTGCCCAGCTCTGGTTTTACACCGGCCCCTCGGCTGCCCCCAACCACTCAGCCCCTGATGTGCTGACCCTGTCGCCGCAGGGCCGCATGCCGGTGACGGCCACGGCGGTGCGGACGCCCGAGCACTGGACAGTGTTTCACTTCGCCCCGGCGCTGCTGCCCCAGCTCTCGCAGCCGCTCTTCGTGCTCCTGGTGCGCTGCCCCGGCTGCCCCTGCCTGGCCGATGGGGACAAGATGCCCTTCTTGGTGGCCACCACCCGGGCGAAGGGCAGCGAGAGGGCTCGCCGCTCCGCCGTGCCCTGGTCTCCGGCCGCCCTGAGCCTGCTGCAGCGCCCGTCCGAGGACCTGGCCGCCCACACCAACTGCCGCCGGGCTTCCCTCAACATCTCCTTCGAGGAGCTGGGCTGGGACAACTGGATCGTGCATCCCAGCAGCTTCGTTTTCCACTACTGCCACGGGAGCTGCGCCGAGGGCCACGGGCTGAGCCACCGGCTGGGCGTGCAGCTCTGCTGCGCCGCCCTGCCCGGCACCATGCGCTCCCTGCGCGTCCGCACCACCTCCGACGGTGGGTACTCCTTCAAGTACGAGACGGTGCCCAACATCCTGGCCCAGGACTGCACCTGCGTCTAGGGCATCCTGCAGCCCGGCCCTGGACAGTGATGCCTCCCCGGAGGAGTCGCTCGCCCAGGGGACCACCGGCCCCATGCTGCAGGGACCAGAAGGACCTGGCGGGGGGGGTGGGGATGGGGGGGTGTTGGGCTGTGTCACCCTCCCCTGCACAAGCCGGAGTTTTGGGTTGTCCCCAATACAGTCATGCTGCCAGACCTGCCCCGCGGCAGTCCCCAGCCTGGAGCAAGCCGAGGTATGGCAGGTCTGGGACAGGCACAGCCTCGGGCAGAGGCACCGACCCCCTGCCGAAGCCAGCCCGCTGTCTGCAACCAGCTCAGCGCCCCCCCGCTTCCCTCCACCCACTCCCCTCCAGCAATTTCCCCCCCCCCAAATAATAGACTTGAGATCCCGCTCCTGCTGCGGAGCGCCACGGCCTCCCCGTGCTCCCAGGCAGGGCCAGGCTGTCGCCGCAGGGATCGGGATGCGCCAGGGCGAGCCCATGCCAGGACCTCGCACGGGTGGCGGGGCTGGTGGCACGCACGGCGCTGCAAGCGAGCCCTCTCCCGGCAGCACGGCCTGTTGAAAACCGTAACGGGATGAGTGAAATAAACCTGTTCCCTTTACCAAAACAGCCTGGAAACACCAGCTTCCATCAGAGGCGAGCCATGGAGGCGGCACGCGGTTGTGCAGTGGGAAGTGAGCTCCCCGCTGGCTTTCGGCCAGAGGGAGGAGACAGGCAAGTGCTGCAAGAGGAGTCTGGCTCCGACCCGGTGTCCCAGAGAGGGGACTGGGATGTTTTGGCCAAAACCGGGGCACGGCATGTCTGCGTTTGATCTGACCTCCGGGCAGGGGAGCGCAGGGCAGGACAGCATCCCTTCTGCTCCGGGATGGGGAGGTGTGGGGAAGCCCCTCACAGGGCCCCTCGCCGAGGACGGGACCACACGGTAACGTGGCTGGCGCAATCCCGTTGCTCCACCAGGCCGATGGAGGCTGCCCCGGCCGCAGCCGCCTCCGCACGGCAGGAATGACTGAGTCACCCCGGGGCCGAGCAGGGAGGTCCCAGGGCAAGCGGGCGGCGCTGCCCACCCCAGCCCAGCTGCGCAGGATTCCCTTCCCACCCCTTCCTCCCGAAGGACCGGATGCAGCAGTTCAGTACAAAACGTCTCCAGCCTTTACTAATATAGANAAAAGAAGAAAAAAAAAAAAAGAGTGACAATCATTTCTGAGTAAAAAACAACGCTACAAAATTCCCCGCGTGACCCAGGCTGAGATGATGAGAAATACCCCGCTGGCTCCCGGCTGAGCCTGGCTCGGGGTGACATGTGTGTTCCCCCCTCCATCCTGCATTGGGACCAGGGTCTGTCCCTACGCAGGGGGGTCCCAGCCCCACGGCCAAGAGCAGGAGAGGATGGGCTTTGGTCCAAGGGCGGCCGGCCAGCCGGGAGCGGGGCGGAGGCGGCGGGAAGGACAGCCCCTGCCCTCTGCACAGACATTTCCCAGCACGCCAGCCCCGTGCCTCGCACCCCCGTGCCAGGATGCTGCGCAGCACGGTCCCCCCCAGCCACACCGGCACCTTCCAGCATTGGCACCGCCAGGACCCCCATTCCCTCCTGTCCGGTCCCCACTGTTCCCTCCACCTCAAGCGCAATGCCAGCCCAGCACCCTGCCCCACGGCTCAGCCCGGCCAGCCGCCCACCCCCCCCCCCCCCCCCCNTAGCTCCTCCAAACCTCCACGCTGCGGGGGCAATATCGGCATCGCCAGCGTGGGCTGTACGTGCACAGCACCGGATGATGGAGCGGCGGGTGGCAGCGGGCACGGGAGGGCGAAGGGAGGTGTGAGGAGAAGATGCTGCGGGAAATGGGCGCGGGAAGAGGAAAAGAGGTGAAATGGGAGATGGCGGGGAGGGAGGGAAGGGATCGGGACCGAAGTATAAAAATGCCAGGGTGCTCACGCTGATGAGTGTATAAAAATGTACAAAAATAAGATATTCCCTTTTTGAAAATTAAGTAGGAATGTCCCCCAAGGCCCCCATCCCTGCCGGTGCCCACCGGGACAGGGCTGCCCGGGCAGCCCGCCCCACCGGGCAGGCACGTGTCACCCTCTGCCCCACGCTCCTGGCAGGCTGCCCGTCCCACGGTGGCGGCGGCAGCCGCTCTGGCAGACACCGCCATCGTCCCTGGTGGCACTCACAGCCCTGTGGGGGAGCAAGAAGCGGGTTAGCACCCACCCCCGGGGGAACCGCATCCTCTCCCGGGGGGAGCCCGGGGACAACCCGCCATGTACCCCCACCCCACTCAGCCGGATCTGTCCCCCTCCCCATCACCAGCTCACCGGTGGTCCTGTCGCAGGCAGCGGTCCCTTTCTCGTGTGCGAGGTTGAGGCGGTTCTGCTCAGCGGCGATGCCGTTGGCCTCGGGGCTGCTGCTGCGGGCAGGGCTGGGGAGCCGCGGGGGGGGCTGGAGGTGGAAGGCCACCTCCAGGTGCTCCTGGGCCAGGCGCAGATGCTCGCGCAGCCGGTCCAGCTCGTGTGCCGGGGGAGCCCCGGCCAGGGCGAAGCGCCCCGCCGCCGCCGCCTGGGCCAGGCTCTCCCGGTAGTCCAGCTTGCCGTCAGGCAGCGGGGCTCGCAGCGGCTCCTTCTTCAGCGAGTGGTAGGTGGGGGGTGCGCCGGGGGCTTTCTTGGGGTACTGTGGCACGGGGCTGCCGCCAGCTGGGAGCGGGGGGCCATCGGACTGGCTCAGGGCGTCACGGATGCGCCCCACGCCGAGGTGCACGAGCTCGCAGAGGTTGAGGAAGAGGCAGAGCCCGCTGACGGCGTACATGATGAGGAGGAAGATGGTCTTCTCGGTGGGGCGGGAGACGAAGCAGTCGACGATGTGCGGGCAGGGGTTGCGGCTGCAGATGTAGGAGGGGCTCACCTCGAAGCGGTACAGCAGGTACTGCCCGAAGAGAAAAGCCGTTTCCAGCAGTGAGCGGCACAGCAAGTGCAGGACGTAGGCGCGCATCAGCCCATCCTGCTTGATGCGGCGCCGGCCGTCATGCTTCTCTCCGCCCTCTGGGCTCTTCTCCTTCTCCACCTCGATCTCCTCAAAGATCATGGGGTCCTCTTCATTATCATCCTCCGCCTCCTCGTAGTCCCGCCCGGCTCCCCGGCGCACCACCGGCATGCGTGCCCGCCGGGCTGCTGGTGCCCGGCGCCGTGAAGACTCGGGCATGCGGGCAATGCGGTGCATGGCGAAGCCCAGGTAGAGGACCGATGGCGTTGCCACCATGATGATCTGGAAGATCCAGAAGCGGACGTGGGAGAGCGGGGCGAAGGCGTCATAGCAGACGTTCTCGCAGCCGGGCTGCTGCGTGTTGCAGACGAACTTGCTCTGCTCGTCGTAGTAGATGGACTCACCCCCCACGGCTGTCAGCACGATGCGGAAGACGATGAGGACGGTCAGCCAGATCTTGCCCACGAAGGTTGAGTGGTTGTTGATCTCCTCCAGGAGCCGCGTCAGGAAACTCCAGCTCATCCTGGCCAGGCAGGTGGCTCAAACCCTGCGGGGAAGGGTCAGGAAAACGGGCACTGAGCAAACCAGCGTGCGCCTCACCAGGCTCCCCCAAACCATCAGCTGCCACCCCAGCTCTGCCACTCTCCCTTTCCCAGCACCAATATCCCTTCCCTTACCCACAGGTCCACAAATACAGCCCTGCCTGGGCAGCCATCCCAAAACCACGTCCCCTGTCCAGCGCCTCCTCCCCGCACTCCCGTTTGCATCCTGCTCCCGCCCCGCCGCCAGCCAGGTGGGTGGAAGGTACCCGGGGAAAGGCTGCGACGTCCCTGTTCCCCGCAGGACACATCTGGGGGAAGAGTGAGCACAGCCAGGGTAAACACGGCAGTGTGGGGCAGCACCAGCTGGGGACTGTGAGGGGACAGGAATGGTACAGAACCGCCTCCTCCGCCCCTGGCACCGCAGCACCCGTTTGCCACCTGGTCCTGGGCAGGTCCCCAACCAGCGCCGCACCCTGTGCCAGCACCCACACCCTCCCACGGGGGTCCACGGGCCCCTGGAGGAAGGCCAACGCATGGCAGCCCCTCTGGCCCGCTGCAGCTGCCAGCTCCGAGCCCCAGCCAAGGGGGGTCCCCTGAGCAGCATCCCCCACCACATGCCCACAAGCCAGGTCCTCTGCACCCCACGGAGCTCTTCCTCGAGGGCTGAGAGAGATGCAGAATCACTCCACCCCACCAAACCTCCGTGCTGTGCCCTCCTTCCTGCAGGGCCCCCAACCCTCAATCCTTACGAGCCCCCCAAAGCCCACGGCGGCCAGTGCTCAGAGCACCCTGCAGCCCGATGGCAAGAGCTGGTGGGCGCAGAGGAGCAGGAGAGCGATGGCGAGGGGCAGCGTGGAGCGGTCAAGGAATTGCACAAAGTCCCAACGAAGCAGCTGACACCGGAGGTTGGGGAGGAAATTACGAGGACCACGCCACAGCTCCGGGCCAAAGGAGAAGACGCAAGAGGAGACACCCCACCACCACCACCCCCGGTTTCAGTAGCTTGCGCACGAGCTGATGCAAGGGCAGCAGGTGGCAGGGCTGCCCGGGCGAGCAGAGGGGACGTGTCCCCACAGAGACCCCAGCTTCCCCTACGCCTCGCCTGCCCTCTGGCCAGGGCACGTCCCCACGGACGATGGCTCCCGCTGCACTCACGCCACTATTGTCCGGAATAAGAGGACGTTTTTGGCTTAGCTCAGCCTGCCTCCCCAGCAACCTCGTCTAAACGGAGAAGCCCCTCCAGCGCAAGCACCCATGCGAGGGGGCACACTCTCACTGGCATCCCGGTGCTCAGCACAGCCCGGCTGAGCCGTGGGAGGTGGTACAGGCTGGCACCAGGCACCCAAACCCAGCCCATCAGGGCCACCATCCTCCTGCGGTCGAGCACCCTGCAAGGTCTCGCTGCTGCCCTGTCTGCCCAGTGCGAGGCCCTCTCTCTCCCACCACCCCACTGGAAGGAGGATGCTTTGTGTCTGCCTTTAGGCCGTGCCTGGCAGCAGCATACCGCCCTGGCCCCAGGGTGAGGGGCTGGGGCAGGGGACAAGGTGAGGGCACCAGGCAGGAGGGCAGCCCCGGAAGATGGCGAGCCCAGGGAAAGCAAAAGCACACACGTGGGCACTGCCATGGTGGCGGCCAAGGACGGGTGACACAGGGACAGACCTCAGCGTGGGTCACGAGCTGCAGTGGGCAACACAGAGCTTTCCCCCCGCCCGGGGCAGGGCCACCCCAAGGGCAGGTAGCCAGAGCCCAGCTCTGTGCCGAGGGGACCAAGCCACCTGCCGCCCGCCTCCTTAGCCACGCCACGAGTCAGGGCCACCACCATGTGCCTTGGCTGGGCCCTCCACCCGCACCCCCCGCCCCACCCCCCCCCCCGTCCCCCCCCCTGGGTCCCCCGGCCCCCCCCCCCCCGCCCCCCTCC
>VUYV01000080.1:2067885-2093896 GCA_008711295.1 Anarhynchus alexandrinus
CGCGCCCGCCCGCCGGTGCCCCCGCACCGACCGGCACCGACCGGCGGCCGCGACTACTCGGTGCGGTGCTGCCGTCCCGTTCTGCTCCGTTCCGTTCCGTTCCGCTCCGGCCCGGGAGGTCCCGCGCCCGCCGGGTGACTCAGCCGCCGGGCGGGGCGGGGCGCTGCCGCCCCCGGACACCGGCCCCGGTCCCGGTCCCGGTCCCGGCTCGGGCAGGGGGAGAGGAGGGAAGCAGAGCTCCGGCCATAAGACTCACCTGCAGGATAACCTCCTGCCCCACCATCACACGGAATTCTTCCTCTCTCCCGGTGAAGAGAAAGGCGGAGGGTGGAGGAAAGGAGGGACCTGGTAGCACCAGAGGAGAGGTGGCCCCAGGAGGCGGTGGGAACGTGGAGGGAAGTGTACCTGTGTGGTGGGAATGTGCTTCAAATCTCTTGAAGACGGTGCGGCTCCTCGTGCCCCAGGCAAGGTCCCTGCAAGCTGGGACAGGGCTGAGCACAAAGCACCTCCAGATGTGCCCATAGAGAGTCACCACTGCTCTTCTTGGGCAATAGCACTGCTCTCCCAAGGCCAGAGTGATGGCAGCGGTGGCTTTGAGTCACCACTCTGGAGCCGTGGGCTGTCCCTCTGCCAGAGCACCGTGGCTACTCACTTTCTGCACTGCTAAAATTGGCTCTGGGTGTTTTTGTTGGGGTTGAGTCCCCTCACCAGGCCAACCATGCCTGTGACATCCTGGGCAGAGCACCCTGTCCTTGTGCTCTTGCGTGGGTACAGGGAGGGCTGCGGGGCTGCCTTGTGCAACCCAAATAGCCAGGGGGAAGCTGATGTCTGCGTAAGCTCATGAAACACGTGCTCCCTCCTGCAGAAGGGTTTCCACCAGCAGGCACTGGACTGGTGGGCGCAGCACCCTTGCCCACCTCCTGTGGGCAGTGCTGGGGACAAGGAGCGGGGTGGGAAGCGTGGCTGCCGCATCCGGTGTGGGGTTTTGGTTATTCTGGGCGCACTGAGTAACGGCAGCCCTGACGCTTCCCCTGACGCTTCCCAGCAAGAACCACCATGGCACTGCCCCAGCACCCGCACAGCCCGGGCACAGGCTCGGTGTTCTCGCCTGGGAGGACAACTGGAGCCCCCCAGAGCGGCGTGCTGCACCCCAACACGGGCACGGGTGTGTGCACAAGACGAATGGGGAAAGGGTCCCACTTTGGGCTCTCTTGCTCAATCCTTCCTTCCCCCCTGCTCATGGATGGGTCCTTCCCAGGTGACAGCTTCAGCGGTACAGAGGGAGAGCTGCAGCAGAAGGAAGGGGATTTGACCTGGCCATGAAGAAACAATTTCCGTTGAATCCCGCCCCCACACACGCAACAGTAGCATTAACATTTCTGGAAAGGGAAATGCATGTTGCAGATCCAGTAACCCCTGGGCACCATCTCCATCCCAGGCCAGGAGTGACAGGCAGAGGCGGATGCACAGCGAGCCACGCACAGGATCTCAAGCTCTTGGAAGGATGCAGGGAAGCATCCAGGGCAGGGAGGGAGCCTGGGGCTGCAGCCAGGTGACACACACAGCATGGCAAGGAGAGGTGGGAGCAGAGCAGGGGGCTGCCAGCACGAAGGCCACGTCCCAGTGGGCTGGGGAGGACCTGCTGGGGAGGGTAAGGGGCACACAGCCTATGTTGAACCTCCTGCTCTTGCCGGGTGGTTCAAGCAGCTTGGGATTTCTTTCCCCACAGTCACCACTAGTTTTCAAGTGCTCCCAGGTCTCGCCTCCAGCCTGGCTTTGCCCCGAGGCAGCCCAGCTGTTTGCCAGGGACTTACTTGGACTCCGGTGCTCAGCGCGTTAAGAACAAGCCCCCGTTGCAGCCTCGCATTAAGCTGGAGAGCGTGACCCACCGAGGCACTGCGAAACCGAGGCCGTTGCACCCAGAGCGAAGCCGCTTGCTGGGCCGGGGCCAGGCACAGCTGCCGCAGTGTTTTTTGCGCAGCACAACCCATCCCACGCCTGGGCTGCGGGGCAGAGCGTGCCTGGGGAGGCCGTGCTCAGAGGCTGGGGTCGAACACCCGCCGCGGACAGGCGTTACTGTGCTTGTCAGCATCTGGCCGTTGGTGTCAGAGCCCTCCCGCTTCCCCCTGCCCCCGCAACAGCGCCCCACGTGTCCCCCCCTGGGCTCTCCCCTCATCTTGTGCTTGCAACACCCAAGCGCCTGCAGAGGCATCACCCTTTCGGGCTGGGGCAGAGGGCAAACCCACAACAGCCGGGAAAGGAAGGCGATGGGCAAAGGGTGTTGCCCACCCCCATCCCTTCCCACATCAGCTGAGGCTGACGGAGCTCGAGGCCATCGCGGACAGGAAGGATGTGCAAGACCAGCAGCCTCACGGGGTCCGCCTTGGAGATGAGCTTTGCAGAGGAAACAGGAGCACTGTCACCAGCCACAAAAACCAGGATCAGCCCCAAACCACTAAGTCTGTGGGGCAGAGCCCATAGAGCAAGTGTGTGGAGCATGGCAGGGCAGCTGCACAGCCTGGCGAGAGCAAGGGGGGCCAACAATCGAGAAGATATGGCTGAGGGAGAGCGTAAGCATAGGCATGAGGAGAATATCCACTTCTGGGACAAATGCTACAGCTCAAGAGGGATGTGGCAAGAGCTCCCACAAGCAGCCCCTGCTCACTGCTCAGCCACAGCTCCACGATGGAGACACCCTCAGGGACTCCATCGCCAAACCCTGCCTCAGCTGCCGGAGACAGGGTGCCAGGGAGGGTGGTGGGGCACAGTCTGGCTCTTGATAGCAGCCTCAGTTCCTGCTCTAATTGATAGGGCAGGACGGGCTGGGCCCTGCTATGACTGCCTCTGTTTACGGGGATGGTGGCAGCATGGCAGATGGTGGGGCTGGGCGACCCAGACATGTTTGCTATGGGGCGGCATGGACCCTGCCTGGCAGCAGGATGAGGAAGGGGCAAGGAAGGGATGAGCTACCTCCACCCTCCCTGAGTGGGGCCGCAGTCGGGCAGGGCTGCCGGTGGGCAGTGTGAGTCCTCAGCAGCAAACATGCTCTTCCCAGATTAAACAACTCGCGTGGCACTGGGACAGGGAGCAGACAGCTTCATTAGGGACTGTTTGTCCTGTTTCAGGACAGCTCGACAACTAGCTTAATAACCTTCTGATAACAGGCAGAGGCACGCTCCGTCGCAGGAGCACAAAGGGCAATGACCATCCCCTGTACAGAAGCCAAGAGAAGGCTGAGATGGCTCCAAAATAATGCTCCCTTCCCTTTTCCCCACTGCTCGATTATGCAGCACGGTGAGGGGCACATGGGACAGCCCCTGCTCACCTCCCTCCTGCTAAGGTCTCCTTCCCAGTTCCTGACTTCTGCTGGCACCCCAGTAGCACGTGTGGCACTCAAGTCCAGCCTGCACTCGCTGCTCTTCCCCCGCCAGCCAAGCTGGAGGGCAGCCCACAGGGAAGGGGTTTACACGGCCCCGGGCCATTGCTCTGTAAGTTGGGTAAGGAGTGTTGGCACGCAGGAGGGATGAAGCTGGCCAGGCAGGTCCGCGAGCCGCAGGGAACATGTGCCCTTTGCTGCTACATCTCCAGTCCCCTGGAGATGAGGCCAGCAGGGATATTCTGCTAGAAGCAAACAACCAGTCCCTCCAGTCACCCAGTTTGATTAGAAACAAGGCTTTGTTAGTTAGACATAGTGCAAGGCGGCTGACAGCTAGCCCACAGGCTATGCATGCTCAAGGCAATACTGCTTTAGAAGGCAGAGACACGGAGTAAGAAGCACTAAAATAGCCAAACCCACGGCTGAGGCATCATTTTCATTGATGAGTTGAACAGCAAAGTAAGACAGGGCTGGTATGTGCCTGTAGAAAAGCAGTGGTAGCTTCAGGCTCATGGCAATGGCCAGCCTGAAGCCCAAACCCATGGCTGCCTGCAGCCTGTCTCCAGGCCTGGGCATCCCTCCAGCTACACACACCTCGAGAAGAGCCTGGTCCAGGCAGACACAGGCAGGGAAATGGTGAGATTCAGACCAGCGTTGCTCCATGCCAGCAGCTGAGCGCTAGAGCCAAGTGCATCCAGAAAAGGAGAGGGGAACAAAGGGGAAAATCCAGAGTGTTTAAGAGCACAGCTGGGGGACAGTGTGTTCAGGGTTATGACAGGCAGAAGACATCTACAGGTGGTTCAACAGATATTACACCTTTCTGCAAACCCTGGCTTTCCTACGCATCTCCTGTTCCTGCACAGCCATCAGTGGGGGCTGCCTGCAGTATGGGAGTGAAGGAGCGTGTTGGGGAAGCCCTTTGCAATGCCACCAGTTAATGCTACCACTATGCCTAGTGCAGGGAGCCCCACAGCAAAGTGTTCGTGACCACAAATAAACCACAAAGGGGTTAACCTGATAACAACCAGAACAAAACCCTAAGGGAAAACAAAGCAAGTGTTTCATGAAGATGCAGGAGACAGGTTGTGGCAGCGCATGTGAGCTTCCCTGTCGGTGGCCTGAGGAATGCAGAAGAGCAGGGAGCTGTTAACAGGACCAAGAGGCTATTACTGAGCTGAGGGCACAGACCTGCAGAGACGTGGCAAGGAGCAGGTGCAAATGAGTAGTCACTTCTGCAGTAAAATCTGTGACGAGCTATGGCCAGGCACACCGGTGAAACCTTTGGTTCTGGCAGTCCACACTTTGTGAGGCCCCTCAACGCATACCCAGACCGAGGCATGGCAGATCAAAGGTACAGCTGAGCTAAGATGGAAAAAGCAAGCTCCAAGGATGGGCTTTCTCAGGGGATCAGCTTAGGCAGAAGATAAATCAAATGAGCTGATACAATAACTCCTATTTTGACTCTTGCCCTTTGTGAAAAACACAGCTATAGAAGATGAAGATAGCACTTACACAAGCTCCTTAAATGGCAAGACGAAGACAGAAAAGCCTTACTGGTCTTTACCGGCTCAGCTCTCTCAGACTCCTTCCCCCGGACAAAGCACTAGGTGCTGGCAGCACTTCCACTGAGCTCACTCCCGCTTGCGGTCTGAGATCGCTCCAAAAGGAACAGAGGGCAGCAGCCATATGCCCATTTAGGAAGAGGGGAGAAAGTGGAATGCGTTGTGACATCTGCCTCAAGACAGTATAGATCTTGTCAATCAAGTCTATAGAAGGCTAGATAAAAATATCGGCCACTGCAGGCCTTCAGCAACTTGGCTGCTTCTGGAAGTGACAGGAGAAAGTCTAATCATACAGCGATTCCAAGAAAGCGTCCAACAGTGTGCTGCGAGGTGGCCTTCAGGCCACTACAAAGCATGGCAACTGATCTTCCTGCTCTCCTAAGGCTACAAGGATGGCATAGTTGGGTTTGAACAGGGAGGGAAACTATCTCACCCGCCCAGGTGAGACCAGAACAGTGGGATGCTGCGGGATCCAGTCACTGCTGTGTTCCAGATGACAGGAACTGAAGCCACAGACACCAGCTTCAGGTATGTGGAAAGTCTGGATGTCATAGAGATTGTTGCAAAGAGCTGCTGCACTCAGTATCCAAAGAAAACAGGCATCAGGTCACTGAAGGACAAATACATGTCTTTAAAGAAATCAAGATCACCTTGACACAAAATAGAGGTTTTGTCACTAAGGATTCAGCAGCCGGAAAACTTGCCCTGAAACCATGGGCTGAACACTCATAGCAAGACAGAGCCACTGCTCTGGGAAAAGCAACCTTCAGTAAAGGTCCCTGCTTGGGGTATCAGATCCCACCTGGCAGTGCCTTAATGTAACAGGTCCGTTTCTGCTCACCCCCACAGGGAACTTCAACTGCATCAAAACGCCACACACGGCATCTCCACTCGCTCTTCACTGGGCAGAGTGCAGAGACCCTGTGACACAGCAAGCCCAGGCCAGGCAGCAGCATTTTTTGAGGTGCATGTAACTGTGCAGGAGAGGCTGAGACAAGGTAAAGCCTGGTACAGGGAAGAACCTTGGGGCAGTGTTTCCACCTCCTCAGCAGCCACAGCTCCTGTGCGAGGCATGCCTCCGCGGGCCTGTACAACTTGCTGGGGCTGGAAGCCCACAGGATGCTCACCTGAAGGCAACTGTCACAGGAGGACAACACAACCAGTACCTTCTGTCTGTCTAATCCTGTTTGGGTCTTGTTCCTCAGCTGCTGCTTGGGAGCCAGGCAGGTGGAAATCAGTCTAGCAGCCCATCAGCATCCACCCTGAACAAGAGGGGGAGAATGGCTCGAACCCTGAGAGATGATGTTGGGAACCCTTGAGGCTGCCGCAAAGCTAGTATGCAAGACCTTACAAAGACATTACGCAGTGCAAGAGGACGCAACAAGGAAAGTGTGACAATTCAATAAATATAAGCTTTTATTACAATAGAAAATAGTAAAACTCGTGTTAAAATAGACTCTTGCTTTTGGACTGCTCAGAAAAGCCTAAGCCTCGCTTTTACCTGCCAGTGCCCACCAGGGTCCTGACCCCTAAGCGATGAGCAACACATTTCTGTGCTAAGAGCCTCACAGCTCCTCCCTCCCCAGTGACAGTGAAAGACTACAGCAGCAGACCGAGCCATGCCCCACCAGGCAGGCAGGTAAGGGCTCTCTGTGGGATTATAAGTACAACATGCCTCATCCCCTTGTGCAATCAGGCTCCTGTTTGAAGCAGGCAGCTTTAGGGAAGCCGTGGACAAGAGGGAGGGGGAGGAAAAGAAAAAAAACCAAACAACCAAAACCAACCCAGCCGCAGATAATGGCAGCTGTTCCGAGACAGCTAGGAAGGCAGTAAATACACCTGCTAGAAACATCACAGTACCCAACTGCCTCTGGCCTGCTGTTTGCCTAATACCACTGCATGTCCCACTGAACGTGCTCTGGCCGGGCTCCCCTATTCCTTCAGTGACACTCCACATGACCCTGAAGGAGACTAGCAGACACTGCCAACTTAAAACTCGGTGTAGCTTATGCAGTATTACAGGGAACACTCTTCGCCTCCTCCTTCCACGGCCAGCCCAGTGCAAGTGAGTGACTGTGCAGTCTGGACCATTGTGTGCTCCCCTCCTCCTCACCAAAAAGGGCCAGGGGCAAGAGTAGAGTAGAAAGCAGAGGCCACAGGACAGCAAGGTCAGATGGGGGCGGGAGACACTTCTGCACCATTGCCAGCACAGCAGCACTCTTGACTCCAAGTCCCACCAGCCTACAGCCGGCAAGCTCACTCCAGTCCCTCGTACACAGCCTTCCGTAGCTCGATCGAGAACATCTCCTCCCAGGGCCCACGGATCCACTCCACCAACTCTACCAGGAGCTCAGGGCACTCTGTGCGGATGTGCCAAGTGCTCTCCACCTTCAGCACCTGGGAGGGAGGAAAAAGAAGGAGGCCGTTGAGCAGGGCCTAGTCTCAAAGGCACTGATCAGCCCTGAGCCACTATTGCCCAGCGCAGCTGCCAGCTCCTCCCAGTTCCTAAGTGACATCCTTCTCCCTCTCTGCTGCCAGCCGTGGCAGTGTCCCTGCATGACTTTTGTATAGCAGCAATTCGCTGTGCTCCCCTGCCGCTGTGGTGCAAGGCCCTAGGTTAGGATGGGAGCTAACAGCCCCAAGACACTCTTGGCAGGAACAGGATCTGAGCACAATCCAGCCCCCAGCATCTTGTGTGCCCCATGACTACCTCCTGGTTACCTCATCATAAAGCATCAGCTTGATGTCACAAGGACAGAGGCGATAGGTTATGACATTGCTAATACTGCTGATCGGCTGCTTCTCCTTCAACTGGATGTTGCTCCTAGGAGGCGTTTCTGCCTCATGGTCTTCATCCAAGGAGCACTGCACCTGCCACTGGTGATTCTCCTCCAGCAGAAACAGCATGCTTCGGGTGCTCAGCAGGGTCACAGGGAAAGCAGATGCCCCTAAAAGGATACAAGGGAATACAAGAGGCTTTGCTGGGAGCCTGAGTCACCACAGAACCAGCTTTGCTTTCCATTCCTCCCCTAGGGAAATCCTTTCCAGCAACAGTAACTGGGTGAACAGCCTTATCCAGCTTCCTGACTGAAGAGGGGGAGCAGGGTAGTTAAATGTGGCTGGGCTTGACCAGGTTATCCAAGCTCATTGCAGGAGCAGGTATATGAAAGACCACCACCCAGCAAGCCTTGTCCAGCCCGTGGCCTCATGTGAGGCAGGAAAAGACACTTGAGTCCTTTGACCTCTTAAACAACACTTTACTACTCCTTAGTTAAAAGTCAGCAGCTTCAGCTAAAAGGCCGCCTTTTTTGGCTTGAATTTGTCTGGCTGCAGATATGTGATGGTTGGAACAGACAGCACACAAAGTTCAATACCAAGTTGGGATGCATCTTAAGTATGGCAGGAAGCAAAGTAGTTTTGATAAACTGTAGGGAGCATAAATATCATCCAGCTGATTTCAGTGGATGCAAATGAAAAGCACTAGAACTCGGGAATAAGTCAGATGCACAGAAATAGGGAACCACTAGCAGAACTGGCTGAGGTCACAGGGGATCACAGGCTGCTACAGCAACATGTTGCTTTTCTCGTCACATCTCACTCTTGGGAATTAGTAGGAATATCAGAAATGGGATGTTTAATTAGTCCTGTCTACTTGGCAATGAGGTCTCAGCTGGAACTATGTCCAGTTTTGGGCACCATACTCTAAAAAAGGAGAAAACTGTACATTAAGAAAAACACACTTTAAGTTCTCCCTCCCACAGGCTATTTGTTCAGCTTGAGGAGACCAATAAACATACTTCCCACATATTTCTTCTGATTCTTGTTCTCTCATATCTCCCCAATGGCCAGTGGTGAACAAGGGTGCAAGAACAGTAAAAAACTGGTCAGAATGTGATTAACAGCTAGGTTGCTTTTTCCAGTGTCCCAAGATGAGAAAACACTGGATTTGTTCACTGAAGACTCAAATCCAAGGTTCAGCACATTTCACCCTCAGTAAGTCCTGGAACAGAACCTGATGGCCTCCACCTGGCTGCTCCTGTCCTACCATCTCAGACACCTGCTTCTGGTTTCCCAAACCAAGGAGCCTTTCAGCTCCTTACACAAACCAGCTGTGAATATGACCCCTCAGCTTTCCCTCAGCTCAGGGCAACAATCCAGCCCTTAGATAATCCCAATCTTCTCAGAAACCATTCTGAGTTGTCACCAAACGTTGTGTGCAAGACCAACTGCTCCCTACAGCCTGGACTTCCATGCAGAAAAGGGCTGGGAGACTGACTGGAGATACACAAAGAAGCATGCTTCTATCCTACACATCTCAACAGCAAGAAGAGCCCTCACCCATGCCCCCACCCCATCTTGCTGCCAGACCAATGGCCCAGCTCTTTCCCACAGGCTGTACACTAAAAACACAAGCAGACAGCACAAGGTATGGGACACCTGGTCACTGAGATCTCCTGTACCTTGGATCAGGTAGGCCAGCAGGTAGAAGAAACAAGTGCCATCTGCAGCGGCTGCATCTGTGGTCTTGGAGTCCAGTAGAGGCCTGGAGGAGATACAACAGCAAGCCAATCAAGGAAGCACTCCATTTCCAGTCTAGGTTTGCTGTGAGCTAGCCATTGTTCACTGTCTCCTTGGGGAAGGGAGTGACTCATCGCTTCCAGATGTTGCAAAATTCTTCTCTCCTGTAACCCTGCCCACCACCTTGCCAGCTAGGAAACAAATACTTCTTGCAAGGGAGGAGGCTGCCCTATGCCTCCCTCTTTTCCTCCCTCCATTACATTCTGTTCAGGCTCCTCCAGGAGGGCTGGAGTTGCCCTGCCTGGCTCAGTCCGTGACAGGTGCCTGAGTCAGCTGCCTTAAACCTATAACACGGGCCTGGCTGCCACTCCAGCGGGGCCTCCTCCTGTGCTGCCTTGTTTTGGGCACCACACTTCCCAGGCACTGCTGGGCAAGCAGACATCCTCTTCTATCCGAAACCCCAACCTCTCAGAGGCTGTTCTTACCATAGCCAATGTTGTGGATTCATTTCCACAGTGGGAATTTCCTTCACCTTACTCCTGTGCTTAGCAGGCAGCTCTTGCATGAGATCTAAAGAGGGGGAGAAGGTAGATGTATTTTATTGCAAGGCCAAGGGTAGTACATAACAGCTTGGGGTGGTTCTCTGGTCTACAGAGAAGCACTAGAAGTTACGATGCCAGTGGGGTTCTCTCCCAACTTTTTTCTGAGCTGGCAAGAAGTGAATTTCCAGCATACATCCAACCGCAGCTCTCCTGGTAGCTTTCCGAGAGCAAATCTTCCAAATCCTCTTCCCCGCCCTCCCGCTCCCACTACAGCTCTACTCTTACATGTCAGGGTCTGCAGGAACTGGTCACAGCAGCTTTGGTTCCGGATCAGCAGATTGTAGGAGGCTTTTGGGTTCTCAAACTCCATTCGCAAGCTCTGGTGGCAGAGTCCCACTTCCAGATGGGAAATATCAGACAGGTAGTGAGAGTCATTCTTCTTCAGCCAGTCAGCAGGTTGTCCCCTAATCACAGAGCACAGCCCTCAGCTGCAGCAGGCTGCCCCATCTCCTCTCCCACATCAGATGGCAGCAGGGGGGTTTGGCAGAAGAGCCTTTGCATGTCACCACACCTCCAGAATAAGACTAGCACAGGCTGGCACTACCCAACGCTCACAGCCTTGCTGCAGGGTCTCACTTGCCACCATTCTCCTCACCTGATAGCCCCAGTGACTTCCAGCACATAAATCTTGAGATCAGAGGCAACCAGGATTGAGAGGAACTCTCCTTGTCGGCCAAACTTCACCATGACCACCTAGAGCACAGACAGGGTGGGTCATAGCACTGGTCTGTCCCTTGCCCATTCACCCATGGAAAGGACAAACTCAAACACACTTCAGGTCTCTTCACACCCCACAATCTCTGGGATGCCACCCCAGAGCAGAACTTACAGGATGGCAAGGAGGACAGGCAAGGAGGACAGCCAAGGAGCTGTAGGAGTGGTGCTGCAGGAGCTCACCTTGAGGAAGCACTGGAACTCCTCAGCGTTCTCCTCAAAAACTTCCATGTCCAGGTACAGCTTTAGGCGATGATCCACAGCACGGAAGTCCCTCATGTTCAGGATGCTGTTTACAGCTGAGGAGAGCAAAGGGTAGGATGGACACTCTGCCCACTGACCAGGTGCTGCCGAAGCATGCAGACTGGCACTAGGGCAGCAGTATCACCCCCCTCTGCACACCTGCTTCCATCAAGTCTATCCTCAAGACAAAGATCCAAAGCCAGGGCTTTCCAGGCCACAGGTCTCAGTGTCGAGACATGAGGGGACTCCACCACTCCAACACTTGCTTTTTCAGACATACAAAGCTTTGGTCTAACCCATCTTCAACCTATGCTCAGCTGTTTAGTCACAGGAGGACCAGATTTGGCAGGAGAGCAATTCTTTATCACAAAGCCAGAAAGACATTTCTCATTTCAGCTGGTGTCAGCTCAGGTCAACTTTTTAAAATCTTGACTTTGACTGTGGTAAGGTTAAAGGGGACCAAGGAAGACACCAATAAAACTGTTTAAGAACATAATTAGGCTTGTCAAGCAATTGTATAACCAAATAATTTATACAATAGCCACAATACTGCCTTGAGAGTACACACTTCCCAGTGGAGCCTGTTCTCTACCAGAAACACTACACTAATCAACTTCTCAGTAGGAACTTTTTAATGGGCTCAGTTTTAAATTGGGACCTTGTGATATGACCCAAAAAACCAGACTGCTTTATTTCTCACACTTCAAGTGTACAAGACTGAACATGGCAATCCTAAACACTGGTCCCACACCAACTCCTCTTCAGAGGTATGGCAGTCTTGAAAGGCTGGGGGACATCTCTATAGATCAAGAAGCTGATGGGTTTTCAAATCAGGACTAGACTGCAGTTGCAGTAGAGTCACTTGGTGGGCTGGACCAGATAACCTCCATAGCTCCTTTCAAACTTCAGTTATTCTGTAAATCACAAGCTGATGCCTAACCAAAGGCAGTCTGCTACATGAGAATCCAAGGCCCTTCACAAAAAGCATTTGTGGACCTCCTAGTAACTGCTATCTTGCATGATAACCCTCACACAGTCTCTGCTTTTGGACAGGCTTTGTCACCTGAAGCTCACAAAGACGACTGAGGAAAGCACAAGTAACTGTGGATCCACTAACCAGAGCTTCCTACCAACGCACCAGCCTCACGCTGCACTTAAGCCAGAGAATAAATACAGATAAATTACGCATATTGTTCTCCAAAGGTAATGCTCCAGCTGGCAGCTCACTGGTGCCACAGGAATCTAGTGTTTGTAACTGAGTGGTGCAGCTCCCAGAACAAGACACCGTTACTCAGAGACGGAGCAATGCTAGGGATTAGGGGCTGACTCAGTTTTCCCTACCTTCAGGCATAAGGAGAGGGGAATGAAAAACTCTGCTCACAAGAACCATGGCCACTGCTGCTTGTGCTTGATGACCCCCCTTCCCCATTAAACAGAAGGCAGTGCACCCTCCAAGCACCAGTGATAGAGCCCAACACCAAGCTGTGCACACCCCTAAACCCTGCACCGCTCCTATATACTCACAGGGACTGAGATTCCATGTTTCCTCGGACTCGGAGTTCAAAGAGAGCTGGGAAGGGGTGGGCCCGCGAGAAACACTGTAGCGGTAGCTCCCCATCAAGCTGCCCCCATTGGTGTCTGTGTGGCTGAGGGACAAGTACTGGCTCTTCATGCCCAGCTCCTTCTTCCCACAGCCCCCATCTAAACTGCGGGAGCTGGAATGGAGAATGCCATCGTGCTCGCCACTCAGCTCCGGGGTCCTGGTGCTGTTGCTGGTATCCATCTCTGAGCTGTCTTCCCCGCCGATGTAGAACTTTCCACTCTCACTGGGCAGGGCAGGCGCTTCTTCTGGGCCCTCCTGCTGGCTGCCTCCCTCCAGGATAGAGTCTGACAGGTCCTCACTTGTGCTATCGGGGCCAGGTGGCAAAGGTGTGCTGGAGCACACCTCTGAAGGCAGGATGACCACATGGTCACTGGAACAACTGGGACAGGCTATGGGCACACCAGCTGCTGCAGTATCTGTGGAAGATTTTGTCAGGGATAGAGAAAAAACAGAACAGCTCTCCCACAACAAGATTTTACTTTTTTTTTTTTTTAATCTCTGCAAACCACAAACCATCCCTTTTAAAGTAGACAATAGGTCTGACTTGAGCAGCTTGTTGAGCAACTCTGTTCAGAATCATATCCTACACACCTCCCCTCACACATCACTGAGAAATTCTGGATCACTGCCAACATCCACCTGAAACAGCTCTACTCAGATTTAGGGTGACCAGTGTGTACCATAGTTGCAACCAAAACTACATCAGGGCTTTGGCTCATGACTTTCCTCCACGTCATATCCATGAGTGCTCATATAGCCTTTGAAGCCCAAGCTCATGACCAGTCAATCCAACCTTCTTTAGCCACATCCATCCCCAGCTTGGTTTATCTTCTAGCCAGCCAAATCACAAGTGTGCTGTGTCCCCTCTCCAGCTGTCGTCATCCCTCCTGTCCCCAATTCCTGATGCTCCCTTCACCCACACCAGAGCAGACAGCTGGATCTTGGGACTACCACTACTCTTGCGGGGGCAGGGGGTGGGGAGTGTCCCAGGGTGGAAGAAAGTGCTGCAGCCAGGACAGCACCTCTGCCCTCACTGCAGTACTTTTATCCCAGGATACTTTGTCAAAACAAGCAGCATCTTCAGAGCTAAGACTGAGGACTCCCCACTTCAATCATAAACCAAGCTTTGAAAAACTCAGCAATCAGAAGATGCCTATTCAGCACTAGCCATGTCTCAGCCAAAATACCACATCTAGTTTCAGGCACCCGAAGAAAAATGTGGACAAATGGGAAAGAGTACAAAGGAGACCAGCAAGAATAACTGCATTGTATGAGATATGACTGACAAGCAAATTACCTAGGGAGTTGAGCTTATTTAGTCTAGAGGACAGAAGACAGGACTAGTCACGGGGGGGAGAACAATGGCTCTCAAGTACAAAGAGAGGAATAAATCATTCCCCATAAGGGGAGCAAGAACGGGCTTAAGATCACAGCCAGGGAGACTTAGGTTAGGGTTCCAGTTGTTTTACTGATGTCTAACATCCGAAGTTTTACCTGAAATACTGGAGCAGATTCCCCAGAAGCCTTTGTTAGCAAAAGCCCTTTAGAATAAATTAGTCTCTGTGGCAGAATTAACCATGGTTTCAACAGGACGAGAGACTACATGACCTTTAAGGCCTCTCTCATACTTCAGATTTCTGTGGACCATCTGCAGTTTCCAGCACCCCTATGTTCTCCCAGACCCCAGGCCACACACAACAGGGGTGCTGTTTGCTTAACCTTAAAACAGTGGCTTATTTCTGCTAGTGAACAAGGAAGACTTTTACCAGTCCAAGTGGGCCAATTGAGAGTACGTCCCTCAATAGGTTTTAATTCCAGTACAGCCAAGACATTACCCTCTCCTGTACATTCCACGCTCTGCACCACAGCTGCCATTCTGGCAGTCAGCAAGCATCCTTTTTCTGGGCACTACATCCTACCTTGATTTGAGGCAACTAGGGTCTCCAGTATTTTGGCATCTCCAACCTCTGATGGATAGGGACCTTGATGCCAGGGAGCCAGGGACTGCGAAAACTCCTGCTTGCATTTCAGGCACTGGAGCTTTGTGGATCCCTTCTCCTGGTCCTGATTTCGCCGATTCTCCTCAACAGCTGGGGACAACACTTCAAGGACACACTAAAAGCAGCAGCACAGGGAAAAGAGCGCTAGCAGGCAGCTATAACCGTCTGAATAAAACCAAGCCTCTGACATCAGCAAGTCTCCTCACATGCCTCATTAGAACATTTCAGAGTGCAAGGGGTGCAGGGCCATTTCCCAGCTAACAGAGTACAACAGCTAGTCTGTGCAAGACTTGCCAAGGGCACAGAGCTTCACTGCAAAAGACCAAGAGAACTTGGTTTTGCAGGTCTTTGCCTTGTATCTACATATTCACGGGCTCTCCCTGGAACTCTGGTCTCAAAGGTCCCATCTATTTATGCCTTCTCCATAACAACTTGTTTAAATGTACTTAAACAACAGTACCTCAAGAAAAATATTAGATTTGAGACCAGAGCTGCCATAGCACTGATGCTCTCACCGTCCAGAGGGCTAAGCACAGGCTAGAGCATCACTCAGTACCCAGGAAACATTACGTTGCACATGCACAACAAGTAAGGATCACTAACTTGACTACTAACTTTTCTCCCCAAGAGGGAGAAAGCTGCAAGGCTTTCGTCTTGAGAGCACCCTTTATGCTCCAGGAGCTCCACCGCCCATGGCCATGCTCACAGGGCCCTCCACAGGTCATTTGTGCAGCAGGAAAAACCCTGAGCTTACAAGCCAGACATGGGCTGCTACAGTGCAGCAGATGTGCATGTGCTCTGAGAACAGGGCCTCTGTGCTGGCTGAAAGAATTCAGTGCCTTCCAGTAACACATTCTCCTCCTCAGGCTTTCCCCTCTAGCCTCCCCTACCTGTAGACACTGCTCTGGGCAGTCGTCGAGCACCACGTATTTGCGCTTCTGCCGGTCCTTGCGAATGTAGCTGAAGTGCAACGTGAGGACAGGGAAAACTCGCTCCAGGTCCTGCAGGAGACAGAGAACACCAGTTCCAGAAAGAGGGCGCAGCATCCAGTATACAGACTACATTAGTTTGCAACTGGCTGAAATGTGGCCCTACAAGCACTTAATTTAGTAAGCCTTAAGTAGCCCTCCATAGCTGATAGCGTTTGGAAGCCTGGTGAAAAGGGCAGCAATAAATAAATAAATAACTCATGAGTGCTGAGGACAACAGTAAGTTTTAAGGCCCAGAACAAAGCATTTCAAACAAAACACCTTTTCATGAAGGTATTTCAGCAGAATATGAAGCCACAAACATTCAAGAGGTACAAGGGCAGAAGAAAAAAATGAGCTGGAGCTTTTGGGGAAAACAGAATTAAAGGAGCCTGGGAACATGTCGATGCACACATTGAATGTTAAAAATCCTAACACGAGGAAAAAGAGATTTCCAAACTCCCTTTTTAAAGAACCACAAAAGCAAGATAGAGCTGGTAGTGCTGAAGCGTGCACCTAGAGCAGACGGAAAACTGCCCACTGAGATACCAGTCGCTTTCTAAACATCACTCTAGGCTCAGTGCTGCGCTGCCTAAGAAAAAGTGCAATCCACAAACAGTCCTCCAAGGCCAGGGTGATATCTGAGTGAGGAATGGATGGGAAGGAGGTCTCCATTTCAATCAGGCTCCTCTTGAGAAGTCTCCCATTCTTGCACACTGGAACAAGTCCAACCATTGTCTTTTTAAGTTCAGCTTTGGAACAGAATTGGTGCTGCCTTCTGCTGCATTATCACAGGTAATCTAAGCAATACAGACGCTGTTAGATACACGTGCATTGGGCAAAAGAGATGCCCAATCAATCAGGCTTTGCAGGAGCTAGGAAAAGACCTGCAGGGTATTCTGCCAGAAGCCCAAATCCAGAATGCTGGACCACACATGGAGTAAAATGCCAAAGGCTCACACAGAGGCATAACTCACCATCCTCTTCCAGTTCATCTCGGAGGTCTCCACCTTCTGCAGGCATTTCAGCTCCAGCTTGTGGAGGACTCTGGCAGCCTTCAGTTCCACCTCAACCACATGCTTAGCTGTGACTCGCAGGAAGATCCAGTCTGGCTCTGGGTCCCCTTCCCCTTCTATTTGGCTCACCAGCACTGGCTGGCAAAGGTCCACTGCCGAACAAGACACAGTACAGGTCAGTACACACAGCAGGTCTTCAGGCCTGCTTGGCCCAAGCCCTTAGAATTCCCACAATACTGGGAAGCACGATAAAGCTTCAGGGATATCACACATTTGATCCATCTATTCCATCATCACCCAAGCCCTCAAACACAGCAGTGAAAGGACCCATTTACCTTCTGGCTTCTCCTCTTCTTCCTCCCCCAGCATTAGCTCATCTGCCTCCTCCTCTCCTATCTGTTCTCCTTCCACAGGCTCTTCCAGCTGTACTTCAGGCTCTTCCTCCTTCTCAGTATCATCCAAAGGAGGAGAAGATTCTTTCTGGGATACTTGGGGTTTTCCTTGCTCTGGGTCAGAGCTCTCACTCTGCAAGTCCATTGCAGCAGGTCTGCCTGCGATCTCATCTGCAGAACGGCTACGGCAGATAACAGGTACTTGGTCATGCTCCTCCAGGTGTCTCTTGTACTGCAGCCAGTCAACACCAAAGCGATCTCTGAAGCTATCCAAGCGCTTCATCTCCTTCTGATGCTGTAGGACCAGGCCTGCAGAGAGAAAACTTGGGAAGCATGGAAACAGTCACCATGCCAGAGCACTTCTCTGACTGCGGGCAGTTCAGCTGCTGTGTTACTGAGGAAGAAGATAAGCCTCACCAGCAGAGAGAGGTAAAGCCTGGGGCTCATGTTCTGTGTCACTGGGCTCCGAAATGCTTGCTCTGCGCACTTTGACTTTTCCCTGGAACAAACAGAATAAGAGTAGTTGGGAAGCACCAGAACAACCAAAACAGCATCTGAGGGACTCTGACAAGCTGAAGGGTTCATAGCTGTTACAGTGCAGAAGCACACCATGAAACATTTGTCACAGTATATCAAGACTGACATTAAGCCCAGCCCCTTCCTAACACACAGCAGAATAGAGGCTCAGCACCAGGCAGTCTATACAAGATCACATTCCACAGCAGGATGCTTTCACGCCAAGGCAGCCTCTTCACCCAACATGCCAGCTACATGGTTCAGAAGCTATCTCAGTTCCAGACCTTGCTTTTCTTCCGAGGAAGCCTGACAGCCACATTCTCCGCTGGGGACTGACTGTCGCTGAAGTCTGCGGCACAAGAACTGTCCAGAGCACTGCGGTCCAGCGCGGTCTTCTCTGAGGTAGAAGTGTGGATGGACTGTGATACACTTTGCACAAGTCTTGGAAGGTGCTAAAGCCAAAAGAAGAGAAAGCTGCCTGCTGAGTGCAAAGGGGGAACAAAGGTAACCAAGCCACAAGCAAAACTGACAACTGCCCTGCCCCTCACCCCAAACTTTCACCATCTCAGTCGAAGTGGTAAAAACAGGTCCTGCCTGGTTGATTGTATTGTTTATCAGGATCACTCCAATTTAACTCAATCTCTGCCTTTCTTAAAAAGCAGCAGATGGGAAACAACAACTGTTTGTTTTGTTGACACCTAATTCAAGTGTCAACTGCCAGACAGGACCTGAAAAGGAAACAGGCAAGGCTCCAAGTTCAACAAGGCTACATAGGACAGAACAAGTTACACTGGCCAGTCCCAACAATTACTAGGAATCAGCATGGACTGAGCCAAAACGAACTGTGTCAAAGAGTCAAGGTAGCCCATACAGATTTAACAGGACACACGACAATGCCAAAACCTGTCAGAGTTCCCACTCCCAAAGCCAGTAAGATCAGTTTACAGCAATTGTACTTACCATGAGGTCTGAGGAAGAGAGTGGCTCCCCATCCAAGAGGAACTGTAATTAGAGACCCATTTGCAGTCAGATTCCACTTGGCTGGCACATACTCAGGACAACATCTGCTGACTCCTATTCCCCTTCAGGCCACCCTAGGGTTGGGATCCCTGGCACAAAACTGCAAAGATTACCAGAAATAACCCTGTTCCTGCCTATCCATCACTCCTTTAGTTGCAGCTACCTGACCTAAGAGCATATAAGGCCAGAAGGGACCATTGTGGTTTTCCTGTTTACAGACTTTACGACTCCCAGAAAAGTAGCCAAGACAGTTCGCGGAAGAGATACAATAGATTGCTCTGCAACAACGCACGAATTGTTTTGAAAGGTACTCACTTTCACCTCAAAGCTTGTATCCGACTTCTAGCCTGAGTCTACCTAGCTTCCAGTAACTTAAGCTCAGTGAAACCTTGTTCCAAGATGCAGTCTGAAGACAGTGAATCCAGCCATTTGCCACTAATCTGAAGGGCGGACCAGCTCTGGAACACCTCTGACCCTTAGCAAGCAAGTTTACTTTGCTAAATTGCCAGGATGCTTTCTTTGCTGGCTTCTTTATTTAGAATCACATTACCAAGAATTGACCTAAGCACGAGAGCACAAGGGAAACATTGATGACACCTAGCTGAGAGCAGAGTGACGGGGAGAAAGAAAGAGGTGACCACGGTTGTCAAAGGAGCATGTAATTTGGCAAGGGGGAGCAAAGACGGTGAGTTCCTTCTTTGCAAAGTCCAGATACACAGTCACTATCTAGCAGGAACAGAGTAAAGTTTTGGGACCATCAGTGAGTAGAACTGATGAAGTAGACAGTGAAGACATATTAAGATCCGAGGTCTTGCAAACCTGAGATCAGTATTCAACTCCCTCTGCCCTGGCCAGCACACCACATGAAAAATTTAAAGATAAACTCCTCTACCTGGAAAAAAACACCATAAACCAATCCCCACTGTTACATCACTGGAATAAATTTCCAGGTTTATGAAATTCTTCCCCTCATTTGTGTCAGAACATCCTACACCTTCAACATCAGGGGCAGAAGGCATGTGGCTAATACTCACATTGGAGGAGGCTGCCCTGGGAGACACATATGCAAGGGTTGCAGAGCGGTGGTTTTGATGGAACCATAATGGGTTTCCCTCTAAATGCAGCTGGGTGGGAGAAATAGAGAAATTGTTATTAGAAACAATATTCTATACCCCGGCCTAATCTGCCTGCAGGCTCCAGGCTTTATCTCTGAGAAGTGTTGAAAGAACAGTCCTTTGCAGGCTATCCTTCTTCACAAGCACTATAGTGACTGCAGTTATCCTCCTTCAGACTTCTCTGAACACACAAATCCACAACAGGATTAGGGGAGGATCTTCACTGAACTTGATGGTATTAAAATTGGAAAGGGGGAGCAAGGAGGTGGGGATAAATATATGGAAAAAAAGTTAGCTTGAGCAGGGGTCACCAGAAAAGAAGGCTGAAATACAGGTGTCTCTCCAAGACTCCCCCATCAGCTTCCCGCATTAAAATTAAATGCTCAAGAGTTGAATCGATCTTTCAAAACTCTCTTCTTATCACAGTCTCCACCTTGCACCCCCTGACCACAACATCTCTAATCCACCTATCCATCAGGCTTTGTGCTTACTTTTTTTACATAGTGCAGAGTGGACAATGGTGCCAACTGGGTATGTTCCAGCAGCAGGTTATAGGCTACATCCAGATGCTGCAGATTCACTAGCTGTTCGACCCCTGCAAACACAGCAAGAAGCTATCAGCATGCTAAAAACTATAACTTAGAAACCTCCCACCTACCCCTCTCCCCCAAAATGGAATCCTAGTAAAAATAGCTGTGCCCAAGATTTCAAGTTCCGTTCCTCCTCGAGGAAGAGAGAAAGGCCTCAAACTCAGAAATGCTTCTCCCTTGTGGGCTCACCATTAATGCTGTCAAGTTCATTGTTGCGCAGGATAAGAGTCACCAGCTTGGATCGGCTGAAGATGCCAAGGTTTGGCACCTTGGACAGGAAGTTATAAGCCAGATTGAGGTACTCTAGTTCTGTAAGGGTCTGTTCAGAGAGAAGAGCAGCAGCAGATCAATTGGGACTTTAGCTCAAAGCCTGACACTGGACTCAAGACAGGGCACTAGCCCCTACCATTCGCTCCATCCCACCAACATCACTTAACAAGCGAGTTTCTCAAAGCTATTTTTGCAGCAAGACTTCGACATTCACATTTAGAGTGGTTTGTCTAGGGGCACTCAGCATGATCTAACTGCTTTACAAAATTTGCTAGGAGCAGCTTTCTCCTTCCTCATAAACTTCAATGGTGCACAGGAAGGGAATGGACCCCCTGCCTCAGCAAAAGGACTGAACTACCAAAAGAAGCCCTTTCTTACCTTCCCAAACACGACGGTGAATGATATATCATGAGCCCCACCAACTCCATGAAAAGCTGTTCCATTGCTTCTAATAAAAGAAGCAGATCTAGCCCAGCAGAGCATGCATTTCAGTGCCATTCCCCAGAAACGCACATGCCACTGTGATGGACTACCACCATTCTAAAATAACTGACAGGAGATTTCTGAGAGTGAGAAGGAAGTGCTACTGGAAGTCTGGACACATCGAACAGCAAGTCTCTGTAGCCCCATGCCTGGCTACGTAATTCCCACCTGCTGCACATATTACAGCAAAGTCTTGGCCACAATGGAGCGCACACTGCATATGCGACTGTACGTACAGTGTACACTGTATGTATCACTGTATTTAGCACTCAGCCACTGAAGCGCCAAGTGATACATACAGCGATACATACAGCTAACTTTCCTGTCTTCGAGCGGATGAGGAACACTACCTTCTCTGCCTCAGTGGCACAGGGGCTGCACATACAGGACAACAGTTTCAAGGCTGCACGCACTAGCTCTAAATCACATGTCTGCTGGGCCATGTCTCCAATTTCTTTTGTCATACTTCACCTAGCAGGCACATGGTCAACAATTACAGCACTTTAGCAGCGTCCTCTCCATATGAGGAAACTCCGGTGCTCAGCCTAAGATACTCACTGTCAGATAGTGCTCACAATCCTGGATCTTGTTGTGACTCAAATCCAAGACTCTCAAAGCATTCAGTAATTGCTGAAGGACAAAAAAATACCAGATCAGATCCTACAAATGTCTTCACTGCAGCATGGAAACCCTGTCCTGCTGGGAGAGGCGAGCAAAATTAACACTGCCTGCTCCCTCCCACCCAGACCTAGCAGCATCAGTAAAGGAGTGCCCAGATCCTGGCTGTGATCATCTCTCTTCCCCTCAGTCACACAGGAAGGATGCCCCACTCACCAATGAATCATCCAAGGCAGTGATCGAGTTATAGCTGAAGTTCACAGTCTGCAATTCCAACCACGGGAGAGCACAGCTCAGATCTCCACCACATGCTGAAATGATTTCCTAGGAAGAAGTGAGGAGCCATTCCTTGGTGAGTACTAGCTGTTACAGTAACAGCAGATGGACACAGGAGAACAGCTAGTCTAGAACAAGGGTGGCATATTGTGCTTTACAGACCCTGTCTTCCCTAGAGTGGCAATGACTTTCATGTCACTAATTCAAGTATTTGGAGGTGGTGGGAATTCAACTGCTAGATATTTAGAAAGAAGGGGAGATGCTTTTGCTCCCTACACTCAAGTGGCAATAGTTAAACTAACACGTTACACTTTGTAGGCTCTGAACACAAAGATTCATGCTAACAAAACCTTTTTCAGACCTTCATCAAAGCAGAAGTAAGATGCACATGCCCTGGCCAAACAACTTGTGCTTTGGCAGACAAAAGAAGCTCTCAAAGCACTCCCTACCAGCAGCCCCTGTTCCCCAGCAGGCAGTTGCTTCTGTGCCACAGAAGCCCATAGCCCCACAGCTAGCACAGCCCATGCTACTCAGTTCTCCGCAGCTGGAGCTTGCCTTCATGTCTCAGAAACCTGCTGGGCACCAGTGCAGATAAGACACTGGGGCACAGCATTCCCTCTTGATAATCAGCTCTAATTTAAGACTGCTGAGATACAATGAAATAAACCTCAGTCAGCTGCAGGCCTTTGAACGTGGAAACAGAGAGAGGCACAGAACAGTCAGACCTAGCTGATACAAATATTGGCTGGAGCCAGAAATTTTCAAGCAGCTAAAAAGGAGACTACAGAGCACATGTGTATCCAACCAGGGAATACTTCAACACTGAGTCAGGAGTAGGACCCCAGAACAGGGAAGGGAGAAGAAGCTATATACACAACATGGATTGATAAGATAGTTAACACCATCTCCTACATCTTCCCTGTGTGAAGGGCTGTAGGATCAAGACACCCTTTCTCCTGCAATTTCCCCCCATGAGCTGTGTAGAGACACTCACCTCCAGTGTACTGATACATTTGCAACAGGTTAGAGATTCCAGCTGAGAATAGACAAATCGCAGTCCCCGGAGGCAGTGTGGAGGGACAGACCTCAACTGTAGCAGTGATGAGAAAGCAAGGACAATATACATCAAAATAAAACAGTGTAAGAGCAGTTGCCATCCCAGACCCATCCCTGCAAGGGATCTCCCATTTCCCTGCTGGAGGCTCCCTCCCTAACACTCCAGCCTTTGCTCATACCCAAGCTTCACCCCAAGCAAGTGTTGCAGGAGCAACAAAAGCCTACCCAGTTTTTAGGAGTAGAGGCATTCTGCAACCACAAAACTAAGTCAAGAAAAGCCAACCAGCAAGACTCAAAGCCAGTTCTGCCTCCTATACTTACTTCCAGAAACTCGAGGGACTTGAAAGGGAAGATCTTCACAGCAGATTGCAAAACACAGTTTGGAACATGAACGAGCTAGAGCAATCAGAAAAGAAGTCTCATGTCAAGCTTGATTTGTACTGCAATACTGCCCTCCTGATGCATCGACTGCAGCACCTTGAACAGCCCCCCCCCAACTCGAGTGTTCACTATCAAGCTCTCCCCTGATGCTGGTACCAGCACTGTCTCCTGGCCCCATATTTCAACAGAGGCCAAAGAGAAAAGCATGTTAGCTAGAACAAGACCACTGTCTGCCAGACCGTAGAGCTCCTTTTCCTCTCCCCTGCCCACATGGCTTCACCACTTTCAGAAACACGGGAAGGTCTGACAGCTGGATTCCTCATCAGCCACCACTAACAAATCTACTAAATAAAGACAAATCTAACTGCTGGAGCTATGTTTATTGAGCAACAAAGCTGAACTAGCACACTGGTGGGAACTAGCACACTAGCACTGTGCATGTGCATTTCACTAGAACAGGCCCAGGCCGGCAAGTCACAAGTAGACACAATGGAAAACAGAGTTGGTCTCCAAGACACTGTTAGCATTAGACTGAGGTACCTGCAAACCTCCTGTGCAGCCACAGGCTCTTTCACCATAGGGTAGTTAGGCTGTGTCCACGTACCACAGAGCAGCTTATGAAATTCCGCTTCTTATGCTTTCTATGGACAGTTCATAAACAGTATTTCAGACAAAGTGGGTAATGAAGTAGTTAACACTTCCACTGCAGACACCAGAGTACAACCGGAGAGACCATCTCTGCCAGCTACATCCACGTTCACGCAGAAGTGACTCATCAGGTGCAGAACAGACATCCCAAGGCCTCGTCACCACTACCGCTTCCACAGTTACAGCCCTGGCAGTGATGAATCACTGCCCACTGCCTGCCAACACTAATGCGGCATGTTGAACAGGACCATTTGTAGGGGAAGCTTGCACTGGGAAGCTCTGACGACCAGTTTTAGCAAAGTTTATTTCAGATGCCATCTTTGCTCTGTGTCTTGATTGTCTCCTCTCCCTCTACTGCCTTAAAGATCTGATCAGGCTGATATAAATTATTAGTTTATCCAAACACATCAGTTACCGCACCACAATGGGTAGCTTCCCCTTCTTTACAGGCTTGTTACAGAAAAAGCCCATTTTTTAGTTAACAGAAGCACTCACCACAACATCCTCCGGACTGCAGCGTCCCTCCCTGCCTCCTCCTGCCAGGGGACCCGTGTTTCTCCACAGGGTCTGGGTCCCACTCCAATTTTGATCCTCAGCACACTGCTACAAAACCCTCCCAACAACATTTAGATAATCTCTCCAAAACACTTTTAAAGACATTGCAGGCCACAGTGCTCAGCCACAACACTTCCTGAGCACCAGTGTGGAACCTCAGCACAGCTGCTAATTCCCCTTCCCCTTTCAGGCCCATTTCACCTCTGCTACCTCCCTAGCAGTGCCCCAGTGCCAAGTATAGTCATGTGCAGCCTCATAGCACATGCCACCTTTCAAAAAGCCCTCTGAAGAATCCCTAGCTCTGTACTTTTATCTTTATTACAGCCTTCTTAAAATTAACAAGAACACATTATTAGCAATGTCCCATGCTGTGAAAAAAATCAATCAGAACTACTGCCCAGGCAGAAGCATGTAAAACTCAGAAATAGGCAGCAGAAGTTCACAGAGTTGTGGGTGTTTACAATGTCTAGCTGCTCTGCTCAAATACCCTGGCTCTGCTGCCTCGTGCAGGTCAATCATCACTCAGGGAGCACACAGCTGTGCTCAGCTGCCAAATACCCCCTGAATTGCTCAAGCATTTCAGGAAATAATCGTTTTCCCAACAATGTCAACACCTTACCAAGGTCAGAACATAATTAACCCCTGCTGTCCCTCTGAAAAACTTTCCGCTGAGTTGCATGGCTGATCCTAGATGAACCCTGCAACAACCCTGTGAGAGCTATCCAACCCACGCAGCACGCACGTAAAACGGGGTCAATGGGCACCAAAGGAGGCCACTCTGAAGCAGGCAGCTGCGCCTGCCCCCTCCACTGGCCGCCCTTGCAGTACCCCTTAGCCCCTCGCCTCCCTGGCCACGGTAGGTACGGACCTTCAGGGAGTGAGTCTTCTGCAGGACGTCGAAGAGGAACTGCGCCTGGAGGATGGCGGCGGTCTCGGCGGGGTGCGAGGGCAGGGCCACGAAGCCCCGGTTCTGGTTGCGGGAGCCCAGGTGCTGCTCGAAGACCTGCGTGAGGTGCTGCAGGGTGGGGGTGAGCAGCGTCAGCGTGCTGGAGCCGTCCAGGACGAGGTCCCCTGCAGGGAAGGGGAAGGACGGGCCGGGCCGTGAGTGCTGCTGTCCCCAACACCGGGGCCTTCACCCCGGCCCGGCTCGGCCCGGCCCGGCCCAGCGGGACCCGCCACACCCCCGCGTCCTGCAGCAGCCGCGCCAGGCCGCGCACCAGCGTCTCCGCCGCCGCCATCTGCGGGGAAGGGGGGAGGCCGAGGCGGCGGAGGCCGAGGTGACCGCGGCCCGGCTCGGCACAGCCCGGCCAGGGCTCGTCCCGCGCCGCCGCCGGCCCCTCGCACTTCCGCGTTACCACAGAGACGCGCCCTTCCGCCGCACCAGCGAGGCGGCCCGGCGCGGCTAGAGCGCCGCCGCTTACATCCGGTTGCCATGGAGCCCGCCCCAGCGTCCCCCTCCCGCCCGGCGGGGCCCGCGCCCCCCCCCGGC
>VUYV01000080.1:2093946-2135608 GCA_008711295.1 Anarhynchus alexandrinus
TGAAGGGGAGGCGGCGGGGGGGGGAGGCGGGTCCTGGCTCTTGCCCCTCCGCTGCCGCGGCTGCAGCAGCCCACGGGCCCCGCGGACACGCGTGGCGGGTGCCGCTGCCCCGCAGAGCCCCGGGGCATCCCGCCTGGTCGCCCTTCCCCGGCCCCGTGTGCGGGGTGCGGCGTGCACAGGGCGCTCCGGTGCCGCACGGTGGCGGGGCACGGCGCGGCGCAGGGCGCTGCACGGTGCGTGGCGTGGCATGGCATGGCATGGTGCAGGGCGATGCATGGCATGGGGCACGGGGCATGGCATGGTGCATGGCATGGGGCACGCTGCATGGCACGGCACGCAGCACAGCCCCGGGCACGGCACGGCGCGGTACCCGGTGCTGGGCGCTGCACAGCGCGGTGTGGTCCCACGCATCGCACCGTACGCGTTGCGCGGTGTGCGGTGCAGCGCATCCCCAGTGCCTGCCTACGTCCCTTCACTCCCCCGGCTGTACCACCTGTGTGTCTGTCAGAGCCGTCCGTCAGTCCCGTGGAGGGGTGTCTCCTCGTCACTGTCTGGTGCTGGTACTTCGTTCTGGAGTGGGTTTTGTTGCTGTGTGTTCGTGTACGTGTCTGTCGGCCGGGCGAGCTCTGTCCCGTCCGGTACCTCTGTGAAGGGAGAGCCAGGGAACGGAGCAGGTGCTTCAGAAGTGAACGGCTATGGTGGCGTATCCAGGCTAGTTCAGTAGGGTATAGGATTCACTGAAATATTTAAGCCGTATAAAATCCTTCTGTATTCTTAGTTTCAGCATAGCCATGTGGCAGAGATATCCACAGGTTAAACCCTTCATGCCTGAAAACTTTGTGTGTTTACTGTCTTATGTGTTGCCTTTTCATTCTGGTGTGTGTGTCCCCGTTCCTCCGCCGTGGCAGAGGACAAGTAGGAGCTGCGCAGCCCCCTCCCCTTTCGTTCAGCTTTGAGCCTCTGACTGTCACAGCAGCATCCAAATGCTTCGGTGTACACAGCAGCACCCCTCCTGCTCCTCTCCTCCATGGACAGGCTCATCAGTATGTCTTCCCAAGAAAATCTTCCCAGGCCTCTAATCCTTCTCCTTTTTGAGCTCTTCCCGTCTGTATCTATCAGCCGGAGTCTCTTCTCCTCCACTATCCCCAAACCAGCTTTGCCCCTGTGGCTTTATCCCTATCTTAGCATCCACTGCTTGTCTAGACACTCCACGGCTAAATTATTCTCAGCCCGATGGCCAGGGGATTAGGGAAGAGCTGAGGAGGTGGATGCAGGGCCCGATGGCTGTCTCCATGCAGCCCCTTGCCCATGGAGCTGGGGCATTCTGCTATAGCCCTCCTGGCTCATCTTTATTGCAAAGGGGCAGCGTGAACTGTTCGCCTCTGCCCCTCGAAGACGTGCCAGATGCATTTTTCTCAGCAAAACGGGAAAGCTCCTGCACTGGCACTGTGAAGCAGCCTTTGGGGTCAGGGGAAGCCCCGCTGGAGTCCCTGTTAGCAACATGTGGGAGATGCCATAGGTGCCAGCATTGCAGGGACATGCCTGCTCGCTTTCCTTCAGTGTTCATTTAGCCTAGATGGTCGGTACGAGGTACGGTGATTTAGGTGAGCCAGTTCTGTTTACTGATGTGTGTGTGGAGAGAGCAGGGAGGTGTGAGTGCACGCAGGTTGGCAGGCTGTGGATTTTTCTGGCCTCCCTTCGAATCTGGCCTGCTGGCATGACGCTTCTATTACTGAAAATTACTTCTAGCGGGAATGCTGAATCACGTACTCCCGACAACCAGGAGATACAGTAGGATGAAGGTATCATTCATTTCATTTTCTTTACTGTTGTTTTTTTTTTTTTTAATTTCCCCTTTTGTCTCGTGTTCTTCTTATGGCAGCCCAGGCAGGGATGCCAGCAGGCTGGGCGCTTCGGCATGGTGCTCATCAGCAGAATTCTCCTTGATATTCATTTAAAGTTTCTCTTTTAAATTTTAACCCATTTCTAAGTCTCTTTGTGCAGGGCTGCCTGAAAAAAAATAAATCTTTAGTCGTGTTTTACACCCTTGAGATCTTTCCAGACTGCTGGCTTGTCCCCTCCCCATCTTAGTCATCTCATATTGCGCTAGACAAATTTAGCTCCTAACCTTTCCTTATAAATCAATCCCTCTGGCCTACTGGCAATTTTTTGTTGCTCTTCTCTGAACTCCGTCTGTTGTAATAGAAAAGCCAGGCCAGATCCGAGTAGGTGTCCGTCCAGCCTTTCTCCCAGAGGTTGCACAGAGTAAGGGGCAAGTGGCCTCTAGTGGCCAGTCATCAATTAATGCACCGAAAAGGGAGCACCAGCGCTCCCAGGCTCTCCCTTCTCCAGAAGGCAGGAGAGCCATAGGGTTAGGATCAGAGAACGTGCCTCCCATCCTCGCCCCCCTCTCGGCCCCAAAGCAGCCGACCCCTCCGGCTGCTGTGCCCCCAGAGCTCTAGTGGCTCGGGGTGCCCGGGCGTCGCATCCCGCTTCCGCAGGGATACGATGAGCGGGGGATTGACGGAAACCCTGTGGGCACCTTGCAGTCCCTCTGAAATTTCAAAGCAAGTCCCAAGGGCTCTCTTATTTTACTGCTAGTACAACTGTCTTGCTTTTAGCTGTTCAGCAGCGTCATTAGAGTGACATGTTTTCAGCATATTTCAGCATACGCTTCTTCGGTGGGTAAAGAAATATTAAGTGCTGAATTTTCCCTCCCTTTTAACTTTGTTCAGGCAGTCAGGCTGTAGTTTTAAACTCAGTGTAACGTCTTGCAAAGCTGGAACCCGCAGAGTTTGTTGCATCCAGCAGTTCTCCTGGCCGTAGGTTTCCTCCTGCCCGGAGCACGAATGCCCCTGCGAGGTTCTGCCCAGCTCCAGACAAACCTGAGCCTGACCTGAAACAAAGCGCATTGTTTCACAGCGTTGCTGAGAGTTTGCAGTTTCCTTTGGAGGCCCCACAAGGCACATTAGTGGCACAGAGTTGGAGCTGAGCGTTAACCTTTTTTTTTTTTTCTCTTAAATCACCTTTACTGTTTTGCTAGTTTTTAGGGATTCTGCCACTACAGGAGCTGCCATCCAAATCCCCGTCATCTTTTTATTATGTGTTATATATTATTTATTATGAAGCAGTAGTGCTTGCAACACGTTTTGGCAGGCAGTCTGTAGCTGTGGATGTTATGTCCCTTACAAGTACCTGATCCTTTCTTTAACAGTCGTGATGCCGTGGCCCTGCAGGACTGCAGAGCCAGGTTCTCCCGCCAGCTCTTCCTGCTGGAATAAAGCGTTCCCTGCCTTCAGTTTCAAATGTGCTGCTGTTTGTTTTCATGGAATGATACCCTCTTATTGAGTTAAATGTGAAAGGAAATAAAACCCATGTATTACTCTTTTCTCTATCATGTCCTACTAAAAAGCAGCTCAGTCTCTGCTTACAGATGATTTCCAGATCTTTCTCCTTTTTTCTGCTTTCTCTCTCGGAACCCTTTTGTTCTGTCTTTCTTGGAAAACAGGGTGTGAAGTTGAAGATTACAGTTTAAGATGTACAGAGTGGATTTGATATTTTCAGTCTTTTCTGTCCTGTTCCTAATGGCCTGGACTCTGCATTTGCTTTTAGACATCTGTCTTGGCAGCATATTTCTCTTGAGCTGTTCAGGTCTCATCGAGGAATTCAGCTACCGAGAAGTCCAATGAGGTGTGTCTAAGGGGTTTCTTCCATTAAGTTTTGCCTTGTTCCTGGTAATTAGCAGGGTGGACCAAGGGAGCATGCTTCATCAGTGAACAGATTAGCTCCTCAAAAACTTGCTTTACAGATGGCCCCAGAATTTTTGGTTTGAATAAGCTATTTTTTTCATTTGAATAAGCTAATTTTTTGGTTTGGATAAGCTCTTCAGGTAGGCAGAGTAAGCAAAGACTGCAGTAGCACATTCTGGAGACCTTCGAAGATAGAAGGAGGGATGATGAAGTGGCCTCACTGGTGTCGCCTTTAGACCAGCTGTTTTAGTGTTTTAGTGGCCTGTCTTGAACAGTGGCCCATACTAGGTACTTCAGATGAGATAGTAAGTAACCCCTCAGCAGGTCACCAGGATATAACCTGTAATACTTCTAAAGCTTTCGTAGCTGGAGAACAGCTTGTTCTGAAAGATGGGTTTAACTTCTCTTAATTGTCTTTGTCATAAATATGACAACTTGTTACCCAGAGAGATGGCCAAGCTATCCTCTGACTTTGCAGTTTTTTTCTCCTTGATGACATCACTGAAAAAATAGTTTTCTTTTGCCAGTTTTGAATTCATTTGTATTCTACCCTCGTAGTTTTAACGAATGTCCCTTTTCTTGTGCTGAGATGAGAACATTTTGCTTATCCCTGTGTCCAAAGCACTGTGTATGTGCTTACATCTTCTCTCCTTCTCTGTATGAGTTCAGATGAGGTTTTGGAGGTCGGCATCTTCCCAATGCCAGTCTCCATGCCATCTTCAGTACTTCCTGGGGTGCAACCCATGCTGAGCTCAGCCTGCACTGTTGCTGTAGATGATATGACTACAGCCGTTTCTATGTCGGTCTCCATCCCACTCCTTGTCAACCATGGCACCTCATTGCCTTCTTCACTTGCAGTTGCAAGCTTCCTCGGGCTGCCCACGGGGGTCTTCTGTGTCCCTCAGCCACGCCGGTGGAGACAGGGCACAGATCTGCAGTCTGAAAGTTGGCCTCTTTCCCTGTAACATGTGTTGTTTTGTGTTTGGTGTTTGAATGCTGAACTGTTTGTCCTTGTGCCATCTCTCTGGCCTGCACAGTTCTCTCTGACGTTCCTTCTGGCTGTTTTGGGACCTGCCCAATTAAAGCTAGGTGGCACAGGACCACTCTGCTGCCTGCTCCTGGCATGCCCTCCCAGCACCCGATCTCTCCAACTTTATCCTTCCCCGGCGGTCAGTCATGCCCCAACTTTGCACAGATGTGCTGGTGCAGAGGTGGCTGAGCAGTACGACTTTCCTTCTCTTGCACAGCCCGGGCAGGAGCCACACGTAGCCGCTGTCTCAGTCGGCCCCTGCACCCTCCACGCAGGAGGTCATTCGGAGGAGGAGGACAGGGTCCCACCTGCCCTTGGATTGTTGGAGCCGGTGGCACAAAGCAGTGCGGGCTGGGCCATTCTCGCCCCCTTGCTGCGGCGTGCCAAGGGACACGTCTGTCCCAGTGGTGCCGGGGAGGTTCCCTGAGGGCCGGTGAGGTGACCTCTCCGGGTTAGGAGCCAGGGGGGTTGAGGGCAGTGGCCAGCAGTCTCCCACGACATTCCCTTGTCCTGCCCTCTCTCCACAGGTTATGCCACTCTCCAGGTTTGCTGGGTGCCTGCCGGTGAAAGAGAAGGGTTGATATTTTGCCCAGGCCCTTAGGTCCTGAACCAAAATGGCAGCTGGAGAGTCCCCTCCCGTAGGAGATGTCTTCATCGACCTGCAGCAGGTGAGGTGGGAATCACAGAATCACAGAATGGTCAGGGTTGGAAGGGACCTCTGGAGATCATCTAGTCCAACCCCCCTGCCCGAGCAGGGTCACCTACAGCAAGTTGCACAGGACAGCGTCCAGCAGCAGTGGGGCTGTCTCTTCCCTGGGGACGGTGCTCCTGCCAGGCTGAGTGTGGGACCCACGTCCCGGCAGCCTGCTGCAGTAGGAAACACAACCTCCATTCACCAAGGACAGGTCTTGCAGCCTTGGGGCACCCCTCGTGCCTGCGAGCCCACATCCACTCCCCATGCAGACAGCAAACTGTGGTCCAGAAAAGGCCAGAGGTTGCTCTGTGGGGTCCCTGTGCCTTCACATGCCGTTGGGTGGGCTAGGCAAGCGGCAGGAGGAGCTGGGCAGCTCGCAATTAGATTCTTCCCCATTTAGGCTGGGCTTGGGACACCCGTGCTAAGGTGAGAGGAGAAGCAGTTTCGCCCACACGTACAAAGCCGCTCCCGGGGCACAGCTGGGAACAGCTGGGGGATCCTAGGAGAGGCACAACTCGGCTAAAGCCGCCTTGCTCCCTCTTTCCACCCAGCACAGACAGATTTGTCACAGTTGGGCCTCCTCCTGTTTCCATGGAAACACGGGAGTCCACAACAGCTCCGCGCTGGCATTTCGGCTATATTGACGGAAAATTTTACCCACTGCAGCTGCTCGGGCGGCAGAAAGGACAGGAGTCACCTGGCGATGCTCTTCTCAAAGCGTCTCTACTGGCAAAAGGCAGAGAAGCGCCCATAGCCTGAAACAGGAGGAAAACAGGCAGAAAAGCCTGAAGAAGGCATGCCAAAGAGGAACGGGGGGGCCCAGGAGTGTGGAGGGGAGGTGGGAAGGCACAGGGTGGTCACTAAGCCAAGGGCAGCTCACCAGAGCAGGGATGCTGTTTCCCAGCGGGAAATACAGAGGAGGTCTAAGAAAGGGAGGGATGGCAGACTGGGCAAAGGGAAGGCCAGAGAGCAGCAGTTAGATGTGAGGAGAGAGAAATTCCAGCTAAACAAAAGCTACACATCTCCTCTGGTAGGAACGACAGGCACTGACATAGTCCCTTGATACTGCCGCTCAAGGGAGGTGTGGAGGACTGCTAAGGTATCTCTGCAGAGCATGGCTTGGAGGCTTGCTGGTCCGTTCTGCCTCTTGGTTTTGAGCAGAGCTGTGCCTCTAAGTGAGAAACTATGTCCCAGCCCTGTCGTGTGTAGCCTGCTGCTCCCCAGCAAGCCCAGCGCCATTTGCAGGGTGTGAGGATCCAGAGGGCTGTAGGGGTCTGCAGTGTTTGATTCTTGTCTGGCGATTTCTGTGCAGGGCAGAGATCGCGCAGAGAAAGCCTCTCCTGGTGCCGAGGACGATGAGGACTTGGATAAGACTTTGTCAATCGAGAGATTTGGGGACCTGATAAGCAAGTCAGCGTCAAGCAATCTGGAGAAGCAAAGACGCAGCTACAGTGAGAGAGATTTTGAATGTATGTAGGTTTAAACTGTTGTACCCACTTCCACCCTCACCACCAACCTTTGCTCAGCCCGATGTGCTCTGCAGCCTTGTGCCAGGACCCTGCGGATCTCGTTAGCCTGCTGTTCACTTCCTCCCTTCAGAGCATTCCCAAAGTGCTACGTACACCCAGTTTAGCACCGATGTCCATGGCCTCTTCCCAGTCTGTTCCCTGTTTTCCCTGTCCCCAGTGGCGTAGCTACTGCCCAGCCCATGTGACAGCATGGCTCAACCCGGGATGTTCTCTCACCTCCTCACCCAGCATCAGCATTGGAGGCCTCTGCAGCCACTTACCCAACATTGAAATTTCCAGTTTGAAGCTATTTTTCTTCCATATGGCTGCAAAGAAACATCCAAATATGGCCAGAAGCCAGGCTGTCCTCCCCAGTCTGAAAGCAGATGGCTCCAGTCATACATGCCTGTGTATTTCTAAATAGCAACCATAAAACCATCAGGCTTATCTGCTCAAAGAAAGGATGGCGAAATAAAAATGGAGTTTGAATTTAAAAAGCTGTAGCTATCTCACCTGAACTCCTCCGATCAGCATATTTATTCCTCTAACTGCCTTTCCATGATGAAGGCAATCAGTCTGCCCAAACTCACTGGCTGTAAAATGAGAGTGTGCCCACAAGAGTGGCCATAAGCTATTGCTTGGCGTAGGTGGGTCGCATTGACTTGTAGTAACAGCAGTGAAGGGCAGAAAGAAGAGTCCCCCAGCCAGCAGCCTGCTTGTGTGGTGGACAAGTCACAATGGTTGGGAGAGTTTGCCACTCTCTGGCTGTCCACAGTCAGACACTGCTTATTTTCCAGCTTAGCTTTGATGGGATACAGCCTCGGGAACATTATGTTCCACGTACATCACCAGGCTGTTTTCTGCTTGGCCACTCATTTCTGATGGCTGTTGTAAAAGTTTGCTGGTAAAAGTCCATTACTGTAGTGCACCCCAGCCGCTACTTTCTGCTTGTGTCATTTATCTACAGAGGCTCCATTCAGATAACACTTTCCACCCGGGCACACAGTCACTCGCGCACATGGCTGCAAGGTGCTAATAGCTTTGCTGTGGGTTGAATACCTGTTCTGTGCTGGTAGAGCTTACCTGCTCAGAAGCTCTGCCTGTGTGCACAGGTGTGCGGGTTGGCTTGAAGGACACAGACGATCTGCTTGAGCATGCATGGCAGAAGCTTCTTTGAAAATTTGACTAGAGATTTTTACTGTTTGGGTTCGGGGTTTTTTTCTTCTTAATAGGAGAGTCCTTTTTCTTTGTCAGAATCAAGCTTCTTTTCCTCTGAGCTCCTGGCGTATCCCTGTTATCTAGGCCTACAGTCAACCCTGGTTGTCAGAAGTATTATGCAATTCGTATTCATAAAGCTGGAAGATCTGGTTTGGTCATTAGACTTTGAAAGATAACATGTGAGCCCATGGAGGTGAATGCTCTCTGGGTTTAGAAATGTTTCCTGCCCTATTCAAAGCCAGGAATTCCTAATATGTAGGCTCTTCCTTCTGGGCTCCCTATCCAAATTATTTTTTCATATCTCTTGTGTCAAGTTCACTGAGAAGCGTAATCAAACATCTAGGACGCTGGTTTGGCAATAACTTTCCATACAGGCCTGCAGGGCAAGGAAGGGAGCAGGGAAGGAGGGCAGGGGCTGGGCACGCAGGAGTTGCAGGAGGACAGGGAGGAAGAAGAGGGAGGCATGAAGCCTTTTGTGTTTGGGAGAGGTATGTTTCTCCCACCTCCAGGCCACCTCTGTGGCGACGCGATCAGTTGACACAAGGAGTGCTGAGTGCAGGGGTGAAGAGCAGTCCTACCCTTTTCTGCGCGAGATGAACCACTTACTATCACTGCCCTTCCCTGCAGCCTAAGGCTTCGGTTTCCTTCTGATCCAAAATGTAAACGTTTCTGTCTTGGGCTGATGGGAACAAGCCAGAAGGCAAAGATAGGCTATGTCCTTACCAGCAGCTTCTTGCTGCAGAAGGAGCAACGAGTGTGCAGTTGGGGCCTTCCTTGCTTCTTCTTCCATGAGAAATTCGTGCCTGACCTGTCTGTGGCACGCAGAGCAGTGCTACGGGAGTGCAGCAGCGGGGCAAAACCTGTGAGTGAAATAGGGTACGTCTAGTTAAGTCAAAGAACTAGAGAACACTGGAGGAAAAAGTGTTTATAAATAGAGCCCAAACTCTTTCCAATTTGCAGATGTCTGACCATTCCTAATCTCCTCTAATCTTGCCACAAGCCTCTCCTGCTGAACCAGGGGTGTGTGTGAAATATCCCTGCGGTTCCCAAGGGGGGAAACAAGGGAGAAAAGACTTGAGAAACCAAAGGAAAGGAAACATGACAGCAGAACAATGAACCTGCCTGGCTCTCCCAGGGAGAAGGTTACAGCTTCCATTGAAAATGTCCTTTGAAGGTAGTTTTCACTATAAACAGATTTTGCTGCCGTGTCACAGGAAAGCTGGGAAGGAACCAAATCAAAACAGACTGGAAACAATTCCTCAGGAAGAGCTGCTGAGCAAAACCCCCTTGCGAAGTGGCTGGTGCCCCCGTGATTTCAGCTGCTCCCGGTGTAGCCCCAGGATCTGTGCATCCTGCAGACTGCCTATGGGAGGCTTTGTGCCTGCAGATAGACCTCACAGGAATGGCTTTCCTCTTTCTTGCAGGGAGATGCTGAGCTTAGCCTGTTCCCTGCGTGGTGTCTTATCATTGTTTTTGAGTGAAGGCTCAGAAATGCCATTAATTTCTTCTCACTCTGTAATTCCCACGACACCCAGGTCAAGCCTGTATGAATTTCTCTTTGTAGATTAGTTTAAAGAAAAGTCCTTCTGCCCTGTTTCTTACCCTGGTTTTTAAAAGACAGCCTCCTAATTGAACCAGCATTTCAGAGGCTGGTAGACATAAGCCCTCACAGTACCTGGGGTGTGGACTTAGGTTGCATCTGCACTAAAAGCCTTGGTCTGTGGTTTGTGGGTATGCAGGAGGGACTTTCTGTCAAGCCTGGGGGATAAATAAGGCGTATCTATTTAACTCAAAGAACACTATGCAGGAAAGAAATGTTTGTAAAGGGCCCAAATCATGCTTGTTTGAGAATGCGAGAAACTCCCCCATGTTTAGGAAGGGGATGGTACCTCTGGCAGGCCACCGCAGCTCTGTGTAGCCATGTGAATAGCTTTTGGCAACACTGGGAGAGGAGTCCTGCCTTCCCCAGGGCAGTGAAGCTGCCTTGGGGTGGTTTGGCATTGCATGGGGGCTGCCTCCCCACCCACCTCAAACTGGACACAGCCTGCCACATCACTGAAAGAGCTTTGCTATGTCCCTGCGGGCTGGTGGCTCTCCTTGCCCTTCCTGGCCCTTGATCTCCAGACCATGCTGTTTCCTGGAGGGGCGCCTGGCAGGTTCCTCCCAGCCTCTTCCTGCCCCTGACTCTCTTTTTCTCTCTCAGTCCACCGCCAAACCTCGCACCACATCCATCATCCCCTTTCCACTCACCTCCCTTCTGCCCTCAAGTTCCAAAAGAGGCCTCCTCGTGCCAGCAGGAGGAAAAAAAGGAGGAGGAAAAAGAAGAAAACTTCGTTACCCCCCTCAGAGGTGACTCCCACCATCCAGGAAGAGGACGAGGAGGAGGGGGGAGAAGAGGAGGAAGAAGAGGAAGAAGAAGAAGAGGAAGAAGGAGAGTCTGAGGCGGAGGAGGCCCAGACGAAAGAGATCTCTGCAGACTCTGAGGGCGAACCTCGTGGGAAGGACACGTCCCCTAAGCTGGAGCCCCCAGGCAAACCAAAGGCAAGGCTAGGGCTTCCCTGCCTGGACGGGGCTCGGAGGCTGGGGGAAGGTGGAGGGAGGGTTGATGCTGGGGGAGTGCCAGGCTCTATGGTCTGGGAGTGTGCTGCTCAGGGGGAAGACGTTGTGTCTGTGCAATATTGTGCGAAGAGTGGTTTTTTCCCTGCCTAGCAGAGATGGGCACTGGAGGACAGTGGTAGATAAGCCATTCCTTGGATTGGATGCTGGGGAGGGTGTGCATGACCATTTTGGGGGGGTAAGACCCATGGGGGAAGGCCAATTTGGCTATTCTTAGGGTGTATGGGACATGGAGGGGGCTCAATACGGCCAGTCCCAGGGTATGGGGCACATGGGGAAAGTTGGTGTGGACCTTTCTAGGCTGTGGGGAGGATCTGCATGTCAGGGACTGGGGCGAAGGCTGCCTGTCCCGGCTCTCGCTGTCAGGACTGTCGTCTCTGCAGTTCACCATCGGCAGCGATGAGGAGGAGTCCGGCAGCGCTCTGGCCCCTGCGCAGTTCCACGTGGAGGAGGAGTGTGGCATCCTGTCCCCTGTGCCACGCTTCGCCGACCTGCTGCAGGACAAGGGCCCTGCCTCCCTCCGCAGGTAGGCAAACGTGTGCCGGGCTGTCTGCCGCTCTCCTCGCCTTGGGGTCACTGCACAGACCCTGTCCCCGGGGGCAGCAGCTGTGCCCAGCCTGAACTCGCCTGCTGAGCCAGAGGGGCCATGGGGCCTGGAGGGAGAGCATCTGTGAGCAACACGGCTGCTCCCTGGTGAGACGGTCACTCCCTGGGACTCTTGTGACCTTCTTGGGTCTGTGGGATCCCCAGGGTGCAGGTTTGGGGGCACTGGCCTGCACATGTGGAGTACCCTTCCTCCCAGCTAACTCGTGCTGTTGTGCTGACCTGCAGGCTGGGAAGCCCCAGGAGGCTCAGCCGAGTCAGGGGACCATGAGGCCATTGGCTCAGAGGTGGGTCCCCAACACAGACCACAAGCTGATCCTGCTCTGTGGTGGGGAAAGGGCAATCTTTAAGTGTTGGGACAGGTGACTCCTGGCTCTGCTCCTTCTCAGGCACTTGTTGGTCAGGGCTGGGCTGAGGGACCTCAGCCCCTGAGAGGATCAAGCGCCCATCCTCACTCACCCCATTTGCTACCATCAGTCTCTTTGGTTTCTACAGCCTCCCTGGCCCTCGGGAACGTCTGTCTCGTGGGTGGGAGAAGCGCAAGCCCTGGGGCCAGGCGGCGAGTGGACAACGTGTTACCTATGACTTGAAGGAGAGGATGTGCATCGGCAGCATGACCACGCTGGAGAGCGCGGCATACCAGCGCGTCCCTACGGATGAGGCTGAGGCCCAGATGCTGGCGTCTGCTGACTTGGACGGCATGAAAAGTGAGGTTTTGCGACACTAATTACGCTACTAGCACACGCCTCCCTTGCTTCTCCCTGCTTTGCTCTCTCCCCTAGCAGCTCCAGGCTGCCACAGGACCTGGTCCTCACCTCCCTGTCCCCCATCCCCTGCTGTTCCAGCCCTGGGCTCCTCTCTGTCAGCTTTGCAATGTCCACAGCGCTGGTCCCCGTGTTTCCAGCACCTCTACTCACACCCACCCTATGGCTGTTTGCTCCTCCACCCGTCCCACTACCCTCTCCGGTTCAGGGCTCCCTGTGTTTCCCTGAGACCCAGCTCTCTCCTCTCCTGACACACTTTCCCAGCGATCAGCCCTCTGTGCGACACGCCAGCTCTGGCATCGCGGAAAACCTGAGGTGAGGTGAGGAGCCTCCGCTCTCCTGGCGGAGAGGCAGCTGCCCCCTCCGGAGCGTCTCGGAGGGGGACTGCCCCTTGTGCGCGGCGCGAGGGCAGACAGAAGAGACGTCATGGAAATGCACGCTCCGGGCCTGAGGACATGGAGAATTCAATAGGTTGCTCTGCAGGCTGGAGAGGGAGGGAGACACCAGAGGGGAGCGAGGGAGAGAAGCGGTGCTGCACGCACAGCCTGGCTGTCCCCGGGCCACAGGCGCTGTGTCCCTGGGCAGCCGGCACGAGAGAGGATCCTGCTCCCAAGGATTTGGTGGGGCATCCCCCCACGGAAGCATCCCCGGGTGGATCCAGCCTTCCCAGGACCTTGTCAGTCCCCAGGGGCTGCTGCAGCCGGCACCTTCATGTCCCTTGAGGAGGGGAGCGAGGCACCGGGGCTGGCCCCGGGGCTGCAGTGAAGCTCCCCCAGGGGCAGCTTGCTTTCCGCACGTCAGCCTGGCTACCCCGGCCCCTCCTCTGAAGGTGGGTGGCTCATGGTACCTGAACCCTGACCTTCGCAAGGACGAAATGACAACCCTACAAGAGAGAGAGGAGGCAGCGAAGGAATCGGAAGGGGGCAGCAGCCCGGAGGTAGCGATAAGCACCTGCATTCGCAACTCACTCGGCTATGAAGACTTTGATGAATTTGCCTTTAATTTTGAAGACTATGATTTATGGGAGGCCATCAGAAACCATCTGGGCTACCCAGGCGGGGAGCCCACCTGTAAGTACCGGAGCAGTGACCCCACGGTTGCAGCTGTAGATCAGAGCCCCCAGCTAAAGTGCATATCCCCCACCCTGTGTTTGCTGTCTGCACCCTCTCTGCGTCAGGTTGGTCTCCTGGGTTAGAGGAGGTAACTGGAGACACAAGAGGAGCTGCCTGGTGTCTGTGTGTCTGTCCAAGGTCCTTGTACAGATCTGTGTTGTAGTGCTGAGGTGCTTCCCTGTGTGTGTCTCGCATGAGCAGCTCCAGAGGCAGCCGTGTCTTGCTGTTTGTGCTTATCAGGATGTGGCCCGTGCTGTGGCCAGAGAAAAAGCAGCTGCTCTAAGGTGTGTATAAGGAGAGAGACATTTCCCCTTCCATCTGTGGCACAAGGTGACAGTGTGCCACTGCTCTCTGTTTGCTGGAATTTGAGCCGAGCTGAGGATCTGACAGCAGTGGTGGGTATCAGGTTCTTGGCTTTGCACTGTAGCCTAATGCCCCGAGGAAAAAATAACCTAGTCCCTGTGTCTGTAGGCTTGAGCGTGGCAGTGAAACTAGGTAATGGCAGACTGGCTGGGGTGCCTGGAAGGGGGGGAAAAGAGGAAGGAAGGAAGAGTGGGAAAAGCAGGGAAGGAGCAAATAGGAATCCTGAGAGCTACGAGTGTCTTTCTGTTCTCCGCATCTGTCTCCGTACCCACATATCCCTTGCAGAGAGCTGGCTGGATCTCTGAGCCGTCCTGGGGACTGCGCAGAAACCGGAGCCTTGCTCCCACCTCGTGCAGGCGGTCCTTCTGCAGCAGATGGTGGTAACTCACAGTTAAAAGGCGGCTTTGTGTGTCACCTTGGGAGTGACACTGTTCATAGCCATAGCTCTGTGGCGGCTGCCCAAATGTCCTTGTCCGGATCGTGTGTTAATTTTTCAAGAGATTTTAGAAGTGCACATGGGAGGGTGATGTGGTCCTAGAACTATCCCATTTACCAGCTTTGCACACAGGAATGGGGAAGCAAAGTGCTTGCAACAGGGACTCAGGATGCCTTGGTTCAGCTTCTGGCTCTGCCACAGCCTCTCTGTGTGATTTCAGGCAAAACACTTAACTTCCCCTGCCTCCCAGTCCCAACATCATGTTCTCTTTCTCAGCTGGCCCATCTTTACAAGCCTTTGGGGAAGAAATATCTGCCTATGTTCTTCTGCAGGGACCAGCAAGTGGGGGTTTGCTTCTGGCTGGGTCTCTACTTGTTACTTTAAATTGATAGACAGCAAAGTTCAAAACAGATCCCTGGAGCAAATTGGCTCCATCAGCTGTCCCGAGCTGAGCATGCTGTACATTAAAAGTGTGAGAAATTGCCCCAAGTTCACCCAGGAAAGGATGGCTATTCCTGAGAAGGTAGAAGGGGTAGATTGCTTCTGCAAGGTGTGATATGCGTCACTTATAAAGTGGGGAAATTTGGCTTGCTAGCAGTTAACACATTCATTGATTGCTACAGCTAATACTGCAGGTGCTTGAAATAGGATGTGCTGTGCAGTCAACTCTTAATTATTTCTGCACAATAAATCCACACTGTGGATTAATCCTGCAGAGAGAGATGGCAGAGACAGAGATGGCAGAGACATCAGAGCCAGTTCTGTGCAGAGCCAGCTTGCATCCAGCCAGTGCCACTTGCTCAGCTACTTACTCCATGGCGGTACCTCTTCCTGGACCAGCTGACATCCAGGAGGAATTTAATAGCTTTTGAGCAGAGTAGAGTCCTTGTCAGACCTGAGCTGGTTTCCTTGCAGTCCTTTCAGTGTTCAGGACATGGGGAATGCTGTGCTGAGACACCTGGGTGGCAGCAGGGATGAGCTGGGGTCCAGCTGTCCCTGTCACATTGAAATCAGCATCAGCCAGGAGAGACTTGGGCTCTGCGCAGGGCAGAAGCTTTTTCCAGAAGCCAGTATAGGGTTGTGACTTATTGTATGTTGATTAGCATTTTGTTTAGTCTAATTTGGAACATTCCAAGAGAGGGGGATTCAATCTCTTTTTCCTTGCTATAACTTAACTACTGGGGTGCATGGGAAGTGTGCACCGTCCCTGTGATGCTGGGCTAGCAAGTTGCTCTCTGGTACTGGTACAACTACTCTGATGCCTCTTTCTGGGCTTCCTGCTTGTGGATAGAGGGTAGTGAAAGGAGGGATGCAGGAGCTAGCACACGAATTGAAGGCAATTGCCTGCTGAGTTGGACTGACTAGCATAGGCACTCCGGGGGAAGACTTTAACCAGTACAAAGTCATATTTGTCATCTTCAGATTTAAGCTGGCGGAAAAGGAACTTGGTCATCCCAAGGAATCTGACTGATGGAAGCCAATGTGGCAAGAAGGTCTTTTGGAGGAGACTGTAGGAGATGCTGCGTGGGAGGGTGATATACCAGTTTGTTGTAGTGGAGCCACCATAGGAGTCACGCTCTGTCCTCAGACACTGTCGCTGTCCCATGCTCTGCTCCTGGGCAGCGCTGGAGAGGAGGTACAGCAAGATATGTCCTTGGCTGCTTCATCTCACCTTGGTGAGTTTGGCTTCAAGCAAGTAGGGCAGAGCTGTGCCCTGGGCACATCACCCTTTGGTCTCAGTCCAAGATCCTGTCCTGAGTAAGGACCCCAGACTTCAGGTGCTCACTTGAGCTTGACTTTGATTCTGGGGAAGCACCAATATGACAGAACACAGAAAGGCTCTCTGTAGAGCAGTCTGGAGCACCTCAGCTGCACTCTCCATGGGACTCCCAAAGCCAGTGACCTCTTCCAAAATTAAGCCCATTTGTCCACCCCACTATGAGTTGCCTTCCCCAGCTGGCATCTCGGTGACCACAATCACTGCCAAGGGAGAGCAGCAAGTGGATCACTCCTTTCTTCTGTAGAGCTCTGGAGGTGTGCCTTCACCGGTTCACTCTGAGCCTGCAGCACTCCAGCTCTTGTCCCTGTCAGCAAGTGTGGGAGTCACTGGGAGATGCTGGCAGGAAACTTGGCTCCTTTCATTTTATCTGTCCTCCAGCCATTTGGTGGCTGAGGCTGAATGCCTGTGTGTGCTTTCTAAGGCTGTTGCTGAAGAGCACTGCATGGCAGGTTGGCATGTCCACGGCGGAGACATGCTGCGCTCTGGGTGAGCGCTCTGTCTTGCTGGGCAGAGTGTCCTCTGGCCCTGTTCTATATAGGAACACGATGAGAATGAGTCCCAGGTTGCATAGGAGGACCAGAAGCTACAGGGATTGGAACAAAAATGCCAGATACCAAGATCATCTGCCTGGTGACCTGTTTGTTTATGCACAAATCCACACCAAGTGCAACAAAGTGGCTGCTGAGCACACAAGAATTGAGAAATCCATGCAAAAGTCCAAAGAAGCCTCACACGTGCACGGATCCCAGAAACATTTGTAGCGGTGGGCAGTTATTGGCTCCTATCGACATGGCAGTGCAGTAAATGGAGCAGGGAGGAGTCCAGCCATCCACGGGACGTGCATCAGCAGGGCAGCCAATGGGGGAAAATGCCTTGAGGCTCAGTATTGATTCATTTTATATTTAATTTAGCGACCCAGATTTCCAAGGAGCATGGCTGGCCTGATGCTGGGCTGTGTCTTTCCATGTCAAAGATGCATGGGTATTTTCCTGCAATGTCAAACCACTTGGCCTTCAAGCCCCATGCTTTTTGCTACCTCTAATGCCCTGAGAGCTGCAGGTCTTGAAGCCAAGTGCAGAAAGGTAAATGGAGCCTGAACATTCATCCCAGCCAACAGAGACCTGCCCTTGGTCCCCCAGGGAGAAGACCTTGCCTTTGCCTTACAAGCAGGGCCAGCAAGCCTCGATGGACCAAAGCTGAGCAAAACCCCTGTCTCCGTGATCTACCTGGGGGAGCCTGCCCATCCTGGAGCTGGGTTCTGAGGCTTTCCCCATCTCCATGGGCTATCTGTGCTGAGGAAGATGCACTTGCTGTCTCTGGCTAATGTCCAGGGAAACCACTCTCCATGGCAGGCTTTTTCCCAGGTGCTGTTTCTCTGGCATTGCAAAAGGGTCTGGCATGGTTGTGGCCAGGTTTTGGTGGGCGCTGGCTAGCCAGCAGCACTGGTAGCTTGATGGTGGGTCTGTAATGCAGCCTCAACAGCCTCTCTGGAGGCTTCAGGAGGCTTTGATTTGGCCAGCCGCACTCTGTAACGCATACCTTTCAGAGGACATTACAGTGGCACTGCAGATCATCTAGAAACAGCGATACCTGGAGTTAACTGCCCAGCCTCCATGCCAGCCCCGGTCTGCACTGTTATCCTACAATCTCATTGCACAATTAAATAAAACAGTCATTGATATTTCCATGTGTCTCCCAGACCAGCAGCTAAATATCCTTCCCCTTCGCTGCCCTTTCTGCTTGCTGACCACCAGACCTTCTCCAGTGGGAGAACTGAACCCCAGCCAGGTGCCTGCCTGTGCTCTCTGGGTGCAGAGCTGTGCAGACAAGGCTTCAGGTTGCTTTTCGTTGAGGGAGTATGGGGAGGGTTCATGCACCACTTATTTGAGTACCATGAATAAAAGCTTTTGCAGTGATGCTCTAGCGTATGCACAGCCTGAGAGGAAGCCTTCTTCTTGAAGGAATTAGCTCACAGATGTCTGGAAGAGCTGAAAGTAGGCAGATGAGGAAGGAAGGATCTTCAGAGGTCTGGAGGATGATGGTGAGTGCTCTAGCTGCCAGGGCTTCGCTAGCGTTAGCTAATGAGAGAAGGGTGGGCTTGGACATGTTTCCCTGCCAGACAGTGTGTTTCCACTAGACAAACTGGTGGTCTTTTTTCCTTTCACATGTTTTCAGGCCACCGTTTTGAAGATAATCCTGGTGTGAGGAGGCATCTGATGAAAAAACCATCTCGTAGTCAGATCACCAGGACAAGCAAAAAATTAGTGTCAACTCCATCTGTCAAGAAAAAGAAGAAGAAGAAGAAGTTGGATAGAAAGCCCCATGAGGTATCCATGTGCTGTCCTCCCACACTTGTTCAGAAGCCATAAATCAGGACTAGAAACAGGCACTTTATAAAGTGATAAATGTGGTTTCAGTAGAATTAATTCTTTACATAACCCTGGGGGTGACATTTCAAACTCTTATCCATTATCATGAGGGCTGAAAATACATTTTTTTTTGATAAAAGCAGAGATTTATCTGAAATCACAAAGCTTTGACCTTAGGAAAGATGTTAAAAAGTCACAGTAGTGCTCTTGTGGAATTTGGCAGCACAGTAACATCACCATCTCTGGTAAGTGTGGGGAATTTTGGGGGAAACCAAGAAGCAGGAAGAGGACAAAAGTGGCATAGTTTGGTAGAGGGGTGTAACATCGCATCATTCTCTCTCCTCTGCCCATGCCATCTGACTTGTAGCTTTTTGGCGCTCCATGTGTTGATGGAAGCTCCTGCCATGCTGCCAGTGATATTTGTCCTGGATGCTTCTGTTCACTAAACCTCTGGTTAACTAAGGCAGGTTTGCTCAGGCAGTGCTTTAGACCAAGTGGTAACTTGAGAACAAACTGGAGGCTTTCCATGTATCGTTGATAGAGCTGTATGCATCAGGGGAAGTCTCATGTCCTTGCTGTAATTCGCGCTAGGTGTTTGTGGAGCTGAACGAGCTGGTGGTGGATAAGAACCAGGAGATGCATTGGAGGGAGACGGCCCGCTGGATCAAGTTTGAGGAGGATGTGGAGGAGGACACGGCAAGGTGGGGGAAACCCCACGTGGCTTCACTGTCCTTCCGCAGCCTGTTGGAGCTCAGGAAGACAATTGCCCACGGTGAGTCAGGAACTGTGGGCCAGGGTTTGTGTCTTGCTCTGGGACAGGTTTTACTGGGCAGATTCTGTTGCTGTTTGGGCCCCTCACTGGAGACGCTCCAACAGTTTCTGTGTCCAGGCTCCATGTAGGGTCTGCAGAGACAGACTGTCCTGTAGCCCGTTTGCCGGGGTTTTGCATTAGCCCAGGGATGCCTGTGTTGGTTCCTTGCTCTGCTTTGCTGCTCTCAGGCACGTGGCAGCTGTGACACCCAGCTGTGCCTGGGCCAGCAGGTCTTTGACCTGTCTTTGGTGTGACAGGCCAAGTTTGGTCAGGGTGGGAGACCAAAACGAGAGGGAGGTACCAGAGCTACTAGTGCATCTTGGACCTTTTGGGTCCTCCTGGGACAAGGGTTTACACAGAGGGCATGGGACACCTGGACTTGGGGCATTTTTCAACTGAGAGAATCCATACCCCAACCAAAGCCTTGCTCCTGGTGGGATGGCTGTGTCCCCAGAGTGTGCATGTGGCAGGGAGCGCTGCACACTAGGAGCAGGGCTCTTTCCCTCCTGCTTGCAGGTGCCGTCCTTCTTGACCTGGAGCAGACCACGCTGCCTGGCATCGCTCACCTCATGGTGGAGACCATGATCATCTCTGACCAGATCAGAGCAGAAGACCGAGCCAACGTGCTGCGTGCCCTGCTGCTGAAGCACAGGTGGGTGGCATGTGGCTGAGGGCTGCCAGGGCTCGGGGGTTGTCTGTGAGCCCCAGGGCAACAAGGGGAGTGGGTCCCCTCATGGCCACCACTCTCTCCCTCAGCCATCCCAACGATGAGAAAGAGGGTTTCTTCCCAAGGAACCACTCCAGCTCCAGCATGAACTCCATTGTGGGGAACCACCACCACAACCACACCACTGACACCTGCGTGCCCCTGATGGGGGAAGAGCGTATTGAGATGGCTGACCCCAAGGCCAATGAGACCGAGTGCAAGGAGGTGAGTGGGACATGGGGAGGTTACTGCTTCTTTTTCCACACCCTGGGGACAACAGTTGGCCAGTGGCAGCCCTTGGTGCCCACCTCTGGGCCCCTTCACAAGGGGCCCTTGTACTTGCAAGGGCTGAGCTCCCCTGGATCACCTGGAGCGCTGGAAATCAGGTCACTGCATTATGATTTCGGGACCTAATTTTAGCGGCACGCTGTATGCAAATGTCTGCTTGAGCACGCAATGGCAGCAACAGCCCTGGTGCTTGCAGGGTGACCGTTTGCTGTGAGGGGGTCTTGCCTGTGAAGCAGGGTGTCAGGTGTGGAGCCAAGGCAAGCCCAGCTGTGGGTATGCTGTTGTGGTTTAACCCCAGCCAGCAACTAGGACCACGCAGCAGCTCACTCACTCCCCCCACCCCAGCAGGGTAGGGAGAAGAGGGAGAAAAGGAGGGGAAAGGAAAAAAAGCTCATGGGCTGAGATAAAGGCAGTTTAATTGAACAGTAATGGAAGAGGAAAATAGCAACGATAATAATAATGGTAAAAAAATATACAAAATAAAGTGATGCAACACAAGTCACTCTCACCACCCGATGATCAGTTGCCCAGCCGGTCCCAAGCAGCAATCATGGATCCCTGCTCCCCAGCCAACCCCCATTTATATACTGAGCATGACATCTATGGTATGGAATATTTCTTTGGCCAGCTTGTCCTGTCTATGCTCCCTCTCAGCTTCACTGGGAAGCTGAAAAAGTCCTTCACTAATATAAACATTACTTAGCAACAACTAAAACAATATGCATTATCAACATTCTTCAACATTCTTCTCACACTAAATCCAAATGGAGCAGCTACTAGAAAGAAAATTAACTCTATCCCAGCTGAAACCAGGACATACACTAGTGGGGTGCAAGGGTGTGTAGAGACACCAAAGCATGGGGACTCCGTCCTTACTTGTTTGTATTCTTCCCCAGCAGAAAAATGTGCATCTCCATAACTCTGAGGGCCACCGTAAATACCTGAAGCTGATGGAGAAGATCCCTGAAGATGCGGAGGCCACAGTGGTCCTCGTGGGTAAGAGGTGGCGTGTGGAGACCCCCAGGGCCAAAAGAGACCAGTTCAGATGCTTGTTTGACCCAGCTGTCTGTGCCCTCCCTCCTGAGGGACATCTGGACATCTTGTACATGTTCCCAAAGTTCAACTGGGGAGGGAGCCTTGTACACTCTCTCCTTTGGTTGACGGCACACATTTTGTCTGTAGTAAACATAAGGGGTGTTGGGGTAGTTATTTTCTTAAATTAAGAGGTACTGAATGTGATGTGGTTGATAGACACTGCTGCTGGGAGCTGGGGGCAAGCTTAGAGGAGAAAGTCCTGCCAGGCTCACCAGAACATCCCATTTTGCAGCTCAGAAGTGAGTAAGTGCTGTCTGAGGGACTGATGGCCAGGCACTGACTGCTGTAGGCCCTCGTGCTGTCCTCTGACCATCGCTGTCCTCTCTCTGGCCTCTTCCCACCTTGCCAGCAGCTAGGCCCTGCCCTGGCCAGTGTTGGTTGCTAGCTGTGTGTGCCAAGGAGCTTATGGGAGCAGGACCTGGCTGGTGGCAAGGTCTCGGGTATCGGCCGTAGCGCTGCCAGGAGGTATTTCTCTGTACAAGAGGGTTGTGGGCAGGCAGGCTTGAGCATCAGAGTGCTTGGTGCCTCCTGACCACAAGAGTAGTCCTTCTCAGCACTTTGCTGGCATTAGCATAGCAGCAAATGTAGCTATGCTACAAGCAAAGTAAATGTCATTGCCTATCCAGTAGATGAAAAGCTCGGGCAAAGAGGCTTGGCAGCTCAACCTAGCTGATGCTTAACCACGATGAGGCCAAATCAGCTTCATAAACGCACTTTGAATACTCAGATAACTAAACACTGGCTATTTCTGAGCTAAGGATGTGTCTTGGGATTCACTTGTCCACTCGGATGGCCCAGAGTTGCCAGTCTAACACAGAACACAGCTCTTTGCTGGACACAGATGGCAGCAAGATCAATAATAATGCCAGAGAAATACAAGTATTCAATAAACATTTGTGTTCACTATGGGAAGGAAGCTGCTGGTGTGCCGGAGGATGCGGGAGTACTTCCCAATCTGTTAGGAATCGAAAGGCTGCCAAGCATTGATGAGATGCGGACATTGTAAAACAAACTGTGCAGTTTGCACCTATGAGTCTTTACAGAACTGGCTCATTTTCATCTGAAAAAAAAAAAGTCTAGGAATACAGGGAACATACGAGAAAAACAGAACAAAGCTCATAGCATCAGTGCTCAAAAAGGAAAGGACAGTGATCCAGTACCTATAGGTTGTTTAACCTGACATCCTTCCCAGCCAAAATAATGGCAGAGCTAATATGGGATTCAATTAATAAAGAGCTAAAGGATAAGAATGTAATTATTGCCAAGCAGTGAGGTTTATGGGAAATAGGTCATGTCAAGCAAACCTGATTTCATTCTTTGATGACATTAAAAGTTTGATAAAAGTAACATGTAAGAGACTTCCTTCCATAAGGCAATAGCTTAGTGGAAAACGACCTTCTGATTTAAAATTAGCCTCTTATAGTAGACCCCATCTGTAAGAGATTAAGAATGGGCTAACTGGGAGAACTAAAGAAAGTAACACTGCTTGGGAATGATCAGTGAACTGAGGACTTGGAGCAGTCCTCAGCATGAAGCTCAATGCTGTGTCTGTGGTCTGGAGACAAGTACAGGACAGAAGGGCTCATGGGAACCCCCGAAATCCCTGTGCCCACTGTTAAAGGCAGCCCAGTACAGCTCACCCCAATGATTAACTCTGCTCAAAACATTGCCTCCTGGTAGGTTGCGTGCAGTTCCTGGAGCAGCCAACTATGGCCTTTGTTCGACTAAATGAGGCCGTCTTCCTGGAATCTGTCTTGGAGGTCCCTATTCCGGTCAGATTCATCTTTGTGCTGCTGGGACCGAGCCAGGCCAACATGGACTACCATGAAATTGGCCGCTCAATCTCCACCCTCATGTCCGACAAGGTGAGGAGCTGACGGGTGGTGGTGCTGGCGCAGGTGAGGGAACTTTGGTAGCTCCTCAGAAGTCAGTCCTGGGACGAGAGGGCTGAGAGGTGCTGTGCTAAGGCCCAGGTGGGGCAGGCAGGTGCGAGCACCTGAGATTTTTAAGAGCAGCCTGACTTGACCAAGGTAGGATGCTCCAGTATGAAGGGAAGAGTAGAACAGACGCTTGGCTGGGTCAGAGAATGCTAGGCTGGGTGGAGAAGAGGGCTGTATGTAAAAGCAGGAGCAAAGGACTGCCCGAGGTTAGAGAGTTGCGTTCAGTTCACATTTCACAAACAGAGAGGAGGGGAGGCTGAGCGGTGCCTGTGACCATGATGCCTGGCCCAGGCCACACTGACGAGAAGACCCAGCAATGCCTGGGGACTGTTCGTCAGCAGTTTGGATGAAGCTTTCTAATGAAGCTTTCTAGCCGAGATCCATAGCTGGGGCATCCATGCAGAGGTGCGCATCCATGCAGGAGGAGAAATGAGGAGGCAGAAAGGTTTTTCTGCCAAGAGTGTGCACTGCTAGAAGTCCCCCATCTGGTTAGATGGCAGGAAAGTGAAATTCATTATCCTGGTAAGGAATTAAAGGCAAAGAAAAGCCGATCTGAACATCTACTACATACATGCAAGACAGGAGAATCAGAGGTTCACAAGGTCCTCCTGGTGGGTGTCATGTAACTGTAAGAGAGTGACAAACCTGCCTGTCCTGCCACCAGTACACAGCTCTCCCTCAACTGAAGACTAAAAGGTCCGCTCAGAGCAGGCGGGCTGTGGGCAGCAAGGGCTCCCAGATCCCTTCCCAGGAGTTGCACAGGGGTCAGCTGACAGTGTGTTTTGAGCCAGCAGAGGTGAAGTGCCATATTCCAGCTTCAGCGCTGCGTTTGTGGGCTGATCTCGCTCATCTGAGCCTCTGCTCCTCTGTTGCTGGAAGAAGGGAGCCAGTTGCCGCAGCCGGGGCTGGCCGTAGCAAGGTTACACAGTGGCTGGCGCCGTGAAGAGAGTACGGTATCATTTACAGTTTCAGGCTGTGGCTCCGGGGAGTCTGTGTGCTGCAGGAACCTTAACTGTCCCCTACCTGCTTTACAGGCTGTTCACTTGTTCATCTTCCTCCAGCCTTTTCTCTGCAGGCACGTTCCAGAGGCAATGCAGCTCTTCCGCCTGTTTGCCAGCACCTCCCCTCCTATCTGGAATAGTTCTGTCCCCTCATGGTCTCCTTGGAGTCCTTCCTTTTCATCTTGCCCTTGCTGTCAGGAGTATCTCCCCTATTCTGCCTGGTTTCCCTTGCACGACTTCCCTCATGCTGTAGACTCCTATTTTCCTTCCCTCTCCCATGTTTTACATTTTTATGTCCAAGTCTCTCAAGAGTCTTATGCTCCCTGCTCACATGTCTCACACTCTGGTTTTTGTGCTTTATCTGTGGTGCTTTAGGACTCCACCAGCTTCTCAACCCAAGACCAGATCAGGAGGACATCAGTCTGTTGAGGAGTCCTAATTTTGAGCTGCAGGGACAGGGAAAGTCTTTAATCTCGGTGGTGCCTGGCTTCTGGTACATCTCTGAGCTGAGCTCTGAACAAAAGCCCTGCAAGACCAAGCGATGGCATGCAGAGCTTGTAAGGACAAGGATCTTGGCCTGATGCAGCCACAGTGATCCGGTGTGAACAGTGGCACAGGCTGGCCAGGTGTAGCATTTAGCCTAGGCAAAGAGAGGCACCAGGCTAGCTGGGAAACACAGATCTGATTTTTTTCAGTGGAGAGGTCCTACAAGGTGCACCCTGTGGTCTGGTGGAGCGTACAGCTGGCAGATGCTGCAGGAGCATGATCTTGGGCAAGAGCAGTGGGGCTTGAGGGAGAAAAGCGGGAGCAAGAAAGTCATTGGAAAGGATGGATAGAGTAGGGAGGACAGACATGTGATTAGGTGAGACGTTGGATAGTTGGACAGGAGGGACTTGGCAGTGTGGGTCACAGAGTGGCAGTAGTGAGACAAGTAGTGGGTTGAGGGAGTGGAATGTTACTGTATGGTCACAGCCAGCGTCAGGTTTCCAGGCTGTAGATAGCTGGGTGCAGTCTCGGTCTGAGCCTTCTCCCTCTCTTCTCCCTGCCCCTTCCAGCACTTCCATGAGGCTGCATACATGGCAGATGACCGTCAAGACCTCCTCAACGCAATCAACGAGTTCTTGGACTGCAGCATTGTCATCCCCCCATCGGAGGTGGAGGGCAAGGACTTGCTCAAATCCATTGCCACCTTCCAGAAGTTGCTGCTGAGGAAGAGGAAGGAGAGGGAGCAGAAGTCCATGAAGGAGGGGACTGTCCAGGAAGCCAAAGGTCTCTCCACTCACATTTGCGCAAAAGAGTTTGTGCCTAGTGCCCTGCGTGCCCCAGTGGGCCCTCCCCTCACCGAGCCTGGCAGAGGGGTGAGCGGGGCCTGGCTCCTGCAGTGGGCAGCGGGGAGGGGGACAAGGGGAGGCAGGACAGTGGCTGTGGGCAGCTGGGGCAGCTGGAGGCAGTGGGATGTGCAGTCACAGGGGACCCACCAGGTTAGCGCTGCTGGAGGAAGGCCTCCACGGCGTATGGGGAAGAGGGACAGCCCAAGGGTGGACCTGTGTTCTCCTGCTCAAGCCCTGCCCTCCCTGCACCTCCAGAGCTGTGTGAAGTGAAAGCTGAGGAAGAAGAGGAGGAAGCTGAGGATGACCCTTTGAAGCGGACCGGGATATTTTTTGGAGGTCTGGTTCGGGACATAAAGCGCAGGTACCCCAAATACCTCAGTGACATCAGAGACGCCTTGCACAGCCAGTGTCTCGCGGCCGTTCTCTTCATCTACTTTGCTGCTCTCTCTCCTGCCATCACCTTCGGGGGACTCCTAGGTAATGGGCCTGCTTTCTGGTCTGCTCTTTGCACGCTGGGACACTGGCTGTGTCTGTGTGACGCTGTGCCGGGGTGGGCTTCGGTGCTGCTCGCTCGGGGAGAGTGGCGCCGCTGCGCCTCGGCTGCTGCCTTGTCCCCTCCCTGCCGCTCGGCCTCTCCAGCCTCGGCTCCCCAGGCTCCCTCTGCGCTCCCTGCCCGACGCAGGGGACCTCTGACTTGATGGGACGGGGACCTGCCTCCTCCGTCTGGAGCTGTGTCTGCAGCCTGCCTGCCTGCGGCGACGGTGCCTGTGTGCGGGCAATAACACTCACACGTTGTTCTTTTTCCCAGGAGAGAAAACTGAGGGTCTCATGGGGGTCTCCGAGCTGATAATCTCCACCTCGGTTTTAGGGATCCTCTTCTCCCTGCTCGGAGCCCAGCCGCTTCTGGTCATTGGCTTCTCAGGGCCTCTGCTGGTGTTTGAAGAAGCTTTTTACAAGGTACACGTGAGGCAGTGTCCGTGCTTGGCAGCCGCTCGCTCTGCCCCTGCCCTGGAGAGGGCACCTGGCGTTTCTCGGCTCTCCAAAGGGTTTGTGGTGGTGGGGAGTCCCTGGGTCCTGCCAGGCTGCCCTCAGCTCGGCTGGGGCTGGCCCTGGCTGTGCTGACCCTTTGCAGGTCACACCGTAGGGACTTCTGCCTCCTGTTGCTTTATCCCATGGGCTGACCCCGTCGAGGTGTGACAGTGGTAACAGCACTCCTCTACTTGCTGACTGTGAGGGGAGCATCGTCCCCCAGCCCTGTGCTGCAGCCCATCCTGGCACAATGACCACTTGTAGCTGCATCTTAAAATACTGGTCCATAATACTTCTTCATGGGGCTTCCTTTGAAGACCGTTTCACAACTGTTACCTGTCTCCAGGTTTCCTTGCATGGGAACCCAACAACATTCAGTGTCCCACCCCCCATTAGTGATGTCCCACGTGCATTACTCCCACCTCTCAGGATGAGCCCAAGGGTGTATGCAGATATATGCTGGTCAGGATGGACATATTTCTTTCTCAAGTAGCATGATCTCTTCACTGTTAAAAACATCCCCATGTCACCATACCTCCAAGCAGTGGGTCTAATCCTTCTCCTTTTTTCTGACTTCTAGCATGTCTGGGCTTTTAAAGCATGGTTTTTCCTACACCTGGGTTTTCACCTTGGTGTGTCAGGAGTTTACAGCTGGTGATGCCATTGCACAGTGGGAATTTCTCTGCTTTCTTGTTGACCGCGCTTCTCGCTGACTGCTTTGGCTTTGCCCAGTCATGGTGTATGAAGGTGCACCTCTGCCCTCCGTGGGGGCACTGTCTGTGGTGGTACCAAGGAAGGCTGCAAAAGGAGGGATGTGGTTTGTGCTGGAAGTAGTTGGTGCTGCTGTGTGTGGATGAGCAGAGGCAGTGGAGATGGTCTGTTCTCTGGTGACAGCCTGGAGGCTTTTCTCTACGTGCATACAACCATGTGTGTAGGCAGGGCGCTGCCTGGGATCATGCTCCAGCTAGTGTAGCCTTTATGCAGTGGGACATAGCAGGGTGCTCAGGCTCTCTTTTGCAGGGAACAGGCTTGTGCTGTTGAGTGCATGGAGCAGTGGAGAGCTGTGTTTGAGTAATGGCACCTCCATATGGGTGGGACGGGGAGGGTCATGCATGGGATGGCTTCAGCAGAGAGCGAAGGAGGTACTGTTACAAACACTGGAGTGGTAAAGACCTGCTTGATGTGAGCTGGCTGGTGTTAATGCAAAGTCTGCAAATTTACCCGTGACTCCAGCCCTGAATTCACTGTCTGTGCTGGATGCCCAAGCAGACATGGATGCTTTTTTCCAGGAAAGTCTGTGATCTTAACAGGGAGGACATGCAGGGGGCAACCTGAGGAGCCATGAGTAACTTCTTCCCCTTTCCATTTCAGTTCTGCCAGACACAAGGCATTGAGTATCTGACAGGCAGAGTGTGGATTGGTTTGTGGCTCATCGTCTTCATCTTCATTATCGTGGCAGCTGAGGGAAGCTTCTTGGTGCGCTACATCTCGCCCTTCACCCAGGAGATCTTTGCTTTCCTCATCTCCCTCATCTTTATCTACGAGACCTTCTACAAACTGTACAAGGTGAACCTTCCCCAGGGAGATGGGCTGCCACGTCTCTCAGTCCCCGAGGAAGCTGCTGCTTTAGCGTACAGGAGGCAGGGGAACAGGGCCAGCACAGCCACAGCTTTCCTAGGCTCTCTGCAGAGCAGTTCTTTGCTGTCCTCTCATGACCCAGCCCAGCTGGCCCCTGTGCCACCACAGAGGCTGGCAGGACGAGCCCTAATGTCTGTCTCCCCTTCTCTTCCTGCAGGAGGCATTAAAGAGGGGCCACTTTTCTCTCCCCAGCCCTCTCCAGCTGGGTAGGTTGCGAGGCGAGGTGATGGATGCTGGGATTGTCTGCGCCCACCATCTACCGCCCTCACCTCTCCACAGAGCAGGACATCTCCGCATCCCCCTGCCCCCAGTAGTGACAGTACCCCCTGCCCCTCCTTGCGGTGACAGTGCCCGCTGCTTCTCTCACCTGCCCAGGTGTTTGCAGAACATCCTCTGCTGAAGTTCTACCCACCGAACGTGCAGAGCGGCCTGAATGCCAGCGTTCTCTCTGCGGATGCGATGTCACTGGGAATCAGGATGCAGCCCAACACTGCTCTCCTCTCCCTCATCCTCATGCTAGGCACCTTCTTCATTGCCTTCTTTATGCGCAAGTTCAAGAACAGCCGTTTCTTAGGAGGAAAGGTGAGAAGTGGGACCCAGATGTTAAGGACGAGGGACATACCAAACAGATAATGCTTCTTGCTACAGCCCTTTGTTCTCCAGAGCATTTGGACTGTCCTCCAAAGAAACACCAGCAGTCCTTTAAATACCATGCAGAAGGGATGGCAGCCTGAGCTAGGCTGCAGACCAGAGCTGGATGTTGATGATGTTGTCTGCACTGTCCTGCTCCAGTGAACTTTGCTGAAAAGTCCCCTCAGCCTTGTGAAAGCTTGTTTCACTGGATACAAGTCTGTTAAACTAGAATATAAAAGGGAGAACTTACAACTTGTTCCCTTTGGATGGCACAGGCCATCTGTGTAACACCTGGAGCACAGTCCAAATAGGCCAATAGGAGCAATTAGCCAGTCACTTAAGAGTAACTGGAGGACTGTGGCAATGTGGGCAGTGGGATGCGTAGCCCTGTGGGTCAAGGCTGGGTTCCCTTGCCCTGCTCATCAGCAGGTTTGCAGTGGTGCCTGGCCCCATCTGAGGCTTCACTTTGTCCCAGGTTCCCTGTAGCTGGGTGGGCACGCGGAGCCAGCCCGTTCCCTTTGCTGGCAAGGGTGTTTGTTCTGCAGGCTCGGCGGATCATCGGAGACTTCGGGATCCCCATCTCTATCCTGGTCATGGTGCTGGTGGATTACACCATCACTGACACATACACGCAGGTAGGTGCCAGCGCTGCCCTCAGAACCCCTCCCGCAGCCCAGCAGTGATCCCTGTGGCATTGTGGCTGCTCTTGTGCAACGGGGGATTTGTATTTCCTGCCTTTTTAGTCATAACAGCACAAAGCAAACGGAGACGCTCCCCTCGTCCTCACTCCCACACTGAAGGGAAGCTCCAAGGGTCTTGCTGAGACTGAGACCAGAGAGCTCCAGGGACTGGAGTGCCCTGGTATCCCTCTGGTATACCAGCTGTTGGTAGGGGAAGCTTTAGGGGACCGGAGATATTCAGTGCAGTTAATTCCTTGTTTGTAACTCTAAAAACTGGCAGTCAATCAACAAGACATGAACTGGTTATGCACACTGAAGGGGGTGGCATATAGAGTGGTTTCAGTGGGGTAATTGTCATGGGTCTAGTACCTAACATTTTTATACTCTCCTTGATTATAGGCTATTAAGTATTTTGATCACCTTATCTCAAACACAATGATCTCTTTCCCAGTTTATGCACAAACTTAAATGTTATCAAACAAACCCATCTCACATCTTTCCTTTTTTTCTCGCCTTTTTTAGTGGATGTGTAGTTATATCTTTTTGTTTTGGTATTTTTTTTCAACTAACATCAGGGAGAGGGTGAAAGGTAGTTCCTGTTCAGCGTGCAAGCTTTTTATCAAGACAGGCCAAGGCTTAATGGAATCCAAATGCATTTTTATTCATTTAAATTTCAATGAAAAATCGGTTTTAGCAGACGTTAGTAAAATCATGCCCTTTGTTACATCCTTTTCATACCCTTCTACACTTCTACAATTAATATCAAAAGCATTATCATTTCAGTATTAACTCAGCGTATGTACAAAGCTTTCTGAGAAAATGGTACTTAGTTACACAGCTTAGCTCAAGCACAAGCATTCCAGGAATATTATTCATACTTATGCTGATTAACATAAATGTAAATCATAAACCCTTCCTGCAGTACTCACGCAGGCAGATAGCAAGAACTGCTCTAGAGCAGCGCAGAGCTGAGAGTTCAAATGCTGATGAACGCAGGGTCAGGACGATGTACAGCTAGGAGTCTGTGTGGTCTCCGATGGGAGCACAAACATGATATTCCCTCTGAACACGATCAGAGTGAGGTCATTTCCAGAGAATGCTGGCAGTTCTGGGGTCCACACTGCAAAAACAATATTGGAAAAATGTCTCGGAAAAGTCTAGGAAAGTCTGAAAAGCCACCTCGGAGAAGAATAGGCAGTTCAGGACACTTAATTTGTCCAAGCAGAGGTCAAGGAGCATTTTAGCCATGAAAGCACTGACATGGGGGTGAGGTTCCTGAGGGAAGATATTTCCTTGGTCTCTTGGACAAAAACCAAGGGAATTCCAGTAGCTGAAAGGAAATGAGACAGGCCTATGTTAGGGGATATGGGATTTTTTTTCACTGAAGGGGGTTATCCATGAGAAAGTCCCACTCGGGTCAGGGTGGCTGTCCCATCATCTGAGGCATTCAGACCAGGGAGACCAAGAGGATCAAGGTTAGTCCTGTGTGAGGCTGTGGCACGTGTGTATTGATGAGTAACTGCTGGGTTTTGCGGCTACACCACCAGAAGCTGAATGTCCCCTCTGGCCTGTCGGTCACATCTCCTCACAAGCGTGGCTGGTTCATTCACCCCATGGGAAGCAGTGGGACCTTTCCAATGTGGATGATGTTTGCCTCTGCCATCCCGGCCCTCCTGGTCTTCATTCTTATCTTCATGGAGACACAGATCACTACGTGAGTAACTCCCCCGTCAACGCCAACCATCACTAACCCCTGGGCAGGGCAAGGCTGGGATGGGTGCTGGTGGCATTGGTGTGGAGATAAGCCTGGGATCCCAACGGGACAGCAAGGGCAGGATCCTGGCCATTTCAGGCTGTACTTTGCCATTGTCTCTTGGCTCCCCTCCTGAGATACAGTGTGGTGGAGACCTGCCTCAGCCAAGCACAGGAGGAAGCATCTAACCTGAGGTTGACAGCCACCATCCCTCTCCTCAGCCATCTCCTTGTTGTCCCCATGTGTGGCCTCTCCAAGGAATGAATGCTGTCCGCAGGCACAGTACTGTCCCTGGGTTGGGCCTGGCACTGACCTGGCCTCTTTTTGCTCCCAGGCTGATTGTGAGCAAGAAGGAGAGGAAGCTGCTGAAAGGCTCTGGCTTCCACCTGGACCTGCTGCTCATAGGCACTATGGGGGGGCTTTGTGCGCTCTTTGGGCTGCCCTGGCTGACTGCAGCGACAGTGCGCTCTGTCACCCATGTCAATGCCCTGACAGTCATGAGCAAGGCCATCGCACCAGGAGAGAAGCCCAAGATCGAGGAGGTGAAGGAGCAGCGTGTGACCGGAGTGCTTATTGCTGCCCTCGTCGGTGAGCCTCTGCTCGGGTGAAGGAGGGAGGGGGGAGGTCAGGGCCGACCACTTGAATCTCCTGGCAGCATCCCTGCCCCACAGGCCAGCCTGCACTCTGCCCGCTAGCTGCAGGACTGCCCCCACCTACACTCAGCTCTCCTCTTCAGCAGGGCCTTTGGTGCCCTGCCATGGTCAGTCCATCTCTGCAACCCTTCCAGCTAGACCCCTCTTGAGCTTCCTTTCCCTTGCACCCCGGGACAGACAGTGAGGAGGCGGGAGAGGGATGGAGTCTGAGGCACCTTGCGGAGGGGCTGGTGTGGGATGCACCGTGCCCTGAGCTCTGTCTGTGCAGGTCTGTCCATTGTGATGGGGAACATGCTGCGGCAGATCCCACTGGCTGTGCTCTTCGGCATCTTCCTCTACATGGGGGTTACGTCGCTCACTGGCATCCAGCTCTATGAGCGGCTGCTCCTGATCTTCATGCCATCCAAACACCACCCTGACCACATCTATGTTGTCAAGGTGAGCAAGGGCAGGTTGTGGGGAACCAGGTAATGAGGAGCAGAAGAAGAAGAGGCAGGTGAGGGGAGGATGGTGCTTTGTTAGAGTGGTGCTTGGCTTGGTGACCTCCCTTTGGCTGCAAGTTTGTGCCAAGAAGTAAGTGCAAGCCATGCACAGGGGTGATAGAACGCTAGGATAGCGCGCTGACAGGCTGCACGTGGGAGTGTATCGCCAGGATACTGCATGGGTGGACTGTTTATAGGAGTGATGCATTGCTTGAGTGGGCGCAGGGACACTGCGCTGCCAGGTGGGTATCCTGCTAGGTGGCACAGAGGCTGATGTGTTATGGAGTTCTGCCTTGCTGTAGAGTACAGGCAGGTAGAGCATGCAGCAGTGTTGCGTTACGGTACTATGCTATGCAGAAGGGTTGGCCAGTTGGGTCTTCATTAAGCTGTGTGGGAGGATAATGTATTCTTAGACTGGATTTACCTCCCTAGGTGAAGACCTGGAGAATGAATCTCTTCACCTGTATTCAACTGGCCTGCATTGTGCTGCTCTGGGTGGTGAAATCTACGGTGGCATCCTTGGCCTTCCCCTTTGTCCTGATCATGACAGTGCCATTGCGACGCTTCGTGCTGCCCCGCTTCTTCCATGACAGGGAGCTCAAAGCGGTAAGCAGATAACTGTCCTCACAGTCTAGCTTGCAACATGCGAGTGGGGTTGAGGAGATTTGGCAGACTGAAAGGCTGGGAGATCCTGGGCTGGCAAAGCCTTGGCTTTCCCTGGTGTTGTCTGAGAGGTGCGGTCTTTGTTCAACAGCAATAGGTGGGTGGTTGGCTTCCTCAGAGCTTGTTGCCCTAGGAGTGCAGCGTGAGATGGATGGGCACCCTAGGGCAAGGAGGCAGAGGATCCTACTGCACAGAGGCCTGGAATAAGGGTTTTCTCTTCCATCCTTGTCCCCATTTGTGGCTCATTCATCAAGAGACACCCCATTTCCCCACTGAGATGGCAGCAAGGATGGTCTAGCAGCACACCAGAGCCTGTGGCTGCTTGGCACAGGAGCACGTAACCACAGTGCCAGGGTGCTGGCAGCTCCTCGAGTGCTGGCAGCTCCTCTGCTGCTGCCAACATCCTGAGCTCCTGTTGGAAAGCAGCCTGGAGCAGCACCCAGAAGTGGGTGCTGCCAGCAGGGGAGCTGCTGTGCTGGACCAAAGCTCCAGTCAAGCACGTCCAGTCAAAGCACCATCAAACATGAACACGTACAGGAAAGGGCATCAGGCTGGGGATGCATGGATGGGTATGAGGGGCAAAAAAAGGAGCCTGTTGGGAGGGGAAGGAGCAAGAGCTTTGCCCTTCACAGCGCAGCCCAGCTGCCTGGCTCGCTGCACGCTGATCATTCCATGCCAGGCTTGACCCCATGCTGGGGGTGGCTGTGGCCCTCAGAGCCCGGTCTCTGCCTCTCCCCAGTTGGACTCGGAGGATGCAGAGCCAAACTTTGATGAGGACGGCCGGGACGAGTACAACGAGCTGCACATGCCTGTGTGAGCTGGGAGCTGCTCTCCCCACTCATGGGACAGGACGCTCGTGCCTGCTCATCCCTCCCGAGGACTAACTGGAGACTTGCCGTGAGTCACGCAATCTCTTGCCTGGACCAACGAATGGCTGTTCCATAGCCCCGCAGGAGTCAGCCCCGGCTCCTGCTGCTCCATCGCTCGCTCAGCAGAGGCTGTGAGTCTCTCTCCTCTTGGACCTGGTGGGCTGAGAGATGCCTCTCACATCCCAAAGCTGCGTGGGTTCCAAGTGCTCGTCGGTCAGGGGTCTGCCTCCTCCCCACTGGAGACAGCCTGTGCCTGGTCTCCAGGTGGTGAAGGGGAGTCACGCCAGCTGGTGCCACTGTATCCCCCTCCACTACCATGAAGCTTGGGTGTCTCAGCACCACGTGCCACCAAGCAGTCACAGGAATGGGCTGGATGCTGCCTGCGGATGGCCAGTGGGCTTCTCCAAAGCCAGCAGCCTCCTTGCTGGGCTGGCGGATGCCTTGCTCCTGCTCCCTCTGCCCCCTTCCAGGAATGCTCGTGCTGGGCCTGTGCCACAGCCCGTGGCCCACAGGGCTGCTGCAGCCTGGCAGATGGGCAAGGAGGGACCAGCACACTGCCCCTGTCCTCCAGACCATCATCTGTCCAGTCACCCTCCCACAGGACTGTTTTCAGCTCTTGCTCAGTATTGGGGAGGCCATTTGCTTCCTCCCAGTTTTCCCAACCCTCTTTCCAAAGGAAAACCGCACAGGGAAGGTAGGCTGGGGGACAAGCGTGTATCCTGAAGCCTTGAGTGCCTGCCCTCTTGCAGGGACTAAGAGGAGTCCTGTGCCATTCTGCACCTCCATGAAGGTTGCAGGGGTAAAAACTCATCACAGGGCTGCTTCCCAGTTCCTGATCCCCACGTTCCTGTCCCTGAGAACAAACCATATTTAAGAAGCTATACAAGAGATGTAGTGCTTGAGCACAAAACAGTCCTTTGGGTCCCCTCCCTTTCCCTGTGCAGTGATCCAGTGGGTCTGGCTCCCTGCAGCCCTACAAGGAAGTCACTGAAACCCCTAGCCCCAATTCTGCTGCCATACTGGGGTGCCCTTTCACGTCCAGGGGTGCCCTTCAAGTGGGAAGGGGCAGCATTCAGTGTGCCCAGCGCTCAGCCCCTGTCACCTTTCCACCTGGCAGGGCTGTCTCCTGGGGTCTCCCTGGACTGGCAGCCCCCATTCAGAGACCGCTGACGGTGCCCTTGCTGCCTGCAGCAGCTCTGAGGGTAGTGCCAGAGGAGATGGGCACCCCAGCCTCTCCCTGATGGTTGGAGCTGGAGTGGCCTTGCGGAGGAGGCTGGGATGCTCACTTCACCCCTGGATTTGGGACAAGCTGCTGCCCCCATTCCCACTTATCAGCCTGGCTCCTGCGAGAGATGGTGGGTGCTTCCCCGGGAGGCTGCAGAAATATCCCACCAGAGAGAGAAACCTCCCCCTGCGGCAGGTTCCTGCCCCACAGTCTGGCCCCCCTGCAGGGCCCAGGGTGGAGAGACAAGTGTCTCTGTGTCTGTGGCCATGTGTGTCCTGTCCTCCCCATGTAGTGTAGGAGGCCTGTTGTCGCTGTGCATTGTGACTCCTCTGACTGTAGTGGAAACAGCTACACCAATAAACTCTTCACAGGAACCACATCTGGCTCTTCGCTTTTGATTGTTTATTGGCAATAAATTAAATTGATTGCAATTCCCTGACACAAAACTGTTTCTTGCCCACAACAGCAGCCAGCAAGGGAGCAAGCCCCAGCTAAAGTGGGGATTGTTACCTTGTCACCCACTACCAGCACAGAGGTTGGCTCTCCACTAAGCAGGCTGGTTACTGTGGACCCAGCTGGAGCTCCTGTGCTGGCTGCTGGAAACAGGAGGCCAAGCCCCATATTTAACGAGAAACACATACTCATGCCTGCTTGCATCCATACATGCGTGCATGTGTGTGCCTGCATGCTCAGCAGCACTTGGTGCCCATCACCTTACCCAGCCTGTAGCCACACGGCAGGGCCACGGGCTGAGCATGGAGGAGACATCTCATTAAGCACGCGTTCCCTCCATGCTTTCTTCCCAGGCTGGAGCTGAGCCAGGTCCCCACGACCTGCTGGATGCCTGCACCCCACATGGTGATGGCTTGGACATCCTCCAGTCATGCTCTCCTGGGTGCCGCTGCTGGGACTAGGCGGTGGTCCCGCCTCCTGTGGTCAGGGTTGCTGGCTGCTCCTGCGGCTGGTCACTGCCATGGGACACATGGCAGAGGGCTGAGCCCACCCGGGTGTAGTGGTGGTGGCTGTCCCGCTTCTGAGCCGGGCCCGCTGTGGGGTGGGCAGTGCCTGGCCTCGCAGCATCCTCTCCAGGTCCCAGCAGCGCTGCTGAACCTGCGGGAGAGAAGGCAGCGAGGGTGTCCAGCTCCTGAGCGTGCAGGTGGGCTGGATGGGAGCATCCATGAATGCTTCCCACAGGCTGTTCCTCCACGTTAGGAAACACTCCCTCTCCCATTCCCCAGTCTATGGCTCTCCTTCCTCACACCTGAATGCCCAGGGCTGCCCAATGGGCCATTGGTTTTGACTGGAGAGGTTGTGGCTCTACCCAGTCCCACAAGATCCATGTCTCCACCTGGATGTCCAGCCCTTTCCATGCAGCTCCCCTTCCCATGGCAGTGCCCCTGCTCTCGCCCTGGGACGTGGGACAGGGAGTGCAAGCCGAACCAGCATGTGCCCCTTACCGCATCGATCCTCCGGATGAGGATGGGCCTGACCTCCAGCTCCAGCAGCCAGTCGGCCTCCAGGATGCTGTGGTGGTACTCCTCCAGCTCCAGGCTCTTCTGCAGCTCCTCGGTCAGGGCAGCCTGGTGCCGATGAGTCCCTCTCCCTGAGCTCCGCCGGGGCTGGGCCAGCTCCATCCCCTCGCCCTGCTGCTGCAGGCGCAGGACCTGGATGCGCCGGGCGATGTGATGGACTTGAGCACGCAGGGCGGCTGCCCGTTCCCCACGGTGCCGCAGGGCCAGCAGCTCCTCCCGGCTCTCCCGCAGCTGGGCTTGCAGCACCCCGGCGCTGCCACCTGTGCCCGAGGGCTGCGATGGGACCAAGAGGTCGGGCAAACCCAGGGAAGAGCTGGGGTGCCGGAGGGCCCTGCTGCATGGCGGGGGCTGCACGGTGCTGGGAGACAGTCCTGCTCTGCCCTGCGCCAGTGGCTGCTGTGGCGGTGATGGTGATGGTGATGGTGATGGTGACGGTGATGGTGATGGTGATGGTGGCAGGGAGAGACTGTACCTGCTGCGGTGGAGATGGACCCACTGTCGGGCGAGCTCTGCCATGGCCAAGCTCTGGTGAAAGACATCAGGGACTAGCCGCAAGACCTTCACAAAGGGCTCTGCACCAGAGAAGCCACGCAGGTCACGCAGGCTCCGGGGGCTGAAGATCCGCTCGCTGAGGGACCCCCCCTGCAGCAGCAGCCCCCAGTTACGCCGGTGGGTGAAGAGCTGTGCAGCCAGGTGTGGGATGGATGCTGGGGAGGACCTCTGGGTTGGGTAGGCAGCCGTCTCCTCGTGCATGTACAAGTACTCGCAGAGTGGGACCACCACCCTGGTGTCAAACCTCTCCTTCAGCGCGCTCAGATGCTGCAGGTAAGAGGCAAACCAACCCACGTAGCCGGCCACGTCGGGGCTGGCTGAGCCAGGCCGGCGCTGGGCAAGGCTCTGCAGGTGCTGCCAGCTCTCCACCTGCCCCGAGGGGCTCCGCGGCAGCACCAGCAGCAGCACGTGGTATAGGCTGTGCAGGTCAAAGCCCTGCCGGCACCGCTGCACGTGCCCTACAAAGGCACTGATCTCCCTTTCGAGGGCAGAGTAGAGGGCTTCCATGGGCGTCCACGGTGATGGAGAGGAGACAGCTGGGATTGCAGCTCACCCACACGGTCCTGGGCCCTGGATGTGCTGGAAAACACACTGCACTGGGGTGCAGCGCATGGGCTGGTGCAGGTGGGATTGCTGCAGAGCTCTGGTTTGGGTCACGTTTGGGCTCAGCCAGCAGACAGTGCTACCAAATGCTGGCATCCTCCTCCGAAGGGTGGGACATCTGGCCAGCTCAGAGGAGTTGCTCTGCTCAGCAGCTCAGATGATTTGCTCTCCCAGATGCTCTGCTGGAGAGGAGACAACCCATGGGTGGGGAGGAGGGCAAAAGGGATGGGCTGTGGTGGGAGCAGTGAGGGAGCTGCAAGGGGTGAGCTCGGAGAGGTACTCCGACTTTTGCAGGACCAGAGAAGGGAAAGGCTGCTGGGTGCTGCCGGACCCGGAGCACGCTGGACCGCAAAAGGCCATCGTAGTGCGGCGAGAGGAGTGGAGAGGCTGCCTGCAGCCCCAGGGGATGCTGCTGAGGGTGGGGGGAGAATACCCTGGGTGCCCACAGCCCCCCAGCTGCCCGCGGGATGCTCTGGGATGGGGCAAGTGTCCTCCTGCTCCCTGGAAGGGGACTCGGTCATGCCAGACCAGGATGGCTCTCTGACCAGCAGTTTCTCCCGCCTCTTTGCTGTTTGAGAAGAGGTTTATCTCTACAAAAGTAAGCAGCCACCCTTGCCTATCTGGAGAACTAAAAATAGAAGGTCTGTTCCCAAAACTATTATTTTAAACCATTGTGTGTTTAGGCAAACAAAGTGGGTATCTGTTTCTGCCTTTTGGGTTCAAGTACACCCAAGCTATCTTCTCCAGCTATTTTTATTCTCCGCAGCCAGGAGGGGCTGGCACATCTCTGTTGTGAGATACCACTGGCACCCATTCACATGGATGTGTGGCTGGGAAGTTGAGGAAATTGCTGGCTAAGAACATCCCCACGACACAACTGAGAACCAGTGCCACTGGCACAGTTTCCCCTTTCCCTTGTATATCTGTAAGCCCTTGCTTGGGCTTTGGTGTCTGCTTTTCAGGCACTCAAACTTCTGTAAAATAAATTAAAAAATCCTTTTTCCTCTTTCTGGTGAGGAGGGGATTTGCAAGCCCTGCACCTGGGGGGGCAGGTAAAAGTGGCAGGAGGTGGCAGCACATGCGTTCCTTGCACTGCGGGCCAGTGGGACGAGAGCGGCTTCGGTTGAATTCACCTTCCCCAGTAAGTGTCTCCAAGTGGGTTTGTTTAAATGTGGGTTGCACCAGTTTGGGGGGAGCAGAGCTGATGCTGAGGGGTACGATGCCTGTGTGTGAAGTTCCAGAGACCAGCTAAAGATCAGCCCCAGCTCACTGGTGCCGGGGTCCAGCTCGCTGTTGCAGATGCTGAGACCACCAGCGAGTACTGCTGAGCACCAGTGACCCCACACGTCCCTGCCGTGGCTCCAGCCCCACGCTCTCTGCCCCCTTCTGCCCTCCACCCACCTCCCCTCTGCATTGAAAGAAGGGACTCACCAGCCCCAGGAGAGGCGCCGGGGAGAGGAGAAAGGGCTGAGCTGGGCCCTGCTGCCTGCCAGGAGAAGAACCTGCCCTCCTCCGGCACGGACACAAACCGTCCTCCCCATGGGAACGGCAGGTTCGGACGCGTCCCTCACACCAGAGTCAGCCTTTCCCGGAGCCGGTTGCCGGCCCCGTGGGCATTGCCTCAAAGCTACAGTGGAGAGATGCAGTTTCCTCCAGCCCCGTTCCCTCGCACAGGTCTTTACAAAGGTCACTTCTCCCGCAGGGATACCTGAATCCTGGGCACAGGGAATGGGCTCGGATAGAACATTTCTTTGATATAAGTGAGTACAACTATGCACGGCCCTGAATTTGTCCCAAAGGCAATGTCTGGTCTTGGCAAGAGGGAGGCTCCTTAGCCTTGGGCAGTTCGCTGCCTGCCTGCCGCCTCGTGCCCTGCCCTCCCAGTGTATTGTCCTTCAGGGATCTTCAGCCGTCCGGCTCTCTGAGCTGCCTGTGCTGGGACTGGTCCCCAAAGGGACTGTTAGGAGAAGTAATTTTTCAAGGGAGTGAGAATGGGGAATGGCAGCAAACCCTCTGTTAGAAACCTCTGATGGGGACAGCATCCCTGGAAACAGGGGTCTGACCCTGACTGTTCCCCTTCCACCTCCACCTGGCTGCCCATGGGAGAGGGAGCCTTGACCATGATGTTTCAGCCCGCTCAGGGAGCCAGTCCTGCCTGCTCAGAGAGATGGCCGGGGCTGTGTCCAGCCCTCCTGCCCGGCACTGGGACCCCATGGGGAGGGAGCCAGGGGCCCTGGGCTGTAAGCTCTTCAATGGGGACAACGCCGGGACACTTCTCCTGTGTCTGTATGAGGTTCTCCTACCTGGGTGCACGTTTTTGGCTGGGGTGCACCTAGCCATGAGCCTCTGTGTCTCGCTGTGCAGAGGTGGCTCACATGAGCTTCTCTGCAGAGAGGGGCAATGTGGGGAAGGCTCAGCCTGAGCTCTAAAATGTGGCTGCTGAAGCTTTTCCCTGCAGGGAGCAGCAGAGATGTGGGCTGGCACCCATGGGTGTCCTGTCTCTCTCAGAGGAGGCCACGCAGCGGCTGGAGCAAGGCAAAGCGCTGAGCACCAGCGCTGCACAGCATCCCCTATCACTCCTGCCACATTGCTCTGTGACCTCCTGGGCCATGGGCTGCCAGATGTGACCTTGCCACCAAGCAGGACAGACAAGTAATTCCCCTCTGTAGTCTTCTGCAGAGAGGGGGGACCTTGTGGTCCCTGCTGCGGGAGCCCAGCTGCATGATCGCCTTCATCTATCAGCCCAGTGTCCCTGGAGGATGTCCCCCCCGCCAGCATGAAGGCTGCAACAACGTCACCGGGGATGGGAGAGGCTGGGCAGCAGCAGGCTCCTGCTGTGACAGCCTCTCGTCCCCAGCAAGGACAGACGGCCAGCTGCTGGGGCCGGTTCCTGGTGCTCTGAACTGGGGCAGCACTCACTTTTCAGCTCTGAAACAGATCTCGAAACCAGGCGCTTTGGCAAACAGGAGGTGTCAGCACAGCCTCGCCTGCTCCCTGGGTTTGCCAACCAGGTAGCCCAGCGCTGCAGGTTGCCTCCTGCGGACTGACAAGGGACACCTCCACCAAAGCAGGGCAGGGATTCGCATTGTTTTGGCTGCAGGTGCACAGCAAGGAGAAGAGCCCTCTCCTTTAGCACAGAAGTGACTTTGCAGGCTGAAGCTGCACAGGTGAGATCAGGAAGGGGAAATGTACCGAGCTCCGGCTCCCGTCAGCAGACCTTGGCCACGGCCAGGGGTGGTGACATGACACCATTTAACCTCCTCGCTCGCTCGCCTGCCTGGGTTTATCGCACAGCCAGAGACAAAGACGGAGAGCTACCCATGCCTGGTAACACAGCCCAGTCTGGGAAAGCGACTGCACCACCGCTGGCTGACACACTTTCTACGGCACGAATCCCGCAGTAATGGTATCTGTGAGCAAAACCCTGCTTATGCGCTCACTTAAGCAGAATCCGTAAGGCTGTTTGTAACAGTGCCATCTGTGACCTCCGCAGCATCGCGCCATTAATAGCAGGGCTTGGTCTGGGTCAAACAAAAGCAGGGCAGGCTTAATAGGAGAGGAAATTAGGTGGATGTGCTTGGCTGGCCTCATCCCCGCATGTTCCTACTGTAATTATAGCCTTGTGCAGCTCAGCTCTCTTATTCAGCGATCTCGCTGCCGGGACTGCATTTCTCATGACCAAGGTGTAAAAGCCACACGTGGATACATTTTGGCCCCGAGCAAACTTGCAGCAGCACAAAGGGACCGGTGGCAGGGAACCTCCGCTCGTCGCTGCTGGCGGATGGACTTGTGGCCTGGGATGTGGCAGGGAAGGGAGGGACGGGTTGGGCTGGAGGGACAAGACTGGGACCCCCATCTGCAGAGAAAGCTGGAGATACCTGATTATGGGTTTGGTCCATCCAGCACAGCCAAGTGCAGATGGGGTTGGTAGGGTAG
>VUYV01000080.1:2135623-2206357 GCA_008711295.1 Anarhynchus alexandrinus
GGAGGATGCTTCAGAGGCCATGGGGTGGCACGCAGTGACAGTGGGGTGGACCTTCCCAGCATCCGCCCTCTGGGCCTATCTGCTCCAGCTCTCTGCTCTTATGCTCAGGCTGAAAATGAAGAAGACATCCTGTTTTCCTGACCTATGGAGAAAGGGCAGCCCTGGAGGTCATTCCTCCGCCTGGATGGGATAAAAGGCCTTTCCCGCTGTGGTCAGGTTAAGCAGAGGTGCAGCCGCGCTTGGCCTGGGCTCTGTAGCGTGCAAAGGCAGCACACTCACTGCTGATGGTGGCTGAAGTGAGATGGGAACCAGAGAGGTGCCCAGGACAGATAAACACACCCCCCTCAAGTTGTCCCCTCTTGCAAGGAGGGCTCCCCCCTCACACTCCCGCTCTCTGGGGGAGCAGGTGCTGCAGTTCTTGGTGTGACCCTGTGAAAGCCTCTCCCGGCGGCCTTAATCACATTCCTCTGGAGCAGGGACACATCTGGTACAAACATGATCCTGTCCCCAAGGAGCCAGGGCTAATTCCTGCTGCAGAGCCTCAGAGCAGCCCCGGGCAAGGAGAGCTTTGGCACGGCTTTGATCGCCACCGTCCTCATCCTTGCAGGGACGGGGCTGGCTCCCGAGCAGCGGGGCAGGAGGGGAGGTCCACAGCTTCATGCTGAGTTGGGGCAGTCCAAGCCTGAGCTGGCCTGGCCGGACCCTGCCCTGGTCTGAGCTGTGGCCGGGCTCCCCGCAGGCTAGGGATGGGAGAAGGGAGGAACTGCCCTTTATTTAACCCAATTTCAAGCAATTGTGAAACTGGAGTGGGGAGTGGGGCCAGGGCTTGCGGGGACAGTGTGTGCCCGGCTGTTTGTCCCCTTCCCTTCGCATATGTGCAGTCTGTGGCAGGAGAGCGCCTCAGTGTCTGGTGCTCTGCCAGGGTCAGGCCACTCCTGCAACAGGGACACGCTTGATTTTTGGTTGCTGCATCTCAGTAGTTCTCTGCCTTTTTGAGAACCCTCTCCTGGCTGCCCTGTGCTTTGGGCAAGGGGGGGATTTGGTGGCCTTGGCAAAGCAGCAGGGCCTGCCAGCGGGGGCTGTGATGGTGGTGACGCACAGCAGTGCCCGGGTGCCCTCCTCCTGCATCCGCGCCTCCCTGTGCCCCTGGCTGGGTCCGAGGTATCCTGCCTCTGCTGCCAGCTGTCCCGAGTGACATCATCCCAGGGATGATGGCGGAGGAGATCCGTTCCCCACCCTACGAGCACAGCTCCAACGAGCCATTGGGGAGGTGGCACCCGCGGCTGAGGTGTCACAGCTCATTCCCTCGCAGGTGATGGGAGAGCAAGCCTGGCAGATGCTCATCGCCCACGGCGGGGGCACGTTGGCCTGCCCGCCTCCCAGCCGTGTGCCAGACCCGTGGCAGAGGAGGAAATCAGGATATTGTCTGGTGTCCAGGAGGAATTCCTGCCTCGGCTTGTTCCTGCCAGTCCTCTGCCGACCTTCCCTCGGTGTGGAAAGCCCAGCAGGAAGCTGACTCACTGTCTGCTGCCGCCACGGCTGGGTGCGGGGCTCTGCTGCCTGCAGCACTGGAGGGCTGCTTCTTTCACGGATGCAGGAATAGCTCATCACCCAGACCCCCCCCCCCCGCATTCGCCTGCCCTGGCTCTCCTCTGACAGAGCCTGGCTCTCTGCTGACAAGCAGAGGACAACAGCCGTGGCACCCTGGTTTCTGTGCCATCTGCAGCTGGGCTGGCAGGAGGGCTGGGAGCTGGTCGGGTTGAACGCGCTGTCGAACACGCGAGCGGTGCTGCTGCTCCAGGCTCGGGACAGGAGGCAGCCCCGAGGCGGGGAGGGGGGCTGATGGGCTAGAGAGGGGTCCCCAGGCTTGTCCTGGGCAGTGGGGTCTGTGCCAGCTCTCGTTGTCTGCTTTGTGTTCATCGCATCGCTGATGTGGCAGCCAGCCCTGGAGCTGCTGGGGGGCAGAAGCGAGGTGCCAGACACGTGGTGGTGGCAGTGTCCGGGCAGCCAGCGATGGCAAGTTAGCACTTGCCTGCTTATCAAAGCTCTGCAAAGAAGCAGATCGTGGTAGCCACCCCTTCCCGGCGAGCAGCACCTAAAGAGATTTAGGAGACAGTTCAGACATCCTCAGTTCCAGCTGGGCTGTATGGACGTAGGACTAATGATTTAATCCTGTAACAGGAAGGAGCAAATATCAGGCATAAGTTTCTTATCAAGATTCTTGCCACTTTTCCTACCAGGCAGATGGAGCACAGGGCTGACAGCATCACTCACTGCTGCTGTGTTTGGGGAATCCAATGTTTATTGCCTGGGTAGTTTGGAAAGCTACTTTGTTTTGAGGACCGGATCAAGCCACCTTCTTCTTCCCTCCTAGATGGTGTCACTTGACAGTAGTGTTAATACTAAAAACCTTGTCTTTTGAAAGGTTGGTTCCTTGCCTCGCCCTGGGCTTCCCAAACCCCATTAGCCCCCCAGCTCAGAGCTGCAGGGAGATCTGCCAGGCTGGAGCAGCAACTGCTCCCTTGCAGCCCAGTGGTACATGGGCTGCACTGCTGTCACTGTACTGAAAACTGCAGCAGTTACCAGCTAAGAATTTTTTTCCACATTGTGTGTGGAAACACAGCCTCACAGCACTCTCTGGGAGCTGATGAATAGGAAAGGGAAAAGGAGCTCACAAGGACTCTGGCCTGGGAAACAGGGGTAAGGCCCAGAGCTTACAATGAGCGCATTTGGGTTGCTTGGCGTGTTTGCTACTAGCTTGACACTTCATTGTAGGATCTCCCTCGACATGCAGCTGTGAGGGTCATGCCTTGATGGGCAACCCAGCCCTGGGTGACAAGAACCATGGCCAAAGTTTCTTCACTAAAGAAGTCTGGGAGGGGACACCTGGTGCTAAAGGTGCCTGCTGGTGGAGACCCTTGGCAGGCAGGCAGAAGAGGTAAAGGAGAGGTACGCTCCTCAACTTTCGCATGGCTGTGAGGAGCTCCGCAGCTCCCTGGTGACCATCCAAAAGGGTGAAGCTGGACAGCCAAAATGGTCTGCAGAAGCAGCAATAGCGGAGGAGGAACTGTCCTCCCGCAGGGAGAAAGCTGGCTGTGGCAGAAACAGACTGATGACAAATGCGTGGCTGCGGAGGGGACTGTCAAGGACACATTGCTGTTGAGTTGATCTAATCCCCTTCGCTAACAGGATAATTGGCCTTGTGGATAGAAGTATTAGATGGGAGATAAGGACTGTAGTTAGGCTTCTGGCGCCGTCTTGCATGATGTTTTCATAAGACGGGGAAAGTGGTGTAGATTAAGCTAATCTAGCGCAAGTACAAAAGAGGTTGGAGAGTCATGCCCAGGGTAGCTCTCAGTGACTTGATATCAACATGGAAGGACACATAACAGTGACACATATTAGGAAACTTTACCAAAAGGTCCAGACAGTGAAGGTGGAAGAGGCTGGTGGGGGTGGTCATCACAGGCATCTGTTGCAGTGGCCTAAGTATGACTCTGTCTTGTTGCAGAGGTCGGACAAGATACTGCCACCTCTCTCAAAACCATGTCTGTTTTAAGTAGTTCAAAAAGCAGCTTATTCACCATAAAAAAAAAAAATCCCAATCCCCAAAACTTCCCTCTCCCTTCATTTGATCTCCTTCTTTCAGAATAAAGAAACGATTTCTTACTGCTGCAAGGAAGGTGTAGGTACGGTGTAGGTACTCGTGGACTGTGATCTGGCCACACCTTTTTGACAAACTTCACCCAGCCTGTTGCTCTACATCAGCTGTTCCAGATCCGAGAGATACAACTTCGAAGTGCTGTCAGGATTCCCGTTAACAGTCTCTCTCATGGCACCACGCCACGCTGCCTTGCTGAAGGGACCCCGAACCCAACACGTTTGCTCTTCCAGAAGACACCAGTTGCCCTTCCAAACCCCACGCTTGGCTGCCGTGGCTGTATACAGAGGCGGTCCCTCCTCCCCGCTGCGTGTCCGTGGGTGGCACAGGCCACAGGGGCTCTGCCGGCGCCTCCCGCACCCCAAACCCTTTCCCTCATCCCAAACCCTTTCCCGCATCCCCCTTCTGGAGATGCTGGCTCCTCCCCAGCCGGCGTGACCAGCTCCCCGGCTCCTCAACGCCCAAGCCCCGCCGCAGCCGCCGCGGCCGCGCTTCCCCGCGCCCCGGGGCGGAGCGGAGCGGGGCGGAGCGGGGCGGCCCGACCGCTCCCCGCTGCCGGCGAGGCGGAGCCAGCGAGGCGCGGGGCCGGTGAGTCGTGCCCACCCGGCCCCGGGGATGCGGCGCTGAGAGCCGGCCGGCAGCGCTCCGTGCGGGGCCAGACCGCCGATGGACGCCGCTCTCCGCCAGGTGGGCAGCGGCGGGGACCGGGGTGGAGGCGGGGGGGCGGCGGAGGGGCTGTTCGCCCGCCTGCTGGCCCCTACCCCGGGGGAAGCGGGCGGAGAAGCCGGCCGGTAGGGTCAGGTCCCGGGGTGGGATGAGCATCGGGGTGCCGTGCCCAAGCTCGGGGCCGGCGGGCGCTGCCCCGGGCCGGGTGCGCCCCGGGAGCGGGGGGATGCTGCGCTCCCCGCGGGGCTCGCCGCGCTCCCCGCCGCCCCCTCGGCAGGGCAGTCCCGGTTGAGCTTTTTCTTGAGCGCTGAGAGGCGACCGGGGTTTGTCCCCGAGCGCTCCCCAGGCCCAGCCGCGGCCCCGGGCGGCCCTTGTGAAGGAGCTGAAGGGGTTACGGGAGCCAAAGCCCGAGTGATGCGCGGTTCCAGCGATTCAGGCGGAGGGCTGCTTGCAGGAGGAGAGAGGATTTGTCGCATGATAGTCATGGCTGCCCAGGGACGGCTCGCATGCTGCTTTAATCCCTTGGAGCGACTTAAGGGTCCGGAGCCTGCTCCTGCCTGTGTGTGCGTGTCACGGCTCGGCTCGCCACGCGTGGCACCGGGCCAGGGCCTGGCCGGTGAGGAACCGGGAAACGTGCGACGGGGAGGGAGCCTCTGCCTCAGCCCGCTGCCTTCTCCGTGCCTCTGCCCAGTCACCTTCACGCCGGCGGGCAGAGCGGGCTCCTCCGGAGCCGGGCTCGTTCGTACCTGTTAGATGTGGGGTCTGGTCCCATGTGTGCCTGCGGTGCCCTCTCCTTGGGGGTTTATCCCGCTGCCCGGGGAGGGGGAAAGTGATGTACATCCTTAACGCACGTGGTCCAGTGCCATGCACATCTCGGACACCCCCAAAATTCTCTCTGTCTCCTTCCTTGCCCTGAGCACACACAGGTTTCCAGCCCAGCCTGGGGCTGCCCTTGGTTGTGAGGGGCAGGTGGGTGCAAGGCTGGGGCAGCCCTTGCTGACCCCATGGCTGACAGCGGATGCCCACGGCAGCGGGCATGGCAGGCACTGTGAGGTGACGGGGCCATCCTGAGATCTGCGGCTGAGCTCTGAAAGCCTCCTGGTTGGGGCCAGGGGCTTCAGACACCCCCCCTCCTCCCAACCCCCCAGTTGATTTCCAGGCCATTAAACCCAGTGTCTGGCCCTTGCCGTGTCCTGGGTGCGGCGGGGGAACTGGCAGCCCCCTCGGAGCAGCCCGTTGTCGGTGGGCTGGAGCAGCGGATGGGCTCGGGCCTGCCCCCTCCCCGGTGAAGCGCTTTCTTTATCAGAACAGATGTTTTCCCAGATCTGGCCCCAGCGAGGAAGGAGTGGCTGCCCCGGGGGCTGTGCGGCTGGGGCTGCCCCACGGCATGCACAGCACATCGCCCAGGATCATTTCAGCCATTAACTGATTAACCTGCTGCTCCTGGAAGCCTGGGCCGCCTGTATCTAATCAGATGGAGGCCAGCGTTTCCCAAAGGGCCATTTCACCAGAGCCTTTATGCCCACCCCTCTGTCACGAGGAAACTCGTGGCTTCTTGCAACAGGAGTAGCCACCGAGGAGCCTGAAGCCCCTGATGGGAATGGGAGGCTGGAGAGGGGATGCCCAGAGGTGCGTGTCTCAGCAAGCGGCACCCAGCAGAGAGCTGCCTGCTTTGTCCAGCTCCACTTGTCCGGGCGTGATTCCGCTGTCGTACGGAGAAACGAGGATTTCCAGGGAAAGGCTGAGGGGCAGCCCTGAAGCCAGGGACTCTCTAGGAGTCTTAAACCTCTTGTAAATCACGGGCTTAAAACCTAGTGAAGCGAGGTGGCCAAGGCTGGAGGGACGAGGAGAGAGTGCGTGGGAAAGCATCAAGCTTTGCTTTGCAGGAAAGGCAGTAGGGGTGGGAGGGGGGACGACGTGGCTTCCCTGGAGCGGGAATGTTTGGCATTTGCTGCACCCCAGCCACTCTTCCTCCTTCTCCATGGGGGGTTCTTGGTGGGAGGGAAACGCCTGAGCAGAAGGGAGTTGCTCCAGTTCTTTCTGCTGCAGCAGAAGCCAAGCTTGTCCCAGGGGATACATGTCTTCCCTTACAATGAATAGCTTAAACCCCAGCTTGTTGTTGGTCTTGCCTTAGCAGGCTCCCATGCTGTGCTTGCAGCATTTAGGTACTACACTCAGCAATGTGGTCAGTGTCTGGGGTTAGGTGGGGATGCTGTGGGTCTTCCCAGCTTCCCTGGTTCCTTCCTTGCAGGCAGGAGACCAAAGGAGTTCCTATTCTTTGAAGTTTATCTATGATAAGTGGCTTAGTGATGGGTTCAACCAACTTACCGTTCTGGCTCTGCCAAGGAGGGAATGGTTTTGGCCGGTTGTGTCTGCTTGACACGGCTGAAGAGCTTCCCATGTGCCGTGCCCTCCTCTGACTGCTGACCCCGGGGACGGAGAGCTGGCGGGGCACGTGCTGCCGCCGCTCTTCCCCTGCAGCATCCCAAGCGGGCCAGATTATAAAGCCTGTATCCTCAGCAAGTGGTAAAGCACAAGGATGTGTGCCTCTGCCATCTGAGGTCTGGTGTGCGGCGTGGCTCAGAAATATGACAGATGACGCCTTTGCTCCAGCCGGGCATGAGCAGAGGAGCCGAGACGGTGTGTGCGCTCTGCCGTCTCCTTTCTTGGCTGCTGCAGCGAGTCCTGTGCCCAGACAGGGAAGGAGGGGCCCTGGAGGCCAGGGCTGTGGCACTGTGACGGATGATCGTTTCCCTGCGTGTCTGGAGTGTGGGCAGGATGTGGGGGTGACACAGAGGATGTGACTCTCTCTCCAATTCCCCCAAGGAGCAGGAATGTCATGGCCAGGGTTAAAGGAGACGCTTCTCCCATCCCGTCCCGCTCTGCTCTCCAGTTGGAATGACCAGCCGGCACGGCCCCACGGGCAGCCTGCACTGAGCAGCAGCATCCAGTGGAGTCACAGATGCTGTTCCCCTGTTCATGTGCCACAGGCCTAGAAATGCTGGCATTTTAAGTGTTAAACAGTTTTTATCGTTGCTTTTTTGGTGAAGTGCAATGCTTTTCATCTATGTTGTAAAATAAATCCCCCAAAGTCCTTAAGCTTTCTGACATTGAGAGGGAAAAGCAGGGTGGATCCTGTGCTCACATCCTGTGTGGCTATGGTGGTCTGAGCTGTCCTCCCTATAGCTGGCCTGGTCTTCACTTACTGTCCCCCATCCTCTCCTGGCTGCAGCCCATTTCTTCTTTGTGGCCTCGGACATCTGCCATGGAAGTGGGGAGCGGAGCCACCTCCCCCGGGGACACATGCAGGCCAGCAGAGAGCCTCAGGGTCAAGCCCATGGAGGGTTTGGGGGGTTGCCCAAGTTGCCACCATGCATGCAGCTGAGCTGCTTTCTTGGCCCCAAACCGAATCATCATGGTGGGGAGCAAGCAAGCAAGCAGCTTTACCAGGTCTCATTTGCTCTGTCAGCTTTGCCCTAGCTGCTGTGTGGTTGTGCTGACTGCTTGATGCAACTGGAAAGTGTCTGACTACTCCACAAAGCCATCAGCTAGTCTGCAGAGTGTGACCCTTTGCCGGCCATGTGACACTCAGCTGTACACACTGTCCTCCAGGTGTCTGATGGCTCCGTAGTCCTGGTGTAAACTCACATGTGTAAGCATTTGCAGATGGAGTACATGGGTAAGGAGAAGAGCTGAAAGGACTTGTCTGCGAATGCGTCTTTGCAGTGTCGAGCCTGTCTCCTGCAGCAGGTATGGGACTGGTCTGATTTTTGGTTGCACATGCTATTCTCACGAGCTCTTGGTTGAAGCTGCCTAGCTGCATCATTCAGAGATCAGTATTCCCAGGGAACCCAGGTTGTGCTGGGTGTGGAGGGCTCGTACATGGCATCCTGGATTAGGTTTCTCAACAGCTTGGTTTGCCCTCCCCACACGCCCTGCAGTGGGGAGAAGATGGAGTTCCTGTGAGAGAGGAGTGTGGCTGGATGTCCCAGAGCATTCTTCCAGAGACTCCTGTCTGAGATGAGGGAAATGGTTCAGCTGACTTGGATGACGCTGACCATGAGTGATGTGCTGTCTTTCGAGATAACAATGAGCTGAGTGCCTGTGTGTTAACAACCCTTGTATTAGGAAAACGCCATCTTGGAAAGAAACAGCATCGTCACCTTCAGCAGTGGGGCTGCTCCGTGAAGGAGTATTCCCACCAAGCCTCTCTCCTCCCCTGAGGACCACGTGCTTTGCTGACTTTCCCTGACGACCTCCTCTCAGTTTACCAAGAATATGGTGACCTCTTAGAAAAGAGGATCTGGAGAGATTGGGAAGAGACAGAGAAATGCTGACTATTACATCCATGCTGTGAATGTAATGCTCTCTGAGTCAATACCAAAGAGAGCAACCCCTCTCTGTTTAATTAATCTGTGTAGTTCAGCTAAAGAGAAGTACCACTGTCCGTGAAGATATCTGTGGGGCTGCAGAATCCTCCATCCCAACGTCATCTTCCCAAAACCATTCAGAGTGATAAAGAGGCAGATGTAGGGCAAAAGGACCTGTCTGCCCTGTTGTGGAGCAGCAATTGCAGGGAAGGAAGCTCTTGTGCCAAAGGTGACATGAAGAAGTGTCTGGCGGAAGAGAGGGAGTCCGGTTAGCTCCCTCCTTAGGGCATTCATCTGGAGCCAGGCTCCATGAGCTGTGACCTTGTCAGATCCTATCAGTGGCGCGAGGGTGGGCTGGTGCAGGCACTGGGTGGGAGCCCCCACGTGAAGGGGAGCCGGGTCTCCCTGTGCCAGCCTGCAGCGGCCCCATTGCTGCCTCCAAAACCACCTCGTACCGCTCTGCTTTCACTTCTTGCCTCACTTTTTCCTTTTTTTTTTTTTTTTAACATAATAATCGCAAATGTTTCGCAATTTCTTATTTCCCATTTTGCGCTGAGGAGAATGTGCGAGCTATTTAAATGTGATCATTAAGACTGAAACTTCTGCGAGTCTGGGTTTCCTGGTTATCCTCTGGTTACCCTGAGCTCTGTGGTTCCATCTCCTCATTTCCATCTGAGATGGCACACAGTTCAGCAGTGCTGTAGAGCCGAATCCCAGGAAAAACACCTACGGAGAGCCTGTCTGCCATGCATCGCTTGGCACAGCATCCGGGGTCTCTTGGGTCCTGTCATTATAAACGCAATAATTAGCGTAACAACTGAACCAGTGGCGGGGCCTCTCGTAGATACAGCGATCAGCCTATTTGATGAGAAGGGGGGAAATTGAGGTTAGGACGAGGGCTGTGTATTAGTCCTGTTGATTCCTGCTACCTGCGTCTTGAGCCAATGATCAAGATTTGGCTGAATCACACTTTCTGGAAAGGCTTCTTATTTCTGGAGGATCCCCCGCCTTTTGCCGTTTCTTCAAGTGGTTACACAACCTTGTTTTAAAATAAATCCTGCTTCATTTCTCAAGTGTCTGGCAGCTCCATCCGTTTTTGGGTCCTACTTTTCTTCTGCTTCATGAGAGTTGTTTCATCCCAAATAACTTCTCTGTCTGCGAGAAATTATCCTCCGGCACCGGGTTGCTGACAAAGGTGAGGCAGCAGGTAGCAGAGCGGTGGCCTCGGCACTGCCGGCAGCGGCGTCCTCGCAGCAGGGGGTTAGTTAAGTTGAGTACGCGGGGACCAAGGTGACGTTTGCAGCCCATGCTGGGCCACATGCTGGGCCACACGCTGCTGTGATCCCCCCGCTATCAGCGTCTGGGCTAGATAGGGCAGCCCTGGCTCTGGCAAATCTACATAACGACGTTAACATTTTCACAAGTACTTTTGCATTACAAGGGATCTGACTGAATTTTTTAGATTTTCTCTGGAAGGCTTCTCTCACACCTCAAAGCATAAGTCAGCAGTAAACTTCCTTACTCCTGTTTATACATCCCAGACACGCATCGGCTTTTGTTGCAACCAAATGTCCTGGGAGTTCCTGTTCAGCAATTTGCAGTCCTCTTTGGGTCTGTGACTTTGCAGAAGACATTCCTCCGTTTGAAGTGCTCCTTGCATTCCTTCTACCCTGAAGCTGACCTTTCAGTTTGGCTGTATTTTAATCCCATTTTGTTCAAACAAGAGGACTGTGGAATCCACACTGCTCTGATGGTCTCATCCTTGTGGGTACTTAGTGATCTACCAGATGTTGGCATCTGCTAGTACTGTCAGCCCTACCTCTGATGGTAGGGCCTTGATGAGAATGCAAAATAGCACTCTGCCTCTGCTGAGTTTTTTTAGAAACTCCCTCAATTAGTCCTGATTTTCCCCACTCGTAACAACTGTTTTGAGATCCCTTTGCTGCTGTTTGCTCCTCAAGGTCTGACTTTTATCAGAATGATGTGTTCTAGATGATCAATGCCATGAGAATCTGTTACTGTCATATTTATCTTTTTGCTTGGATGCAAAGGATGAAGAAGTCTATTTGACTAGACTTCTTTCCACATGTTGACTGGCCCCGGACAATGATTAAAGCTAGAGACTCTTTAAGGGAAAAGCTGAAGGCAAAAACTCTGTATTTTCCCTGGGATTGTGAGACTAAACAACCCATGGTTACTTGGGATAATCCTGCTATCGCCCTCCTTTAGGCTCTGACCCTTCCAGTCTCTTGGAATTTCCTCATCATTTCCAGGCTTATCAAAAATGAAAATCAGCTGGTGAGAAACTTTATTGGACAGACCTCTGGGAACTTGTGGGGCTGTTGATTTTTAAAATGTTTTACATCCTTTCCATTTACTAATATACGGGAAAGCACTTCAGCATCTCAGTGTGATGCAAGAGGGGTGCTTTCCAGGGGTGCTTATTAAAAACTTCTGCACGTCTCTGTTGTTACTCACAATGCTGCCATTCCCAACCAGTAGTTGGATGCTGCTACAAGCACACATCTTTTTCCCCAATGATTTTAGAAGAGAAGATAGTGAAACATGGACTCTACTGTCTTTACTGTTCCCCAACTTCTTACTTGCATGGGCTGTTTCCCCCCTTTTTGCTGCTTCCACTCTTATTTCAGATTAGCTGACAGTGCATCCCAGCTCAGAGGTGCTCCACTTGCTTTCTGTGTGGTGTTTGAGGGAAGGACACTGAGGACAATCAAACACCAGGAGAATGTCTCACGTGAAGAGTTTAAAAACCCCTGGGAATACTTTATTAGCAAAATGACAAATAGGGGGAGACATGGCAAAAGAGCAGAAAATAATGGATGAGACAGAGAAGGTGGATTGGATTCCTCTGTTCCTCCACCTCTGCCTGCAAGAAAAAGGGATATTTTCTGCTTCACAGTGATGAGACTGATTGATTAGAAAGTGTACGTTTCCATATAAAGTGTGAGTAGATGGTAGAACTCCACATGGCAGGGAATTATTGAAGTCAAGGATGTGGCAAGATGCAAAAAGGCATTGGACATAATCCCAAATTACGTGTAACAAACATTGGAGAAGAAATACTGTTTCAGGGCTCTCATCTGAGATTTTTACAAAATGTGTTGCATTGTGGCTGCTCAGAGGCAGGATGCTGGAGCTGGCGTCTCTGTGACAGACTGCTGGATCCTCGTGGCTTCCTGAGGCCCTGAGCTCTCCTCTCTGGACCTTGAATGCCACTCAGCCATCCATCAGCCCAGCTTCAACCTTGAAGCCATTGGCCGAATTTGAGAGAGGGAGGGAGCTACAAAGAATCTTCCTCACTATATATTTGGTGGCGAGAGGGAGAAGAGANGGCCATTGGCCAAATTTGAGAGAGGGAGGGAGGGAGCTGCAAAGAATCTTCCTCACTATATATTTGGTGGCGAGTGGGAGAGGAGACCCAAAGCAATGTCTGAGTTGAGGGCAGGGCAGGAATAGCTCTTCACTTGCTCAGTTTGGAGCAGCTAGCCGATCAGTGAAAGCTGTGCTAGGGCCAGGCTAGGCTTTTGCACATACCATGTTGCCTCCTTCCTTTCAGGGCTTCAGAGAAGATGTGGGAAAGCCAGCGTTGCCGTCATGTGTCAGGGATGTTCAGAGACAGGGAATACGCATCTGTTGATCCGTGAGTAATGTGCTCTAGTGAATGACTTGTTTTAAATTCAAGTTTTAGGTGGGGAAGAACTTGTAGAGAAGGCATGGAATTGGTGCTGTCTTTTATGAACAGAGCTTTAGTATGCATTTTTGAGGCAGGTGAGAAGTTCCCTGGTGGTTGCAGACTCTATAGGATTGTTGCTTCACCTGAGGAGGCCAGTGACTCCACTGCTTGTGGTGGAATTGCAGGGGGCAGCTCGTCTTAAACTGAGCCTGGAGAGAGCTTGCAGTGAAGTCTGGAAGGATGCACTCCTGTCTCCTCCCTGTGCACCTTGTGCTCATGGCAAAGGGTGGCCTTGAAGCGGGGGAAAACAGTTGGGGGTTTGCTCCTTCCGCTCTCACGGTGAAGAGCCGGTGTGGTTGCTGTAGTGGGTAGTTGCTTGTTTGAAAAGAGCAAGAATTGCCTTCAAGGACCAGGCATTCCCTGGGGGATATCTGAAGCTGGGAGATGTGCAGGAGAGTGGGGAGGAGAGGAGCTGTGTGTAGCAGCCAAACTGGGGGAGGAGAGAGGAACAGAACAGATGGGAGGGGGAGGCAGAAGAGGGGTGGGAAGCAGTGCACATACATCAGTGACCAGAAGTGACAAACTGCTCTTAGATTAGACAATATAAAAAAATGCACAAACCTTTTCCTGATACTGCAATTCTGCAGAGCTGCTGGCAGGCTGAGGGCTTTGCTCCTTAATTAGTAAGGAATGGGGCTGCTAATTGGTAGGACTAGCCTGAGTCACGGGCTCAGCCTGGGCTGCAGCTCTGGAGCCGTAGGACCCATGGCTGCAGCTTTGTGCTGGGTTCCGTGAGCTGTGGTGGCTTCCAGAGGCTGCCTGGGCCAAGTGGGCTACTGTGTGGGAGCCATGGGTCCTTCCTGGGTGAAATCCAGTCCCTTCTTGCTCTGCAACGTGTCATCCTTGTGCTTTGCAAGAAGTAGACTTCTGTTTCTGTCATCCCTGCTGCTGTTGCAGGTATTGTCCCTCTTGCCAGCTGCTCCATGTTGGCTGTTGCCAGCTCAGCTGTTCTTGCTTCTGTCTCTCTCTTTACCTGTGGCCTCCTGAGCTTCCCACTCCCTTCCAGCAGCTGGTCCAGGTTTTGCTTCTCAGATCTAACCCAGGGACTGGCTGTATGACTTCATTTCAGGCTGACATCAGAAAAACAGCAAGGTTGCATTCCTTCCCATAAGGGTCTAGGGTGTCAGGGACTCCCCCTCCCCACCAATCTTGTATCCATTAGCTAAGTGTCTTTATATGTGTCCTATCACTTATTCATGATCATCTAGATCAATCTGTTGAAAAGTGCATTTATTGAAACCTGATCCTGACTTTGTCTGGATTGCAAGGGCCTTTCTAGCCCAATCTCCGCTGCGTGGTTTACAACCACAAAGCCCGTTGAGGCTGGGAAGAAAGCTGGCTTAGCGCAATGCTGCTTCCGAGCCTAGGAGCATATGGATCCATCACCAGGAAAAGCACAAGGTTTGGATGCCTGATACCCATTGAATGGCTTCAGTGTGCTAGGACGACAAAGGTATGTATATACACAATAGTTACAGCTGGAAAAACTCAGAGCAATTTTTGACTTGGACTCACAGTGCAGAGACATTTCTCACATTTTTGAGACACCCCGGCCCCTTGCAGAACGGCTGCAGCAGCGATGACGGATAGTTACCCAACCCAAGGCACTGCAAGAGCCTCTTCAGTATTGTGTTTGCAGGTTCATTTGGATCCTCACAACTATGTTCACTCACAAAAGAAAACATCACAAAAACCTCCCATAATGGGAACAGGGTGGACAATTGTGTGCGTGTTTCATACCCTGGAAGGTGTCTTCCAACCAAGAGCACTTTTCTGCTCTGAGTAACTCCTGCAAAATTGATGCACCCATCACGGTTGTAGACCCTGCCAAGCATGTTCCTTCTGGGAGTTGCGCAGGTTTGCGCACAAGGAGGAATGGGGCATGTGAGTGCTGTCAGAGGCAGCGCTGCTGTCTTCTCAAATCCTGTACAGCTGGGGCAGCTTGTTCTTGCTCGTATCTGGGAAGAAGCCATTTCCAGAAAAGAGGAGGTCCTGGGGAAACGGGAAGATTCAAGGGTAGTCCAAACTACACTAATAAGAGGAGAGCAGGATATGATGACCACAGGATACGGTACCGTTGCAGAGCAGTGGCTTGCTCGTGTCAGTCCCTGAATGTGTCTCCTGCTGGGCTGGCAGGTTGTGGAGAGGCAAAGGCAGTTACAGAGTTTTGTGTCTTGTCCTCTGGCACTCTCTTTGCCTTCAGTAGGTGGATAGCTGATGAGGAGGGTGCACCTGCTGATAGCTGCACACTCTGCTTTAATGCCTGGGTGCTTTGCTGCTTCTGCAGTCAGGGTTGTGCCCTGCTTGTCTGCCTCTATGCCCTTTCCCTGGGGTACCAGTGTGCAAGGTCTCCTTTATCCTTTCCCTGCCCACACGGCATGCCGTGTCCGCTTCGATGCGGATACAGGCGTGTGAATGCAAGAGAGAACTCCTGGTATCAGTCACTCTTAAAAAAGGCAGAGAAGGCCAAAGAAATCTGTGGCTTCAATTGATTTCTGTTTATCATGGATACCAGGAAATGTTATTTATTTCCAAGTCTAGGACCCCAAAGTGCCAGGTGTTGTGTGAACTGAGAAAAGTGACATCTTAGAGTTTACTGTCCAGAGCGGAAGAGAGCATGGTGTGAGAGTGAGGCACTACTGATGAAACGGTATTCTCGGTATGCAAGCAACTTTATTTTCTAAATTATAACCCTCTGTTATGGGATCAGTTTTCAGGATTGTGCTTTGCTATGCACTTTGTGGCAAGGCCGGTTCATGGCCAGATTATCGGTGAGGCCATAGGAATGAGGATGCTGGTCTCCCAGAGTTCGTTTAACATTCGAGTGACCTACCCTTGATAGAGGAACTCTGGTACTTTACTACTTCATTCTTTCTTTCAGTACCTGCTGTTGTTGCTCCACTTAAAACAAAACAACCCCCTAATAAACTCCCAGTTAAAAGAAGAATTGGAAGGGGATGAGCTATTTTCATTATCTAAGGGGCTGAAGTTAACTGTGTCATCCGTATTCAGCCAGCTTTATTCAGTGGAAAGCAGTTACACAAAATCATTACTCTGCTGTTCCTTAGCTGTCTTTTAAGGTGTTCTTTTCAAATCCGTGATTGCTTGTTGCTTCATTTTGTTAAACTCTTTTTGTCTCCGGACATGGGTGAGACCTTCTATATCCCAGTTTGAAAACTGAAGGGTTTTCCCATCGTCTGTGGTGCCAGCGGGAGCTGGGACCCACCAGAGCTGGCAGGTCACTGCTCTGCGGTGCTGGGCCATGCTCTGCTTTGCTGCCCTTGCTTCTCCCGTGGAAGTTCAGCCTTGCTGCCTGGCAGCTCTTGGAGGTTTTCTGCTCAATTTAATCCTTTCAACTGATCAATGAAATGTGTGGTATTGGGGGAGAGGGGAGCGATGGGAGGGCAGCTTCTTTGGTGTCACCATCTGCTTCTGTATTTAGCCAAGGCTCCTTGGGGAATTTCATGTTTAGAAAAAAGGGCTGATGGAAGGAGATGCACTAAAACAAACCTCGGCCTTTCAGGAAACGGGGGCTATGTTGGGCAGAAGTTACAATAATTATTTGCTCTGTGGTTCCTATTCTGGCTGTCTCAGCATGATGTTCCTTTTGGAAACAACATAAATGGGTGCAGTTATTCTACTGGGCAGAGGCAGTTGCTGTTGTAAAAACAGCTACAACATCAAAGTAAACTGAAGTAAGTAGTTCTGGGCAGCTGAAATGCCACAGTGCCTGGGAGTTTCACCGTGTTGCCTTCTACTCCTTTAGCAGCACACAGCAGAATCTGCCGTAAGCCTGTAGGAAATGGTGCAATATTGTACAAAAGAATTTGGTCTCCTTTTGGGAGTGTTTGTTACTACTTTTGCACGTGGACTTCTGCTGAGAAAGGGGTCTGGGTCAGTCTGGACTTTTGGATAATTTCTAGTAGTTGAAGATACTAGAGGGATCTCACTGCCCATCTCCCCTCTTTTTCCCTCTATATGGTACCTATTAAATAACAGTGTTCGTGCCCAGGGAGTGTCTCTTGTGTGTCAGATTATTGACTGCCTCTATCTTCAAACTAATTTTCAAGCTCAGGGAGTGGAAAGTGTGTGTAACCCTGACCCCTGGTCCGCAGGGACAGACCATGTAGGGTTCTGTGAGTGTGGCACACTCCTAATGCTGAGGGGTGTGCGCGTTTCTGTGCGTGCCGCGGCATCGGGGTGCAGTGTGTGGGGGAGGGTGCAGCCTTGGCTCCTGATTAAACTGCTCTTCCCTGCAGGCTCTCATCTGTGTGCTCCTGGGTTACTGCTGTCTGAAGGCGTTGCAATACACTTGGGAATGAGCGTTCATGATAAATGTATTAGAAAAGGTTTTCTTTCATCCTACTGTTGGGAACTCCAGACACAACTTTGCTGTTTTCTGACTCTTTGTTCTTGATGCCGCGATGGTAGTAGGAGCCTTTGGTGAAAATTGCATAAAAATCTACTAACGCATGTTGCTGTTCATACGTTTGTGCGGAACAGTCAACATGTGATTTGGGAAACGGCTGATTTCTCAACAGCAATGTCTTGCCCAGATGCCTCAGGACACTTTGTCTCAAGCATCAAGATTTTCAGAAAATGTAAGAGCATGTCATGAAGGCCTCTATATAGTTCCTCAAAATCTGTATTCAATGCGTTGCTTACTGGCTCTCTGGGATCTTGAAACTCGAATCTGCAAAGTAAGAAAGCATTGCTTTCTGTTGCTCGCTGGCCATGGGGGTGATCTTCGCACACTATTCTTGGGTTAGGTACTGATCAGATGCACTGGTGCTTTTCATTCACTTGGTGAGGGCAAATTCATCTGCCTGTTGTGGAAACTCTAGAGCAGAACACAGCAGCAAAGCTAGAATTATGTAGGCCTTTTTTAATGTCATTAAAACCAGTCTCTTCATTCTGAGGACTGGAGCTTGGCCAGTAAACATATCTTCTACAATAAGGAAAATCCAGGGCACCAAAGTGTTTAAAGTGACCAAAGTAGTTTTAGAAAAAACCCACCTAAACTAAAATAAATCATTAAAAATAGAATTAGTGTTCCACATTCTGTATAATATAATATAGAAATACTATTGCATCTCTTCAAACATAATAAGCCTATAAGCAAAGAGCTAACAGTGCTGACGGGTTTAAGAGGATAGGAAGGGCTTTCATAATCAATAACTTGGGGGCAGAAAACAAATTAAGAAGAAAGTAGGTCTATGAATCAATGAAAAGCAGGATGGCCTTAATGTTACTCAACAGTTGAGCACTTTGGCTTTTTCTCAATACTTATCTACGCAGAATTTATGTGATTTCTATGGAAAGACATGGAACAGATTAGTTTGCAATAACTGAAATGCGGGTGTGACGTTATGCCTAATTCTGCGTAATTGTAGGTCACGCTCTCCCTGATTTGTTTTCGCGTTCCTGCTCTTTCCCTTGAACCAGGTCCCAAAGTTGGGCAGGGCAGAAGAGGCCAGGCCAGGAAACTGGTTTCCCCAGCACTTTTTTGGTAGGGGAGGTATGAGATCTGCTTGCCCTGCAGATCCTTGCATTTGTGTTACCAGAAGTCTGGTGCTCAGGGTTGACTTGGGAGACACTGAGGAATTTAAGATGCTGTGGTGTGTGTGAAACTATATATACATCAGAGTGTATATGCATCAGTGTATATACACATCGGAGAAACATTCGAATCATGTCATTTACGCAAGGAAACTTTTGCAAGAGAGGAAAACAAAGCTCTGTGAAGTCTACTTAGCTGTAGCTGATGACTTCTGGAAGCATTTTGACTTACAATGATGTGTGGGTGTATGAAACTCTAAACATGCTTTATTTACATTTTCTATTATTATTATAGCATGACTTTTAATGACCAGCTATTCTAAGTTTGAAAATATTTAGACAGTCAAACCCACTATTGTGCGTGTTTTTGTATCTTTCCATGACTCTTCTTATAAAAACTGATGTTTCCTTACATTGGTTTCTGCATGAAGCTGATTAAAACTGCTTTTTCGTCCTATCATGTTATGTTAAAAAAGCCAAAACCAGTTTCCCTGAAAATGTAACTAGGACTTGCTTAAAAATTTTAAGCAGCTGTAGCTTGGAAGTCACCTCTGAATACTGCAGCTTCCCCCGGCTTTCCTTGGGTGTTTGCACCCCGTGTACAGATCTTGCAAGTTCCAGTTCTTTCTAACGGGAGGTCTTCTGGTTTTTGCAGGGTGCCAGGGTATGGCTGCGGGAGCAGGACCAGCTGCAGCCATGCACTGTTGGCTCATCTGCCGATGGAAACGTGCTCTTCACCTCAGATTACGGCACGGTAAGTGAAGTTTGCGTGAGGCTGTAGCCTATGCCAAGTTGCAAGATGGACTTCTTGGTCTTCTACAACCTTCGTGTTAAAAGGAAATTTATCAATTGAAATGCTGCAATTGTGTCTGAAAATGGACCCAGCTCTGTTATGAACCATGCCAAAGGTCTAAAGAAGGTTAAAAAGATAAGATTGTTCTATTTCTTCTGTTCATTTGTCTGCCTGCTTTACTTTGCTTGGTTTGTCTTGTGCCATCTTTGAAGGAGTTGCACTAGCAAAACCATTATATTGGCGAAATGCTCCTAGGAAGGAGGCAGCTCTACCAACTAAGCAGCCCTGTCTGCCAGGATGTGCTTCTTGCAAGCCATGCTGCTGCAAGGGCTGTTGGGCTCACCGCCGTCTGCTTCGGTGGGTTTTGCCATCAGCCCTTTGGGTCTGGGGCACGTGGAAGTGAGCTCCTCGTCTAAGTGCAGCAGCTACGCATAAGAGAGTTCAACAAGGCAGCTGAGCTCCTCTGAGAGCAGAGCTCGCTGCTGGCGGTAAGAATCAGGTCTTTTCCCTGCCTTATTTCCAGCCCTGTGTTCCTTGTGGTTCCCCGGTATGCCTGCTCCCGTGCTTGTGGAGTAATATTGGTAGGAAGGGACCTCTGGGGATCATCCAAGTCCTCAGTGAGTCAGCTCTGCTCTCTAACCCTAGGAAAACTATTCACTGCCTTCACTGAGGTTCTTATTGAGTCAAACTAGTGCCTGGGCTGGGAGGAGGATGGGGAGATGGGCAGGACTGTGCCTTCCAGCAGTGAGCAATTAGATCTGCTCAGCCGTTTTGATGAACGGTGCTCTGCAGGCAGCTTCTTTGTTACAGAAAATTGGACAGGTTTTTTTTTCAGCCTCTTACCTGGAAAACAAAGGAGGGTGCAGGGGAAAAGGGGATTTAGGACTCCAGCTTGTGGAGAGTCAGTGGTAGGACTGTCGTATTTTTCAGTCTTGCTTTGAAAGGGCTAGATTTCAAATCACCATTCCTCTTTAAAGAGCCCGATTTGTTTCTCAGAGACAGAAACTCACCTAGCAAACACAGATTTTTCCATCTGGTTACTGTAGCCTCTCAAATCCTTTCTTGAGGAGCTGCCTCGTGTTGGGAGCGCTGGATAGTCACTAACTCAGTTTAGGAGATCACAGAGGCATTCGTCACAGGTAATGCAGCAGCCTGAGAAGCTTCAGCCAATGGTGAATACTTCTGTGACTCCCAGACTTGCTCCTGTCTCTTTTGATATGGTTCTGTGGCCTTGGAAAATCCTCCCAATCCACCTGGCACCTCTGAAAGGACACCAGAAATCCCACCATAGAGCCAGCTGAGTGGGTGCAACCGCTGCCAGCCTGTGTCCGTGCTAGGAAAAGCGCACAGGATAATACCAGGTGGAGTCACAGGTCTAAAAAAAAGCTGGATTTGTTTTTTTTTCTCCATGAAAGAAGAAACATCATTGAAGTGCTTTCTTTATTCAGTGCCCTCCACAATAGCTGTCCTATCTGCTTCCCTTGCCTGCTGCATTCATTGCTTGGTAACTGTAGGCAGGACTGGCTGTCTTACCCCAGGCGAAAACTCAGATGAAAACATCTTTGCTTTACTTTGAGATGGATGGGCCAGTTGCTCTCTCTGATTTTAGGATCCCTAAATCTAATGTCCTCATGTTTGCTGTGGCCCTACATCCCTGCAGCTCTTGCAGCTCTGAGGTAAGGCAGCCAGTCATGCTTCAGAGCTTTTGCCATTTGTTTTTACTTCCTTAAAAACACCTCAAGCAACAAATCCATCAGAGATGTGACTTCCTGGGAGGAAAGGAGGAGCCAACACTTAGGAAACGCAACATTGGAAACCACAGTCGAGACAGACCAGCTGAATGCTTTATGGATAAACATAACTTAGATGCTGGGTGGGAGCTTTGCTCATGTGCTCAGGGTTGCACTAATGGATGGATTTGAGGTTGAGAAGGAATAATTTCTCCCCTGCTCAGCCTGGCTTGGTTGGCAATCCTCTTATTGGCTTGTCTGCCAGCCAGGTTTTGCTTTATTCCTGACCATTGCGGGGGCTTGGAGAGAGTCCTGGTCGTTTTGTTCTGACTGTGGGCTAAATCTGAGACAATCAGTTCATCACTGGGGAGAAAGTAGATCTCTTTGGCTGTGTTGTGAGCTGCCTGTGTGGTATTTGATGGCTTATTTGTAGTTAGACTGAAAGCTGATGGGTTTTCTTCTCAAATACTAAAGATCAGCTTATTAATACCTATAAGTTTCTGTTTAAGTATTACTTGTTGGAAAAGGGATGTTCCAGAGGCAGCTCTGCTGAGAGATCAGTTTGTCTGTGTTCTCACTCCCTTCAGGCAAAATGGGCCAGGAAAATCAGCAAGCTGCTGAAGCCAGACTGGCTCACCTTACCTGGAGCAGGATGATGGGGAGGATGTTCCTCCAATCTGCTCTTCTAGCATGTTGCTGGAGAAGTCCAGCAGCGGGGTAACGAGAACCTCTTTACTGGGGTGACTGGAGGTGGGAAAGGGCCTGGCTGGCCTGGATCAGTGCAGCACCTTGCAAACTCTAAGGGTTGAAGGGTCATCGTGTGGGTCATGTTTGGGTCTTCCCTCAGAACTCCTCAGGGAAAGCCCCTTTGACACAGTCTAGGAAACAAAAGACCACCACATGTTTATCTCCAGGAACCTGGATGGTCCTTGCAGACTGTTGGTGATACAGAGACTGGTAACTTGTCTCTACCCTGGAGGGCAGAGGACAGATTAAAAGCCAACCCTCTTCCAGCGCCAGAGAAGGCCTGAAACCTCTCTGGCGTGCAACAAGTGCCTTCCAGAGGCACAGAGACCTCACCTCCCAAATCTCAGTGGGGTTGGAGGCCCCAGCCTCTGCCTGAGGAAGGGTGAGCTGCTAGGGGTGACGTGATGGGCAACGGTATTTGGTGAACCTCCCCAGCCTCAGGGACAGACAGGTGACATCTTGGACTCAGCTAGGGTGTCAATGTGGCATCAGACCGCTCCTCCAGGGAGTATATTTCACCTATGCAGTGTTTCTGTCCAGAGGGTACCAGAGTCAACGCTCCCAATCCACCTTTGCTGCAGTCCTGCTGGAGTACCTGCTTAAGTCTTTGAGGATCTTGGACCAGATTTTATTTAGAGAGGGATGACTGAATAACCCCAATCAGGTGGCTCAAGACAGGTTTAGCAAGTGATGATCTAATCCCTACTAATCATTTACTTGTGTATTTAGGGTCCCTATTGCTCTTCAGGGTCCCATTTTCTCTTGTGTTGTCTGCAAGAGCAAGCAAACAAGCTCTGACCCATCACACAGTTATTTTTCATGCACAGCAGCCTCTTGGTAAAGGTGCTGCCAACCACCTGGTATCTTTTGGGATATTTGTCCACTCAGCTTTTCCCTAGATATTTTCTTCTTCTGGCCCAAATGGCTGCAAGTGCTGACAATGTGGTAAATCAGTAAGGGCCAGGCAGATGTAAGGAAAGATCACATCATACTGTTTTGGACTTGTCTTCTTCCAAAATTTGTCCAAGTCAGCAGAGAAGAGATAGCCAGGGTGGTTTGCTGTCTCATGGTTTGAAAGTGCTGTAGTGTTTTTTTTCTCCTGACAGAGTCCAGTTCATGTTGTGCATCTGCAGCTTGTACTCTCCCCTGAATTTAGTTCTCCCATTCTCCCTTCCTGCTCCCTCCGTTCTCTTGTGGAAGTGCCTGAGGCCTCTGCTCTGAAAAAGAGGGGAAAAAAAAAAATTGATGTGATTTTTTGGGGCCATGCTTGCAGAGTGGGAGTCCTGCTGCTGGCAGAGTCGTACCTCTCTGATACTCGGATGGAGAAGTGGTGCAGAGAAGACCAGAGAGGCCTGGAGAGAGCCTGTGTGCTGGAGTGGGCTTCATTCCATGCTGCTCATGAAAATGAGCTATGTGTTTTTGAAAGCTTTCTGGCTGGTGAGAAAATTGGGCTGTGGAGCAGTTTCCCAGTGGAAGAGACCACGTCCTTGTTACGTTAGGTGTGACTGGGCAGACCTGGGGTGAAGACGTCTGGGGAAGTGAGCCTGCTTCTCCTCCCCAGCTCCCTCCAGGAGCAGAACCACTGTTTTCGATTGCGCACGCTTTCGCAGGCATCCTTGGGGGGGGTGTCTGGTAAAGGGATCCCATGCCAGGTTGTTCCTTCCCCGCAGTGGCAAGGGTGCAGGCTCAGAGCTGAGGAGGGGTGTTTGGTGGGCACCTGTGATGCGCTGCAGCAGTGAGCTCCCTGCGGGGCACTCGCAAGGGTGGCTCGCTGGAGGGGGCAGGGTGACCTCATTCTGTCTTCAGCCTGCAGCTGCGTGGATGGCCTCTCCCTAGCAGTTATGGCAGCCCGAGGACTCCAGGAAAGCAGGCAGGAGAAACCAGTTAGATCAACGCTATAGATCATGGTTCATTCTCTGTGGGGTCCGTCAGTTTCTTGCTGGCACCCAGGAGGGCTGACAAGCAGGGATGGAAATGGAGACCAGAGCCCCAGAAGGGAAGGAAAAGCCCAAGTTTCTTTGGAAGGGTTACCGCGGGCCAGTTTGCTTCTCCAGGTTGCCTGTATGAAGTCTCCCATCTGTCTATCTTGGGTCTTACCATCTAGCGCAGCTTGGGATGCTGGGTGGGAGATGGTGCATCATTGAATCCAAGAGTGGGAAGCAACTGAAATAACTTTTGTGAAATGCCAGCATCGTGCTTGAGGAGGAGGAAAGGAGGGCTGGGATGTGGCTATGGTGGAGGGAAACAGTCACATAATCTTAGCTGTGTTGAAAGGGGGTGAAGAAGATGACCTGATAGCTGAGGAGTGGGTTATTGAGGAGGAGGAAGCTCCAGCAGGAAGAAGGATGCGGCAATTGAGGCAAGAGGAGTGCAACTGCATAGAGAGGGAAGTGGGCACTTCCCAGAGCAGTGATAGAAGCTAATAGCTGTCACTGTACAAACATTCTGAAAGCTGCATCATATACATACATGCCAGCATGCACACAGGATGTCACTGCTTTATTTGGCTTCTCATCTGCTTTGCTTTCCTTTGCTCTTGACATGACAGCCTCTCCCAGGCACTCTCTGGCTGCTCCTATGGAGAGTGCAGGGCCAAACCTGGAATGTGGATAACTTCAACTTCCCCCCAGTCAGATATGATCTCACCTGTGTTTTTGTGAAAGACCGTTCCTGGTGTCTTGGGAGCAGCTGCCATCGTTATTCCCACTCATGAGTGCAGTGTGTAATACCTGTCCAGCCTGCTACAGCTGGAGGCTGGTGCACTGCTCCCGCTAAGAGGATTTTGGTAAAAATCAAGTAACCTTGCATTCATCTGTCCCTGTCAGTAGTGAAGGTGAGAGATTGACTCTGTAGCAAAACAAGGGAGTGCACTGTATGGCTTCTGGCCAGAGAGCTCAAATAAGTAGGAACAGAAACGGAAGAATGACTACAAAAATAGGGAGCAGATCTGTGCCTTATTTCCTTTTCCAATGCTGAAGTATAAAGCTGTGGAAACGGGCATGTTTCTGGTAGGAAATCAGACCACGTGCCCAGGTGTCATGAGCTTATTTGTCCTTCTCCCCATTCTTCCAGGTATTCCAGTACCCCAAGGCCTCCCTTTCCAGAGAAAGGGTCTTGCCAATGCACCAGACCAGCGTTGATGGGGTAGAAGACATGTCCATGCTGGGAGATCTGCATGAAGCTGCCATCCTGCTCAACCTGCACCAGCGCTACCAACAGGGTAACATCTATGTAAGTGCTCAAGCTGGGCCATGTCCCTTCTGGCTGATGATTTTAGTTTAGCTTGGGGGCTGCCACTTTTTGCATGTGAAATACTGATTTTAGCATTGTTTCCTGAGCATTGTTTCATGTGGATAGAAATGGAGGTGTTTTTCTGCCTTGCCAGCTCCATCAGCCCTGTGAGAGCCTACCCCTACCAGAGGGGCCTCTTTGGTTCTACAGAAGAACTTCCAAAACATGAACATTCACCTCTAGGCCTTGTGGTAATTGTGCAGCTCTCTGTCCTCCCTGACCACCCGTGTTTTACAAGCTGGCATTCGCGTTCCCCGGATTCCCCACTATTACTGTTCAGAGGTTTATGTGGCCAAGTAGACTGGAAAGTGTAGGGTACACAGGTTGTTGTTGAATATCCCTCCTGATCCGGAGAAAGCTACTGCTTGACAAAACTAGGAAAGCAAACCTGTTGCCTGATTCTTTGGCTTTTATGTGCAATTATGCCTTTTTTGAGTTGCTCGGCTCCTCTTGCACAGATGAATGCTCAAAGCATCTCCTAATTTCCCTCTCGGGCCCTCAAGAAGGAGGCAAGAGTCAGGAAAGGGACTTGTGAGGAAAAGCACACGTGGGACGAGACATCCCTGGAGTGCTGGGATGGCAGCGTGCTCTGCTGAGACGTGGAGAGGATTAGGAGGATATATTACAAAGACTGCCTTACCTTGCTTTACTCTTACCTCGCTTGTCCATGCTTCGTGCACCCAGAGTTTTTCATATTATGACAGGAAAAATGTAAATCTCTCTCTGTGTTGCATAGCAACTGTTACCAAGACAACCAAACCATACGCACCTGTATTCCAGGGAATGATCAATAAAGTGACCCCATTTCTGAACCATCTCCTGCACTGGGATGCAGAGGAGGCTGCAAATTCTCCTGTTTTGTTGCTGTAGACTCCCTTGCCCGTTGTCTGTCAACATAGCCTTGTGACCCTGTGGCAGTACCCACGTGCACACACACTTTTGATGGCCCTCGTCCTTGCTGCTCGTCCTGACCTGTGTTTGATGCGTGCTATGTGTTTGTGCAGCTCTTTGCCCATTTGGGTGTATTCCTCCTGTTACCTCTTCCTCACACTCTGAAATGTGAGGCGGGATTTCTCTCCCTTTTCAGTCTGTGCCTCGCACCAGAAATGCCACAACACCAGCACTGTGACAGTGCCACAGCAGCTGTATCTCCGTAAGCCTTTCCTCTAGCTCTGACATGTCATTCCTTCTCCTCTTCAACATTAGGTCTGTGGCTTCTCCATCCATGTGTAAAAGTGTTAAAAGTTTAAATATGATGTCATTTTTTTTGCCTGTGCATAGTGCATGAATGTCAGCTGTGCACCTCAGATCTGAATTTTGGGGAGATTTCTGAAGGGGCCTGACTTCTGTAACGGGCTGAGCACTGGGAAGAAACCCTCAGTGAAGGATTGTAAGCCCCTTCTTGAGGGGGACCGTATCTGGGTATATGTTTGTGCGATGTCTGACCCGGAGGACACCAAACCGGACAAGTGCTGTTTTGCATTTCTGCAGTTCAGACATTAATATTGCAGTTACCTTATCACTAACTGTTAGTTTTCGCCGCAGCCCTGCTGTGTATACTTTTCAGTTAAGCAGAAATTGAGAATGTCAGCTGTAGTGCCCCCTAATGACTTGCAGTGATCCGTGAATACCATGAATGTTACAGGGGTTGAGTTCATTTAATATCGTTCTCCATGGTCTCCGCAGATCGAGCACAGTAAGCTTAGGCTGCAGATGAAGCTGTACTGAGAGGAGTTATGCCTATCAGTCAGGGCCAAAAATATTTGGAAGGAAATCACAGAGATCAGAAATGGGTGAGAGGTATCGTCATTTGCTGGAAAACAAATTCACCTGAAGGAATGGGTAACCTGGAATATTGGTAATTAGTATTAAAAATAATAATAATAATAAAAATAAATAATGCGGGGATGGAAAACTGAAAACATGAAATGAACAACTGCTGTGAAAAAGGGCAATGCAGTTTTGAGCTGCGTGCCTGGAGGCATCCTACCATGAACTTCTAAAGGGGATCCTTTCTGGTCAGGGATTGTAGGTAGCAGTACTGATGTGGTACCCATAATTAACATGCTACAGGAATACTGAAAATCTCAGCAGTATCTTTTGTTTTCCAAAGAAATACTGTTCAAGCTCTACCAAACTGTTTAAGGAAATTATGTGAGCACAGCAACAGCCTGCAGCGTTTAAAAGTGTATCTTCCCCCTTCATTCCTGCAATTCCTGCATCCCTTAATAAAGTAGACCCAACATAACGTGAGTGATGTATAAATTAACCAGGGGATGTACTGCCACATTTTGCGCTGTCCCTAGCTCTGCCATGCCTAACCACCCAAGTAGGATCTATTGTCTTGAGAAGTAGACATGCCATGTGTGGCTTGTCCTGCTCTAGAGAGTTCTCTGGGGATGATCACTCCTTGCTAATACGGTGGCTGGTATGTACTTGGTGATGCACAAATGCCACTATTAAAAAATTATGGATAGAAATTGTCTATAGGGGACTGCAGGTGACGAGGAGACTGCAACTGGGGGATGGTAAAGTTTCCTAGAAACACCTTTGAAAGAGATGGCTGTACTGGAAGAAGTTCTAGAAAGGACTGAGGTGGGAGCTCTGTTCCTTGGGAGAGATGAAACTGGAGTGGGAAATGCAAAATGAAACATCTGAGAGGAAAAAATACTGTGAAGGTCTGGGAGAAGTGTTAGGATGGACATCACTGTCTTGCAGTCTCTGGACAATGTCTGTTGCTGAACTGGTCATACAGTGCTTTTTCCCGATCCATGTTTTCTCTCTGTTCTCTCCCATTTCCTCCCACCTGTCTTGCCAAAGTTCATCTGCTTGCTTATTGCTTTCATCACCAACGCCCACAATATTTCCACCCACAAAGGTCCATGTCAGAGGGTCCTCAGGCCTTGTTCCATGCTAGCCTGTTCATACCGATAATGCAATTAGGCTTAGGTGATGGGGTTTTTTTCCTCCTGATGATCTGTGACTGCTGCTTTAATAAATGATTTTTAAATATTTCGGTGACTAGAGCATTTTAGTCTGGCTTCATTGCAGTATGGCCCCAGATTTCCTTTGGCAGGGGGAAAGCACGCATCTTTCTTGTCACCAAGTGTTTTATTTACAGCTTCTCCAATGGATGCATGCAAATCCTTGTATATGTATGTGGTGACTCGCAGTTCATGGTCTGGAAATAATACTAGATGTTGTCCCTGGCTACAAAGCTTGGCACCTTGGCGATCTTAAGTGTTTCCTCTGTCACCCCTGCTGAGAATGGGTATTCCTGGAGTAGAACAGCCCAAGATGTCCCCATAAACGAGGCCACTGCACCAGCAGCAGGATTTAAGCTGGATGTTGACCATGTTACAAAGCCCTTGTTAGGAGAGAGGTGGCACCATTGCTCTGAACTGCAGCTCTGAGAATAACTGGATTTGAGCTGGTTGGCTGAACCGAAAAAGTCATGCCCCAAAAACCAAAATTAATTTCATTCTGACTTCACAAAAGAATACATTTGAAATTCAATATTAGGCTTTGGGTATTTTATTTTAAACCTTACTAAATCTTTTCTTGAACTGTGAGATTTTCAAAATAAATATTTTCAAAATAAAATGTTTAGAAAATATAGAAATGTTCTGACTTGAAATCCTCAGCTTTGTCTTCAGCTGTCAATTTTGATTCAGCTTACCAAATGATTTAAGCTGCTCCAAACAGCATTTTTCAGTAGAAGAAAAATGATACGCTTTAGTGGCTCTTCGCACACATGTGTGCGTGTCTCTGTGTCCCACCTCTTTGTTCAAGAGCTGCTTGAACCCTGCCAAGCCCCCTCTTCAGGGCTTAAGAGTGTGGATAGGGGCATTGAAAGTATCTCCTGACACTCCTGCAGTCCTGGCTCTGCTTTTCAGCTTCAAGCACAGTGCAAGGTAGCTGGGCATGAAGATGGCTTCATGTTTTTAAATTGTGTGAGCTTAATTTAGCAAAGACAACAGACTAAGAACATTTTATTGTAAAGCAGCGAAATTCAAATTGCCTCATCCATACCCAGTCATGCAGCCCCTGCCCTGGGGTTTGACATTCTTTGCCAAATTGGGGAGATCTTTGCTGAAGCCTAACTTCCTTATTTAGGCTTTCTCCCTTCATTGTGAGTTATTTCAGGGTCCAGGTTTGTCGTGATTTTTTTTTTTTTCCCAGGAGCTTTATTTCCTTGCTGTGTTTTGTTTTCTCCCCCTAGACAAACATTGGTTCCATCTTGGCATCAGTAAATCCCTACAAACCCATCCCTGGTCTGTACAGTGTGGATGCCATAGACCTGTACAGACAGCACCGCCTGGGTGAGCTGCCTCCCCATATCTTCGCCACCGCTAACGAGTGCTACTGCTGCTTGTGGAAGCGTCATGACAGCCAGTGTGTTCTGATAAGGTTAGAAACGGGAGAACCGGCTACTCCCTGACTGCATTACACGCCTTGCTCCTGCTGCTCCGTTTGCAATGACATCTGCCTAAATATCCACACCATCCTACCCTACCCTGTGCCTGACTCCTGCTTGCCGCAGCGGAAACGCCGCGTGTTTATTCCTGGAGATCACTTCTCTGCTGTGGGTGGGATGTTTTTTAGCTCGTTCTGTCCTGGATTTGTGAATGGAACTTCTGTCTTTTCCTTAACAGTGGAGAAAGCGGAGCTGGAAAGACCGAGAGCACCAAGTTGCTGCTGAAATTTCTGTCAGCTATGAGCCAGACCTCCCTGGGGGCCCCTGCATCGGAGAAGAGCACTCGCGTGGAAGAAGCCATCCTGGAAAGCAGGTACGGTCACCCCCAGGGGCACTATGGTCCCCGTCCCTGCGGATGCCGGCGTGCTGGGGCAGCCTGCCTTTGGCAGGGGCAGTGTTTGCATTCGGGCCGCCCATGGAGCTGAAGCTGGGCAGTGAGGTGAGGCTCGTGCAGCCCAACGGTGTCATGTCAGGGAAATGGGGAGGCCGTGGTCTCACCGGGACGCCTCACGCTGGCTGCTTTCCCAGTGGCTTGTGGATTAATTCGGCTTCTTTCCAAGAGCAACATGGGGTGCGTGTGGCAGCTGGAGAATTCATGCTCTCGCCAAGGCTGGGCTTCCTCCTTCCTTCAGTAACTCGTCCTCCATGCATGCCCGGCTGCCACCCATACATCACTGCACCGTCCCTCTTTCTGGCTCTCAGGTCCATGTCTCTCATGGCATTGGCTGGAGGGGACGTGGGTAACATCCCAGGTTGTCCCTCTCTCCCACAGCTCTCGGTTGTGGCTGTGCTCGTGGTGAGTCTCCATCACACTCCAACTCCTGGCCTCCATTTGTTTCAGGCCACTGGTACATCTTGCCCTTGCAGGTCCTGTGCACCACCTTGCAGCTCTCTTCCTGTCCAGGCAGGTGATTTCACAGAGAAATGTCCATGGGTGGTGTAAGAGGCAGGAGCGAGGAGGTTTCCCTGGGGGCTGCAGCGGGGCCCATGCGGGAAGAGGTCCAGGGCTGGTTGGAGCTGGTCTCGGCCGGAGCTGGCACGGGGGAATAACCACCACCTGCCAAAACCTTGCCAAGGCATCAGGACAGCAGGGAAGCATACAGTGCCCAGATCAAACGTGTTTGGGAGAGAAACTGGCAGCCATGAGGGGGTGGAGATACAGTGTGCAGGGGATCCTTCATGCCAAAGGAGGTTCTGATGCCCCTGAGGGACCATGGCCCACGCCAGGGCAGGGACACTCCTGAGGGACCATGGGTGACCCCATGGACACCAAGGAAAAAAGTGTCAGGAAATCCTGAAGAAGCAGGAGGAAAGCAGCTGAGGAAAAGCAGTAAGAGGCAAAGAGCAGCCGAGAAAATGAGGGGGAGGTGTCCCTGCCTATGGCAGGGGGGTTGGAGCTCGATGATCTTCAAGGCCCCTTCTGACCTAAACCATTCTATGATTCTAAAACGAGGAAGCAAAGAGCGACAGAAAGAGAGTTACGTGTGTGACTGCAGCCCCCTGTGCTGCCTGCTGCTTTGTCGGGGAAACTGTGAGGAACTGGTTGTAACCTGAGGTTAAAAATGAAAGCTGAGGCTAAGAAAAGGAGGACAGTAGTTGTTTGACTTTCAGGTAAGCCTTGGGAAGAGGGAGGAAAGCCAGGCACTTAAGTGCCTGTTTTATTGTTTGTGTCCTCCTTTTTCTTAACACCTTAATTCTATTTAATAAATTGAATTATATTAAACAAAAATTTCCCAACACAAGACTGTCTTGCCTATGACTGGAGGACCTTGCTGGGAGTCTTGCAGTTTGGTACTGTCCAGGGCAAGGCTGCAGGTTGGTCCCAGTTTGAGCCTGTGATAGTGGCAGAAACCTCCAAAGGAGTAAATGTCCGCAACAGGCTCTAGTTGTGTAATAAGCTGGAATCCTTCAAACCATCTGTGTAAAAGTGACCTGCATGCAAGTGGCATATTTCAGCCTCCAGAGAGTAGAAAGAAGGAATGTTTCCTGGAAGATGGCGACTCAAAAAGTTACTAGCAACTGTGGTGAAAATAGCCTAAGCAGACATGCAGTGTCTATCGTGGCAGCTGCGAGAGCAGTGCAGGATTAGGCTCCTTCTAAGCAGAGCAGCGTTGAGCAGAAGGGTTGCTGCCTTTGGACCTGGAGCTTGAGACATGGTTGTTGGATGATTTATCCTTTGCAGGTGTGCAGATTTTACCAGGGACGTTGGCAAATTGGAAAAAGCTCTTAAGTGCGATATGGTCGCAACTCAAGATCTGCAAAATCCACTTTAAGGCAAGTGGCTTAGAAGGCTCAAGCCCGCTTAGCAGTTAAGTGGTGACTTGACTGTGATCCAGAAAGCTTATGATGGTAGGTAGATGATTCCTGAGTCTGCAAGATCCCACAGCTGTGAGGTGGAATGAGAGCTTGTGACCCATTTTGTGTACATCTCTAGTGCTACGTGAGCTATTGCAATGCAAGTGCAGGAGGATTTCATTTGTCACCTTTTCCCTGAAGAAGAGAAGCTGAAGACCTGGCCCAGAGCCAGAAGCTGCTGCCACTCCTAAAGAGTCTACCTCATATGTTTGCAGTTCAGCTTCACTTGCTCTGCCAGTGGCCCTCCTTGGGTTAGCTTATGGCGGATTTTCATCCTTGCACCCCAGCACATACCCAGGAACAATGCTGGATTCTTTCTCTATTTCAGACAGCATTATAAACAAAGCATTACGTCAGCTTTCTATCATTTACTTGTGTGTTGTAACATTCATGCTTTGGTATATTTCTCAGAAATCAGGCTCTGAAAACTCCCTTGGCACTGTTGATTTGTTCTGTTTTCCTTCTTGAAAATATCCATCAGTCCATTACAAATCCTGCTAACTTTCCTCTTGGCTTTTTTTCTTGCTTGCTTGACTCTGAAGCTCCCATCTTCTCCATGTTGGGTGCCACTGCTGACAGCATAGCCGCCTTTCCTGTTACTCATCCCTCTGATCTTCGAAACGTCTTTTTTGTCTTCAGCCATGCGCCTGAATCCTGGAGCTGCGTCCGTTGCAATGTTTCTAAAATCCAGGCCTCCCTTTCCACTGCCCTGCTGAAACGGGTTCCCATCCTTTCGAGTCCTGCAGCACAGCCTGCCCACATCCAGCCGAGCAGCCAGCATCACCGTCCTCACGCACCGCTCCACCTCGCGGAGTTCACTGCTGCATCAGATGCCATGACATCCTGGCCTGTATCAGGAATAGTGTGGCCAGTAGGACCAGGGAGGTGATTTTACCCCTGTACTCGGCACTGGGGAGGCCACATCTTGAGTATTGTGTTCAGTTTTGGGCCCCTCACCACAAGAAGGACATTGAGGCGCTGGTGCGTGTGCAAAGAAGGACAATGAAACTGGTGAGGGGTCTGGAGCACATGTCTTATGAGGAGCAGCTGAGGGAACTGGGGTTGTTTAGCCTGGAGAAAAGGAGGCTCAGGGGAGACCTTATCGCACTCTATGACTATCTGAAAGGAGGTTGCAGAGAGGTGGGAGTCGACCTGTTCTGTCGAGTAACAGGTGATAGAACAGGAGGAAATAGCTTCAAGTTGCACCAAGGGAAGTTTGGATTGGGTTTTAGAAAGAATTTCCTTACTGAAAGGGTCATCAGGCATTGGAATGTGTTACCCAGGGCAGTGGTGGAGTCCCCATGCCTGGAGGTATTTAAGGGTCATGTAGATAATAGCACTCAGGGACTTGTGGTGGGCTTGTCAGTGTTAGGTTAATGATTGGACTAGATGATCTTACAGGTCTTTTCCAATGGAGGAGATTGTGTGATTCTGTTGTGCTGTGCCTGCCGGCGCGAGCAGTTTGCTCGGCCCAGGCACCTGCCCTCGTTCCTGGCTGTGTCAGCTCACCCACCCCTCCGCCTTCCAGCTGCCGCCAGCCTTGGACACCCACGTGCCTATTTCCTCCCCCGTCCCTGGAAGACTTCTGCACTCATATGCGCAAGCTCATTGCCAAACTAAACTACAAAGATACTTCCTTGTGCTTTGCTGATCTAATTGAGCATGATTTAGAGCCGTAGAGATTGGCTGGCTGATTACTGCACTCTCACTGCAACTGTGGTGATCATATAACATAACCCTGTCCTCCCTTTTTTCTGATTTTCCCCGTTAATTTTTGTTGATTCATGGCGTTGGTGTGCTCAGTGGGATATTCCTGTGCAATGTCCTTATTTACATACTTGTTTTCAGAGGCGTGGGTCTTGGACTTCAAATTCTCCAGGGCAAGGAACTTAGCTCCTGATCTGTACACACAGATTTCTGTGACTGGGTTTTCTATGGTTCTAATGTATTATAAGAGAGCAATTGCATTTCTATGCTTATGTTTGTTTAAAGTGGTATTTTCAAGAGATACCTTAGGAAAATGCTGCCTGAAGTTTCCNGTTTTCCCCTTTAATTTTTACCTTAGGAAAATGCTGCCTGAAGTTTCCTGAAGGTTGTTGGGCCTTTCCCACAGCAACAGCTCTCGCTTAGCTAACACTTGCAAGACCTGAAGCTTTCAGCAAACTCCAGCAGTATCTGCAGTTGTGATTATTTGTCATGTTATAATTATTAACTTGTGATTAATCCTGTGTCTCCCCCGTCTCCAGTGGAACCGCTCAGTAGATTGATGGAGGTGTTTAAAAAGCCAGCATTTCTCAGGGTAGTAACTGCAATAACTTTTGTTTAAAGCCATGTACGTTTCAGAATTAAACATAGAATCATAGAATTGTTGAGGTTGGAAGGGACCTTTAAGATCATGAAGTCCAACCATTAAGCTACCCTGACAAAACCACTTCTAAACCATGTCCCCAAGTACCACATCTACCCTTTTTCTTGTAGTATCTCTGTGACTCCTTGCTTGTCAGGTCTTCGGATTATTTTAGAATTGGCTAAATTGCAAAAATGAACATTTTAATCCTGGATTCAGTGTGTCAGTTTGAATGGTTTAGGCTTTTCCCTTGTACTGTTCTGTGGAGCAAGAATCAAGCTGCATTTTAACTCCCTCTTCTCCATGTTGCATGAACCTCCTGAGGACAGGAAGGTGAACAGGAGACAAAATTCTTCAATTCATTATCTGTCTGAAGTTTGGCGATAGATTTTTTTTTTTTTTTGGCCACGTTTTTTTTCCTGAAGTGGATGATATAGCTCTCTTAGAATGAACTTTTCAAATCTATAATGTGTGTATATTCCCTCTGCTTGGAAACCATGTGGCTCATATCAACCTAAGCAAGATTTAAGTAACACCAAGGGTTTGTGTGTTCCGGTATTAAATTTCAGTACAAAACAAATCAGTTTAGTACTATGTTTGTCTGTTAGTTTGAAAATATTTACCTGTAATTTTAAGAGATGTCTTATACTCTCTTCTCTTTCAAAGGCAGAAACAGAAACAAAGAAATGTGGTTTAAAGCTACAGAGTGTTTGCCCTATATGTCTGATGCTTCTGAAAATCCTGAAAAGAAATACAAATCCATAAACCCATCTCATGGGAAGCTGCTGTGTCAAGTGTACAACCTGGCTGGGAATGCCCTCGACAGCGTGAATGCCAGCTGCCCGTACTGATTTGGGACTGATTTAATTAACTCCATTCCCAAAGGTTTAAAATTCATCTAGCAGTGTGTTAAATTGCTCTTGCCATCCTTCCCTGCCCTTGAGCTCTTCCTGCTTGTCCAGTCTGGTGCTGTAACAAATTAATCTCACATGGCAGTGCACGCTGTGCACATGGCGAAAGGCTGGGCACACGCTTTGCTGTAATGGTATCCCATCACCAATCCTATCTCCGTTGCCTTGTTTCTGCAGCCCTATTCTGGAGGCCTTTGGAAACGCCAAGACAGTTTATAACAACAACTCCAGCCGCTTTGGCAAGTTCATCCAGCTGCACTTCTCTCAACATGGACACATCCAGGGAGGACGAGTAACTGACTGTATCCTTTTCTTCAGTGGACCAGAAACGGATGGAGTGAGCGAAGATGAGGAACAGCTCAGAGTGGGTCAGGAAATCCCTCATCACAGTTTCTCAAAGGCAGTTGATAACTGTGGGCAAATTTGCAACTTCAAGAGGGAAGAAGTGTTTGTTTTGTGGCTCTGCAGCACCTAAATCTGGAAACCTTTTGTCTAGGTACTACATTAGGTAGGGACATAGTTTGACTTTTCACTTTGGCAATCACAATACTTGATTCTTCAATTCCTAGAATTTCCTACCTAGGAAGATCCCTCACATTCATTGCATCCTGTTTTTCCCAGGAGATTGTTCTCTTATGTTAGTTCTGCCAATGAAATCATGATTTAGAAAAGTGAGACCAAGCTAAGAATCAATATATTATGCACAGTATTTGGATGCAGAGGAGAACAGGAATTTAGAGGGCCAATTATGACTCTCTGTTTTGGGCTGCCCATCTCCAGTGGACCTTGGAACCCTAATCATAGAATATCTCAAGTTGGAAGGGACCCATAAGGATCATCAAGTCCAGCTCCCTCCTCCTTTCAGGCCTACCTAAAATTAAATCACATGATTAAGAGCATTGTCCAAACGTTCCTTGAACTCTGAAAGGCTTGGTGCTGTGACCACTTCCCTGGGGAGCCTGTTCCAGTGACAACAAGGACAGGGAAGACTGGATACGGTTGAATTATGTTGTGCCATGACCACTTCCTTCCCTGTATGCCCACATAACCCTCTCCCAAAGGCTTTGACATATCTTTTGTCTACATGAGGCAGCTAAAGCTGCCCTGGCTACATTTCGTGATGTTGATGTTCAAAGCTGCTGCTGACTACAAACCACAATTTCCACTGGAGTAGCAGTCAGATGAATTTACTACTGTTGTAAATAACAGGCTTGGATTGTTTAGTCTCTGCTCTTTGTGCTGTCGGTAGATTAAAGATAGCGGTGTCTTGCAGAAGCAATGAGAACTGATGCAAGACTTGCTGTGTGTAATACAGACTTTCAGATTAGAGTGGCCGCTCTAATCTTTCTAGGTGTCCCTAATGTGGCTCATCCTTTGTTAGGTTACCTCACCATTGTGCAGATCTTATGCTCTATCTGACCCTGCCCCTTTAAATATCTCTTTGGCACATAATACTTCTGTGGACAAGGAGTGGAGAGGAGGATCCGAGATGATGTTCGGGACCACTCTTTGTCCACTTTCCAAAGCATCATTTATTTTATGATTTGTTGCTTGTTACAGGGTTCATCCCAATGTGTCTAGAAGATTCTTTGCCCATTGTCAGGAGATCTGTCAATATGTCATTTGAATGTTTTCTCCTTAACATGCTGTTCAGATTTACTGGAAAAGGTAGGTATCACCTCTACTGGCTGCTGGGTGAGCCCCTTCCTGATAGTATGGTGAGACAGTGCTGGATCTCCTCCTGGATGATGCTGCCACCTTCATCACAGCACATAGACATTAGCTCTTTAGGTGTTACTCCTGCAACTGTCCCAGCTGAGCAAATGGATGGTGGAGGAACAATGTTTGTTCTGTATCTATCAGAGCTTGTTCTCCTGTCTTTTGATAAATGCCATGCATTACAGAGAGACTCCAAGAAAAAGCTGTTTACCTAAGGGGAAAGGGGGAGAGAAAAAATACCTGGAAACTCCATTCCATAGAGAGGAAGATGGGTGTACAAGTCCAAATGCAGACATCTCTGCTCTGATGTAGTTTACTTTGGACTCAGGAACTCACTGAGCAGCAGGGCCAGAACTGGCAAGGTTCAGTTTGTCTGTGCGCGCACTCTCTAAGCAAGTTCAGAGAAGCCTGTACGTGCTCAGTTACACAGCCACACGACAAGATTGGGATGTACAGCTCATTTAGACAACACCATCCCTAAACTGGAAGAAGCCCCTCTTGCGCCTTGGCCCTGGAGATTTACCTGTATCCTGGTCCCCTCTTTGCCTTTGCAACCACAAATGCGATCTTTTTCTACTGTCTGCTCCTGTATTCTTTGTTTCAGAACAGAGTGGTACACCAGAACCCCGGAGAGAGGAATTATCACATCTTTTATGCTCTGCTAGCTGGTGTGAGCGGGGAGCAGAAAGGTAATTTTCATTTTTCGGGATATGGCTCTGTCCTCTTTCCAGTCCAGCACGTGAAGCAGGTATAAGTCAACTAGAGCATGGATATTTCAGGTACTTGATACAAAACTTTCTTGAAGGCCATATGGTGGTTTCATGGGAAACAGAACGGGAGGTTGAGAGAAAGAGGCTGAGGATGACAGAAATGCTGTATGAGAAAAGACACTTCAGGCATTCTGAGCTGGAGAGAAAAGTCTGTGCAAAGTGAAGAGGGGGTATAGAGAGATGAGGTAATGAAACTGGCCTAGAGGCAAAGGAAAGGTAGAGAGTCTTAATTCAGATGTGGATGGAAGCTGTTCAAGGAGCCCAAAGGTTGGACTGACAAATACTTTTGCAACAAACCTTCAGTATAGGTAATAGGAGAGAGAAGAATTAGAAAGATGAGTGATGTAGTGGCAGGACTAGAGTCAAAACGTGTAGTATCTGAACAAAGGGTTTATAGCTCTGTACATGGGGAAGGGAGGGGTGGGTCTGGAAGAGGGCATGCAGAGAAAGCAGCAGCTGTGGAAGAATCCTCTTTGTAGTGCAGCATCCCCTTAACCATGTTTGTGTGTACCTGCCCCAGGCACTGCTGAGCACTGATGGACTTGCTGAAGAGGTCAGATAGGTGGGCAGGAACATGTTACAGTTGCACTCTGGTTTTGAGGGCCTGGGGAATTTCTTTATGTCTTTGTTCTGTGTGTGTGTTAGAATAATCAAATGGAAGATTTGGGCCTGGCATAGAGTGGAAGGAAGCAGGGCTTCAGTTCTAGGGAGTTCATGCAGTAATGGCCATGAGGGTCAATTCAGAGATCCATCTAAAGCAAAGGCAAATAGTGGGGACCATGGTTATCAGCAAGTACTTAGGGAAAGCATACAAAACAGGTTATATTCTTCAGCAGATCTCTGCTATTTTCCCCCATCTCCCTTTCCAAACTGGTGTCCGAGGCTGCTTCACTTCTCTCATCTGCAATGTGTTTCTGTTGATCATCCTTGTCTCCTTTCTCCATAGATTTTTTTAGTTCTCCTCTATCCTTTTTGAAATGGGGAATCAAACCTGCAGATAGTATTTAAGATGTGGTTATGCTACAGATATGTACATGTGACCTAATTCTGATGTTTAGTTCTGTGTTCCTTCTAAAACTGAAGGAACTGAACTGTATTCAGTTTCTGACTGCTGCTCAGCACTGAGATGACGTCTTCAGAAATCTTACTGTGTCTCTCTCAACTCTGTCTCAAGCGCTGATACCTCATTTAGAAGTCGTTACTGTATGTGTATAGTTAAGACACATATATTCTGTACACTTTATGAGACTGAATTTCAACTTCTGGGTTTTTTGTTTTTGTTTTTTTCTGAGTCAATTCACTACTGAAATATTCCTCTGCCACTCTGCAGCTTGGGATTTGACTGTTCTAAATCATTTTGCATATCATCTGCAAGCATTGTTACCACACACCCTTCTCTTCCTGCTCCCCAGTGTATTCACTGTCTAGGTGCAGCTTTTGAGGGATATGGGATCTGTTCAGATGAACTCTCCCTATGGTAGACATACACACTGTCTTGGGGGACGAAGGTTATAGAATGAAAAGGCTGATTGCTAAATAAATTGTTGTCTTTCTCCTCCATGCCTCTTTTTCCTCTGTTGCAGAGAGTCTCTCCCTCTGTGAGCCAGAGACTTATCGCTACTTGAACCAGTCTGGTTGTGTGACTGATGAGAACCTGAATGACGTCGAGATGTTCAGTAAGGTCATGGTGAGTCCTGTCCTAACTCCTCCTGAACTTCCAGGCTCAATCTCAGGGCTAAACGTGCTGCAGGGTCTAGATCTCACAGGCAGAGTTTATTTGCCCTAAGCTAAAATTTGATGTTCAATAAGTCTGAAACTCAGCTCTAACTGTTTATGGTAAAAACAAGGCTTGATGAGTGTTTTTAGTGTACAGAAATGGGGGAATTTGGGAAACAGTCAAGGATCAAAAATAATTTAGAATGATAAAGACTTTGGAGAGCATGAACCCCACATCCCACCCCGTAATGTTTCCTGGGAGCCCTCTAGATGGCCTGATGCAGGAAACCTCACATTGACCATTAGATGGGGAACAGTTTGGTCTGAAGTTAGTGTTTTCCAAAAATGTTGTAGTAAAGTTGTATCACCTGTGCAAATGGCATGTTCCAAAATATGGCACAGATTTCAATAGCCATCTGTAACTCTACCAGAGATTATGGGTTTAGCAGGATGAATATGCAATTCATGTTTTGTTTGATAAGTGGTTATCACCCTGAGGGCTTTAAATAACGCAGGTGAAACCAGATAGGCAAGGGGAGAGGAGTCAGCTTAGGATTTCAATAGCTCCTGCTTAGGTGTGATTTAAAGGAAGGAAATGTCTCCTGTACAGCAGAGGTTTCAATGGTGACATCGTATTTATACTTCAGCTGAGGAGAGGCCTCCTGGAGGAAAGAAGGGAACTAGAACCCTGACAGGGCGAATGCTTGAAAACTAGGTTCTACCTCTCAAAGTCAATTTATGCCCCAAGAACCCTGCGCCACATGCATGAACTAAGACAGAGGGAACGTGCCATACTTCCTCGTTATCTGGTAACCTGTTTCTAACCTTCTAGCAGTTAATGCCGAAAGCCTGGGTTTAAATCTTGCTGCATACATCTACTATTCTAAGCTAGATTAAATTAAAGGGGTTACATGGATCAGAGTAAATTAAGTATATTACATGGATCCGTCCTTCAGGGAAGCCAATAAGACAGAATGTGGAAGCAGTCCAGTGATATCTGTAACCTGTACTGCCAGTGTTCAGGGAAGGATTTCTTCACACAGGCACAGACAAACCATGTCACGTTCCTGTGACAGGCAATGGCAGCAGCAAAGTCCAACTTGAGGACAGGGCAAATGCCCACCTGCCCTAGATGGGGATAGGGTAAATGAAGGAGAGAACGGGAGGCAGTCAAGATCATTGACAGATGTATAGTTGAGAGAGGGGCTATGCCATCGCATTTCACTTTGATTCATGATGACTATAATTCTGACTTTTACATCTTACATGGGCTGGGCATGAGCGTGGTGGTTGAGTTTTACTATGGCTGTATGTATGGCCAACATTAGCTGTGTGGTTTTGCATAGACTGCCATGAAGGTAGTGGACTTCAGCACTGAAGAAATCAGAGACATCTTCAAACTTCTTTCTGGCACGCTTCATCTGGGAAACGTTGAATTCATGACAGCCGGTGGGGCCCAGGTTACAACGAAAGCGGGTAAGTGGGACCCTAGCAACTTGGTAGACCATGCAAAGCCTCATAAGGCCCCCAATAATTCTCACTCCATCATCCTTTCTCCCTCTGCTGTGCTGGTCTGTAGTGCCTTTGCCAGCTGGTTCCCTGCAGTTTTACCCAGCAAAAGTACTGCCAGAGGATGCATGGCTCCAGAGCACTGGTATGGTTTAGTCAGGCTGTGGCCCTGTGATCCGTTTTGTTCTCCTGGATACTCTCAGGCTGAGTCCACAGTCTCACAGTTTCTCTTCTGTGTTGAAAGAGCGGTAGGAAATAGGAACAGGGAGGAGTCTGAGATAAAAGTAGTCTGTTACAGACTTTCCCACATCTTCCTTCAAAGCATCTGCTAGTGTGCAGTCTGTTACAGTTATCCAATCTGAGCTGGTCTGGTAAAGTGAATCCCTAAACAGACAGAAGCAATCAATATATATTACAAGTGCTTCAAGTCTTAATTTAATTGCTTCTTTTCGTGACATCCGCATTTAGCAATCCCGTGCTCAGACTGCACTGTAGAGCCGTTAGGAAAACATATCTTCTCATTCAATAAATATTTTGCTGGTGCTGAGCTTTACACAGTGCTTTGCTTTTCCTGTTGTCAGCAGAAAGGCTGACTTATATGAGCATCTGACTGTGGCCCATAACAGGTGCCGACCCTACCTCAGACTGGATCTGTGAGCTTACAACTTTGGGTATGACAAAGAGAACTAAGTAAAGGGGAGTGTGTTTTGTGCTGGGGCTTAGTCACTTGCCTTGTAGGAGTCCCTGGGATTTCCTCACTGAGTTGCAGAATATGGATCCCTCATGAGTGATGGGGATCCACGCAGGAGAAAAAACTGTGTCCTCCTTTGTTATTAGTGCTGAACATTGCCAGTGACCTCCTGGGCTTAGATGCCTTCCAGCTTTCTGAAGTACTGACGCAGAGGTCCATGATTCTGCGTGGGGAAGAGATCAGCTCCCCTCTCACTGTGGAGCAGGTAAGTGTCCTAGTGTATGCTCCTGGTTCTGCCACTTCTGCATTTCCAGGCCCTATGTCTTCTACTTGTATCATCCATTCAAGTTTAGGGTTTCCTGTTACACCCCCTAGGTGCTCAGCTGTGTCCCCAGGTATTTTGCCCTTATTGGTAGTTCAGGTCCCAATGTTGACTCTGCTTTTTAGGCTTTACAGGGGAGTTCACTTGCAAATGGGAATGCATGATACTGGTTTTAAGTCACCTTCACTCACCAGGAATTGGTCATGCTGGTGTCATGCGGAAGGTACATCAGATGCTTTGTGGTAATTGCATGTGTGCATGCTTTTACCTTGCAGAACTCCCAGGTTGTGCTGCTATGCTGTTATGCAGACGAAAGCTTGCACACAAAACATCTGGTAGATGGTAGGTTGTTACCCCACAGTAGCTTCTTTGTATATCCATACAAGCGCAAAGGAGGACCAAATAAACTGATATGCAGTTCTCATCTTCTGAACCTGTACTGTGTGCTGGAGCCAGTCCTGCTTATCTGTTACATTTCTCTGTGGTTCATTACAGTGTTGTGCCTACCAACTTTAACTTGTGGTGTTGCTGATCACTTGAGGGCACTCTTGGTGTTTTAGGTCCATGCACAGATAACGGTAGAAAATCTTCTGTCATTAATAAAATACAAGACACTGGGAAACAAGGAACAATATTACTAGGATGGAAGAAGCATAGCGTTGTAGCAAAACGAACATTTGTAATGGAAATCTTGTGCTGGCACGGACTGCAGAGGGTTATCAATCCAACCCCTACCTTGGCAGAGAAACCAGAGTTACTAGGCGTTCTGTGACGGATGTCTGTCTAACTTTCCTTCAGATTTCCCATGGAAGGAATTTCACAGCCTCTTTAAGTATCCTGCTCTAGCTGCAGTGGAATCTGGAGCTGAAAAGATATTCCTCGTATTTAGATTACCTTTGACATCCCAGCTGTCCACCTTATAAGCTTCCGCTTCTGTGAAGTTTTTCACGTGGTGTTCTCTTTTCTAAGCTAAACAATCTAGTTCCTTCAATGTTTCCTTGTAAGTAATTTTCTAAATCTCTTCTTCTTCTTCTGTCTCTGTTTTCCCTCATCTTTCAAGAAGTGGAGTGCCTATAACTGGACACCATATTCAAGCTGAAGTCTCAGCAGTGCTCGTTACAGCGGAGTAGTTCCTTCTTTTCTTGCTGTGGACACACCTGTTAACATATCACAAACTAAGCTTTGCCTTTAAGAAATGGTATCTTTTTTTTCATAATCTGTGACCTTTCTTTGCAATGAAATTGTGTGAAAATTATTTTTCAGCCTATAGTCCGTGGTAGGTATCCTCAGTATGCAGTTCTCTTCTCAGCTGTCTGTCCAAAACAAGCCACACCTTTCTATACCAGTGCATGAGGATGGATAACAAGTAATGCCAGAGACAGTCCATGCAGTCCAGAGCAACAGTGCACAGTTGTAGGATTTAGAGTCTCCCTGAACAGAACTTTTCCCGATAGTATATCTGTTCCTGACATTTGTGTGTGTTGGACCCCATACTTGTTGCTTGCTGCCCAGTGAAGTACTAAGGCTGCAAGAAAATTGTTCTAGCAAGTGGATGCTGCTACTTAGCTGTTTTCAGTAGGTGCGCCTGTTCCACTGAACACTGGGCCTGTAGAGACTGTTCCCGCTTAAGCCCTCACGTACCGTGCCCACCTATTCCCACTTGTTGCTGCAGGAACACATTGACAGAGCTGCCAGGGATTTCTCATTGTGTAACGGGCTCGTTGCCCATCTGAGCTTTGACATTTCAGTGGGCTGAATGGATGAACTGGCCTGAAGGCGGGCAAAGCTGGGAGGATGAAAGGAGCCTTTGAGAATCTCATTTGAGCCATATTGTGGGGAAGGCGGCTTTGCTTACAGCTGGATGGGGAGGTTCTGTTCCAAGAAAATGCGTCCAACTTGCTGTGTAGCCAGAGACACTGCAGAGGCCTTGAGGGCATTCTCAGTCCCAACTAATAAGACAGACCATCTGACGGAGAGAAGAAATACCCAGAAAAGGTGTGTGTGCCCATGATTTGAAATGTTCTCTTCTGTGGAGAAGGAAGGTTGCTGTGTGTCCTAGGCCTTGGGTTGCTGGAGGGGAGATGCTAACCAGGAAGAGAAAGGAGGAGAAAACCAGTGAGATTAGGTGAAAAGGAGAATCCTGCAGGCTGAGAGGGGCTGGGAGGACTCAGAGGCAGTTGGCGTGTGCCATAAGCAAAGCAGAACAGGAGAGGTCATGTTATTCAGGCTTGTAAAACTAAAGAGGATGAGGGTGCATTTAGATGATGTCTGTCATTGCTGGTCAGGCCTGCTGAAGGAATTACCCTGGTGTCATAGGCAAGACATAGTAAACAACCTGTAACTGATCTAGATACTGCGGTTTATTTATGAAATGATAAGATTATAGCTTTTACCCTACTTGATTATTTCACATACTTGCTCGCTCACCCCTCAGCATTATGTTCACTAGATGTCAACTTCTTTTCCCAGTAGGGAGATTGCTGCTTGTCCAGGAGGGTTGGGCAGAAAATTGTGTTGGTTGACATTGTGTAGCTCCTTGCAGTTACGAGTCTCAGGAACTACCAGCCAAGGTCCTCAGGTGTACCCTGACATTTGTCTCCACATGTCTCTGATCTCCAGGATCCTTCCCCACTTCCAGCATCTTTCTTCCAGTCAAGATCTTTGCCACCTTCTTTCCTGGCCCTTTTTTCTGCTCTCTGGGATCACATCTTCTTTTTGGGAACCCTTATTTTTGGCCTCCTCTTCTTTCCAGAACCCTAAGCCCTGGTTTACCAGTCTAAATAGCTTATGTGCAGGACAGCATGTGATCAACCTCTTAATTTGTGATTCTCTCTCATGTCTTTTTATTAATTGGAGGATTTGGGGCATGCCACTTTTGTTTAGTCCAAGTCTTATCAAAACTTACAACCAGCCCATTCCTGTTACAGCTATCAAGTAGCAGGCTTTTGCTTGAGATTTCAAAAGTTCAATTTTGGACATTCATCCACACGCTTACATAACACCCTATTATCTACTGCCTGTTTAGTGATCACAATTTAAGTTATTTTTTCCACCTCTGACCCTTGGTTATGATCGCTGCATGGGATGTTGGGTCAGCTCCAGAAAGGTCTCTCAACCCATGCTTTTCTGGGGCACGTGTCCCGGCTGTTGGATGGCCTTCCCTGTCTTCCAGTAAGATAATGCTGTTTGCAGGAAAGTTTTGGAGAGGGGATTTTTGAGGCTAACTTGGTGACACAATACTCTCTTAAATCCTGCCCTACCAGTTTTTGAAAAACTGAGTGGACACCCATTTGACAGCTCTACTAGGAGTACTGAACCGAGATATCTTGCCTGTCACTGCAAATGTTGGCTCAGGTGATGCAAATGACCTGTACGGGCTTAGTCATAAGGTATTTTGCGACCTTCCCTGCCCCAGCACTTGTTCCAAAAGATGTCAAGGATTTTGCTGCTTCTTTCAGCCTCTTAAGTTCAGTTACCCAAAGGTCAGACATGGTACATCTGTGTGTGCATGGGCTGTTTGCAAACTTGAATGTTGACTGTACATACAAATACTGCACCGTGCACAAGCAGTACAGGGGCTGAGACATCTAAAGAGGAGTGGAGGAACCTGAAGTCCCATATTGATTTGTGGTGCCCCTTATGCCTTCTCTTCTCCCTGTGACTTATTTTTTTTCTCTGCATTTACAGGCAGCTGACTCCAGGGATTCCCTCTCTATGGCGCTGTATTCCCAGTGTTTTTCATGGCTCATTAGCAAGATTAATACGAAGATCAAAGGCAAGGAAAACTTTAAATCTGTGGGCATCCTGGATATCTTTGGCTTCGAGAACTTTCAGGTCAGGATTTTGTCTTTTGCAGGGTGGGTTGGTTTTGGAGATGTAAGCACATATAGAAAGGGATTTTGGTAGGTTTGTATCCTGTTTAGGTTAGCATAGGGCATTCTGGAATTTCTCCACTGTCACTTCCCTCTGGCAGCAGCAAGATATATTTTGCTGTCCATTTCTGCCACCTGTATTCATGTAGGCTGATGCTCAAGGTCTGGTTTGTGACACAGACCCTAAACAGATGTGCTGTGATATATAATATTGAATTTGTGACTTGTATACAAATTAAATGTCCAGCTCCTATGTGAATGTTTTTTGTTAACATCTGTTTTGCCTTGTGTTGAGAATCCTGTGTGTAATGCTTCTGATTGCAACTGATGTGGGATGTATGTTCAGCAGCCATATAGTGACTGCTCAGATATTTCACAGAAGAGAAAGCCCAGTGACCTAACACTTAGGGAGTTATGTTTCTTTCTTCCTACGAAGAAGAGAAATGTGATTGTCCTTAGCATTCTTTACTACCATTTAGGCCTACTGAATTAACCTCGCATGAGCTACAAAAGCTGTTCTCCTAGTGGACCTCCCCATACTGTCCACCTCATGTCCACCTGACACCCCTTGCCTCTATACTCTGGCTTTATTCCAGCCTGGCACCTTCCCCATCACTGTTACACATTCTTTTAGAGCCCAGGGAAAAGAATGTTAAGTTTTATAATCTTTGTTTCTTCTCACAGGTGAATCGTTTTGAGCAGTTTAACATTAACTATGCAAATGAGAAACTCCAGGAATATTTCAACAAACACATCTTCTCTTTGGAGCAGCTGGAGTACAACAGGTGACAAAGGGAGGGAGTGGCCCCCTATTGCTTTCATGGGTGGTAGAATGGGGGACGTCATTCCTCCTTTGTGCTCTCCAGTCCCTACTGCTAAGGCCGGAGAGGCAGCTGGGCCTTACTGCAACCCTGCCAGTGGATGTGTCTCCGTAAGCACTGCCCATGTGCTTTGCCAGCGTAGGTCACTTGTCTTCAATCAAAAGCTTTCTCTCCTGTAAAATTTAGAAAGTCCAGATTCCATTCTGTCTCTCAGCTGAATGGGAATATCTTGGGCTTTAACCCATTAGAACACATGGTCACCGGCCTTGTTACTGACTTCAGTAATGATTTACTTAAGGTAGTGGTGGTGTTATGCAGGTGGAGTCTTGGTGTGCAACAAGTAAAGTCCCTAAAGATAGATGGACAGATATCTGACAGCCCTTTCTGTTCTAGAGATTCCTATGCTGTGAGAAGGGTTCTTCTCCTCAGCAAAGAGATTAAATCAGGCTGTTTCCTGAGCTTAAAGAGCGTGGGGTGTTCTGCACAGCTGTTTCTCTTCTGTGGGCTTCATATTGGATTGTACTTTGTGAAGTACCTGGGATGTTCTAGAGTATTTCTGCTTCTAGAGAAGGCTGCTAGACAAATACTTCAGTTCTCTCTCTGAAACAGAAGTCTTTATGTTTGTGAATGAAGCAATTGAATAGGGTCAGTGAGGGCAAATGAGAGCAGCCTTGTAAAGGGAGACAGTTGAATAGGCAATTCATGAAATTCTAAAGATTACAAAACTGCAAGGCTATTTATGCACTCACTTCTCAGGCCAATTCCACCATTGCAGGAAGCTTGTGTTAAGAATGGTATCATCGTGACAAAAGATTTTTTCCTGATGATTACATAGGAGTTTAAGTTCTGTGGCTGAACTTTGGAAAGAACAAGAGAATTTTATTATTGACTACTCATCAAGTTATTCTAGAGTGATGTCATTAAAGCTTATCTTTCACAGTATCAGCTCTGCTTCCTCAGGTTTAGTAAGCAGCTCCGTGTATTTCATCATTCGATTAGACAAGAGGTCTGTGGCACTAGACACAACTCGATTCATTTGTGATTTGATTTGTTTCAGAAAACTCTGTTCCCTTCAATTCTGGAAGGACTTCTTGCTCTTAGAAGGAATCCAAGAGGTCTTTTTGCAAAAATATATGGCCTCTCTGACACCCATTGTTGCAAATATCTGAAACACTGTGAACTGATATTTTTTGTCATTAAGTGGATAAGATATTCTGTTTCCTGTGGGGGATAGATAGTTTTTTCCATTCTTCAGAAATTATTCCAGTTTGTTGCTTCCAACTGTTGCCCACAGGTTTCTGAGTGCTTTTTGAAATGTGTGAAGCCTAGGCTGAAGGGTTTATAGACAACAGCTTCATTATCTTCAAAACATTAGCCTTCACCTGAAAGGTGTCTGTATCAGAATCTCAGTAAGTAGCTTCACACGTAGCCTGTAGTCTTCCTTGGATTCCTGAGCAAGAGTTGTTCCCAGGCTTCTCTAAATTCTGAAAACAGAAACAGCCTGTATTATGGGAGCATAAGAAGGTGATATGGAGGGCGGGGGGAGAAACACATTCAGCATAGATTTACAGAATGTCATGGATAATTTTCAAAGCATGCTTATTGCACTGCTGTACTTACATCAGTTCCCATTCTGAAAGATGCGGGGCCGTCCTGTATGTTTCCTGCATGTCAGGCCAAAGCTTATCTGTGTCATCCTCTTCAAAACTCTCCCTGAAAAGTGTTACTGTCTCTTCTTCTGGTGGACCTATGAATTGTGGTTCAGTCTTCTGACAGGTGTGCTTCAGGCCTGCTTTCCATATTGGTGGGTCAGCAGGTGACTCTTGAAGCTGTGTAGCACACTGTCCATCATCACCACCACTTAGGCTGATGCTCATCACTCCTGAAAAAGCAACTAAGAGCAGCTCCAATTTCTTAGTGTTTGGTGTGGAATTTGCTCAATGACTACAAGATAAGCATCAGTCTAAATCACTGGGATGGATAAGAGAGGCTGTCTCCTACTTCCATCTCCGTGTGTTAGCAGTGCATTGTGTGTCCTGTTCTTTTTCCTCAGCCATGGCAAAGCCTAATTCCTGCACATTGTTTTGAGTCCTGAGACAGCTGCCATGCTCAGCTACTTCTGTTCTTCTGCACCTCAGGGTATTGGATCCTGCATTTCACAGCTTTGTTCTATTTGTTCTTGACTGCCAGGGAAGGGATAAACTGGGAAGCCATTGACTGGATGGATAATGCAGAGTGCCTGGACCTTATCGAGAAGGTGAGCAGTTATCTGGGACAGTTTCCAGGGATCGCAATTGGGACTGCTGATTGTCTTGAGACCTTCCCTAGGGTCCTCTGGTTTTAAAACCAGGTAGTTGCTTAGATCCTCTTCCCATCGTGACCTGGCAAAAGTATGAGCTGTTCCAGCCATATCATAGCTCAGGAAAGCAGATCTCTGCTCATTGTTAAAAGTAAGCTTAGGGAGGGTGTCAAAGTTTTAGACAGGGAGCAACATTTAGATAAAACCTTAATGCAAATTTTTCATAAATAATCTCCATTTATCTTCTGCTTGCTGAATGCACTGACTGGCCAGAATTCTGCTTTCAGCTCAAGCTTTGCTGGGTATAACTCGGGGGTTATCGCTCAATGTGCTGTCCAGATCTCCAGTTCTTGGCTTGCTGCTGTGTAGTTAGAGCTTCTGCTGAGTGTAAAAGCCTGTCTCTTGTCTGGCTGTAGAAACTGGGTCTACTGGCTTTGGTGAATGAAGAGAGTCGATTCCCCAAAGGCACAGACAACACCCTTCTGGAAAAACTTCACAGCCAGCATATGGTAAGTAAGAAAATAACCTGGCAGGCAAATGATCAGTGTGTTAGCCCCATCAGCATTTCAAAACTGAAAGTGAAGGTTTTGTTGATGTAAAATATGTGCTTTGTGTAGGAAATTTAAAATGCCTTAGGCCCGAACCTGTGAGTGTTTAATAAGGCTGCACTGAACAAAAGTAATATATGAAGAAACCTGCAAAATGGTCTCTTGCACACATAGAGAGAGGGATCGTGCGTTCCACAGGCTGTGGGTAGCGGAGATTTGAATTTGTAGCATGGGTTCAGGTCAAGTTCTGCTGGTCTGCGACGGGACATGAGGCACCACCCCAGGCACAGGATGCGGCTGCACAGTGTGCATGGGTTTCTCCTGCCAGCTGACTCACAGAAGTCTGCTCCAGAGCATGTCAAATCTCTGTCTCCTGGGGCTGGGGCTGGCTTTTGCCTCATGACTTTTAATGAAAGTGCTCTCATTGTTCCTAATTAATTAAACTCTTTCCTCCTCTTTCTTGTATTCTGGACAGGAGTAGAAGGGCTTTTTCATGCAGGTCAAAAAGTTATCCTGGGGACACACAAACCACAGTGAGATCACCATAGCAATCACTTACCCTGTCTGTGGTACAGCCAACACTCTGTTCTTAATAGTAAATAGACTGAAAACAAAGCGAATTAAACCCTGTAGCAGGGAATTATGGAATGATTTACTACTTAGTAAAAACATTGTCAGCTAATATGTTTCCTAGTCCTCCAATTCGGGCTTCATCCAAGCCTGAAAACATATTGTCATGGTTTAACCCGAGCCAGCAACTAGAACCACACAGCCACAGCTTTATATGCTGAGCGTGACATCACATGGTATGGAATATCCTTTTGGTCAGCTGGGGTCCTGGCTGTGTCCCCTCCCAACCTCTTGTGCACCACCCTGCTCACTGGTGGGGTGGTGTGAGGAGCAGAAAAGGCCTTGACTGCTTAGCAACAACCAAAACCACTAGTGCACTATCATCACTGTCTCCCATCCCAAATCCAAAACATAGCACTATACCAGCTGCTAGCAAGAAAGTTAACTCCATCCCAGCTGAAACCATGACAAATACAAATTTGTATCCTTTATCTGACAGTTGTTTTTTTTTTAATTGGCATAGATGCAGATATTCTCATTTTTCATATTTGCTTCTAACTCTGCCAGTAATACTCATGACTACCAATTGGATACAATAGCAATGACTTCTGGTTGGCTATTTATGCAGCTTTGTGGAAATATTTCCTTTCTTTAGGGTTAAATTTATGCCTTCAATTTCATCTGCTGTGGCTGTCCGTTGTATTATAGGTCAAAATATATGAGAATGCCTGATTTACCTTTTTTTATTGTTGTTGGTATTTTCTTAACTTTTAAGATAGAACTTATGAATATTTTGAATATATCACTTCTTTTCAATTTTCTTGCTGAACTGTCCCAACCTCTTCAGTTTGTCTCCAAATGGAGAAATTTCAAAGCTCCTCTTTCTTTCTCTTGTTTGTCTCTGAATTCCTCTACATCTTTTCTCTATTCTTTTCTGAGATAAGTAATCAGACCAGTTCCCTTGGTAAGAAGGTACTGGTGGTTTATTGTACAGCAGCACGAGACTGTCAGTACTATTTTGCATTCAACATTGCAACATTTTGATTGCTATTTCTGGTGATTCCTGTGCATTGAGTAGCCTTTTAATTAAGCTGTTCATAGTGTTACCTCTGTCTGCTTTGAGGGGATAGCAGTTAACGTGGAACCCCAGGGAGCTTACGAGAGATGGAAGAGGCTGAGGAGTTGGAGTGCAGGGAGAAATGATGAAGTAGACAGTGTTCTAGGATTTGCATTTTTTTTGAAGGCAAAATTGTTTTTTGTACCAGTTGAAGTCTCTAGTGCTGGCTGGAAGAGCGCTGGAAGGCATCCAGCCAGCATTGCTGGAAAGCCTGAAGGACATTATAAGAGAACAAGCCCTCTTCTCTGTGTTTTCTGTGGACTGCAATAGGCTTAAGGAGGAAAACCAGAGAGCTGAGATTTAAGAGGATATGACGTCTGATACAACAGGGGATAGGAGCAATAGGGGAGATGGGAGAAGGAACCAGAAGTTTTGTAAGCATCAATGAAATAGAAGGGCTTGGTAGAGAGGGAGAGGAAGGTGCCAAGCCATGTAAGAGAGTCAGTAACAGTCATGTTTGGAGTGGAAGAGAGGGGAATTTGTGGCTGGAAAGGGAGGAGCAAAGAAATGGGGTCAATATGAAAAGGAAAAAAGGCAATGAAGAAGTTTTCAATAGCACTAAGAAATTATCAGGATCAGAAGTCATCCACCCAATACTGCTAAAAGAACTTGAAGATGAAAGAGCTGAATTACTAACAGGATTGTGCAACATCTTACTTAAAATTTCTTTACTACTTGTATCTGAAAAGGCGGGAAATTATTTTAATTGTTATAGGTATTCTGGGAAATTATAGGATTATAATCCTTATTTCACTACTGAGTAAATTCACAGAATGTAAATGGTGAGTTACCTCAATGAAGGAGTCCCGCAAGACTCTATCCCATACAAGCACCGAGGTGGCAGTTTTCTGATGATTCACAGGGCAAGGCTGGACTGTGAGGGGCCTTATGAGACTGATTGGGTTGTAAAATGAAGATGAAAAGAAGTGTAGATAAATGTAAAACGGTGTGCCTGAAGGAAAACAGTCCCAGTTTCACATTTGAAATGACGGGCCCTGAGCTGGTGTTGAGGAGCAAGACCCATACAGACGCTGCGATGGATAGTTCCATGGAAACATCAGCACAGTGCTCAGTAGCAATAAAAACCCCAGATCAAGTATCAGAAATTCCTAGGAAAGAAAGAGAAAAAAAGCAGAAAACGTTGTTATGGCACTGTATAATGCATGGATCACCTGCACTTTGAACAGTGTACATCACTGGGCCCCTCCACTCAAGAAGGGGTTATATCAGATCCAGTAAACAACAGGTCTGGGACAGCTTCATTGTTATGGAAAACTATGTTGAAGGGACCCTGCAGTGTGGAGAAAATATGACTAAGGGTGTGTGTGATGGGTTTAAAAATCACACATGGTCCATAGAAAAAGAATGGCACTAATGGCTTAAAACCCACTAGCTGTAGTTCCCTTTGTGGCTGATTGAGAGCTCCCTGTGAAAGGACACTCTGGATGCAGGAAGTCTGCATGGGTTCAGGTTTGGAATGGGCAGGTATTTCAAAGAGAAATCCACTTGGGGTTACTAGTTATGCAAACCTCATTAAAATAATTGGAGTATGAGAGAGTATTAGGATAAAAGTGTCATTAACTTGCCTTGTTCTTGCTTTACCCTACACAGCCACTGCTGGAGGCAGAATAATCAGCTGGATGGACCGTTGGTCTCAAGTGGCATGGCAGTTCTTACACAGTTAACCGTTTTCATAGAACAAGTAAGGGGGTGAAAAAGGAGAGAGTAGAATAGCTAGTAAGAGAGGAAAAATGAGTATTGAAAAAAGGGGAAGAGAGATCCAAAGAAAGACGAAATATAGAGGAAGACCAGAGATTGGTTTGATATTTCCTTTGACAAAGAAAAGATGTGTAGGCGTTCTGCAAAGCTGCCATCTTCCCTGCATCCTGATTCCATGTCCTGCACCACATGGTTTGTGCAGAGCCCAGTCTCCTCAGGTGTCAGGCATGCAAGAATTAACATTTCATCCATGGCATGCGTGCCCAACCTTTATTCTGCAAGCTCTTGCTCACATGAGGAATGCCTTGAAGGGCTGGATTTTTCCATCTTATTGGAATAACATATTTGTAATGTAGCTGCAGATAATTACAGCAGATGTGGTCAGGCTCTGCAACAGCTAAAGTCCTTGCCCATCCCAGCATTGTCATAGTCATGGCAGAGTTCCTGACTGAAGCTATTTATTCTTACACTGGCATTATAAGAAGACTTATTTTTCTTTCATTTCAGAGCAACCACTACTATGTGAAGCCTCGGGTAACAGACCATCAGTTTGGCATAAGACATTATGCTGGAGAGGTAGGTGTTCGTAGCGTGTCTGTGAGATGCTTGCACTTGGACTTGAGCTCCTGGAATTTAGATTCCAAAAATCAACAATATCTCTGAGCTGCGTGTTTCTGCACAGTTAGTGCCCCATACCAGAGTGCAGGGAGTGTGATGGGCTTAAAAAAGCATGTCATGATCCAGCTTGGACATTTGTTTGAGTTTCTTAGGTAACTTCTGGTTTGAGGATAAACTCCTCCTTACTTCTGTTATTCATGTTGTCTTTGCTTGGATGTTCACAAACAAAACCCAAAATAAAAGTCACAAGGAAAATTTTACTTTTGTGGAGGAGGAGAAAAGGCTAAGTACCTATTGCAAAAAGGAAAAGGTCTCCAAGCCTTCAAGGTTAAATGCTGCTCTCTGTTGTGGAGAGATATGGAGCAGATGGAGGTGTGTAAGGGGAGGGCACCTGCACGCTAAAGAAGGACTAACCTACTAGAATCATATCTGCTGAGCAGTAGTGGTTGGGAGGTCAGGGCACTGGGTGGCATAGTTAGTATTTCCTGAAGCAAATGGAGTACCTCGCACCTTGCAGAGAGAGGATTTTCCCCCACACCCCTCAAGGCAAATCTCTGCAGCTGTTTCACTTGGCTCCTGTTTTTGAGGTTGTTGGGATTTTTTTGTAGGATTTTTTTTTGTTTGGTTGGTTTTCTTTGTTTGTTTCTTGTTTTGTTTTTTTTTTTTTTTTTCTTATTTTTTTTTTAATTGATAGCTAAAAGCCACTTTCTTGCCAGTAGCTGCAGAGCTCTGGAGCTCTTTGACCCCAGAAGTTCGGATCTTGGCACATGCCTGCAGCGTTACTGTGTAGCTCTGCTGCATGTCTTGTACATTGTCATGTTAATGTAGAAATGCTTAATGAGTTGTACTGCACTGTTCTAGTAGCTCTGTCTGTGTTGCAGGTGCTATACGATGTGAGAGGCTTTCTGGAGAAGAACAGAGACACCTTTCGAGATGACATTTTAAACATGCTGAAAGACAGCAGGTATGCCCCCTTATGCTTCTGAGGGAGCCACATCTGTTGTGCTGGACTAAGCCACATTCATTTAATAACCAGACCAAGGAAAGCAATTGCTTTTGTCTGAGCATCAGGCATCATTCTTTATCATTCTTCTCTTTGTGCTTAAGCGTCCTGGCAAAAGAAAGGAGAGCTGGAGAAGTCAGACAAGGCACAGATTTAATCAGTACTCTTGTCCCAGTTTTGAAGAGAGCTATAAAAGCATGACAGAAATCCCTCCAGGCAATGCTGGTTTTCTCCCTCCTCTCTTCTCCCTTTCCTCTTCTTCCTCTTACCTCCCTGTCCCAACAGGAGCAAATTTGCCCCTGAACGAGTCAAGGCTCTTTGCCATGCTGTCAAATGCCAGCCTTTGTACAGAGGCTGCTTGTTTTCCAGCCTGCTTGTTAGTGGAGAGACTGTCCTTATCCTGAGCCAAACTGAGCCCTCGCTGTGGGACTAGGCATGGCCCCTAATATTATATCCCAGTGCTGCAACATGACCCTAGAGAAATTAGCTGAATTTGACCTTGAGTAAGGTCTGGAAAACAGAGGTGGGGCCTAATAGGAGAGAAGCATTTAATAACATGGTGGACCCTAGAAGTTTTTGAGTAGCAACTCTACCACATGCCTCTTACCATAGTCCATGGAGTCCTTTGGGCTCCAGCCTGCTGAGACTGTTTCAGAATTGCATCTTCTCTGAAGCCTGCTGCAGAGTTTGCACTGTCAGCAGCCTTGAAACAAGCTGAGAGAGCTGAGAGTATGAGCTGCTTGTAGCTGCCTTACTTGGACAGTGGCATCTGGGGAACATTTTACACAGGGCTTGAAGCCAGAATTGTGGTCATCGTTGTCCAGCATAATAGAAGGACTTGGGGGTTTTCAACAAGCCGGAAAGGAAAATTCTGCTAGAAGCAGTCACAGCAATAAACAGGCACAAGAAGCGCTGGAGAACTTTGTGCCACTTCATAGGAACCAGCACCACTGTCTAAGGAGTGGCAAAACGGTGGAAGATTCCCCAGAGCTGACCTACACTGAGGGTAGCTCTAGAAGTCCTCTGGCCACAGAAGGGCTGTGGTTGCACTTGCATGAGCATGTCATGGATGCTCACCATGAGAGCTTGGTCGAGAGGGGCGTGACAGCACACAATCTAGCTGGAATACCTTCAAGGTAGTTTTCCCTGGGGGCATATAGCTCATGGGGAGGTGTCCTCGCCAGTGCAGAATGGAGATCTTCCTTTGTGTAACATCCATCTTGACAGCGTGACATGGGGTTTCTGGCTTTGCAGCCGAGTGTGGCATACAGGGCAGCCCACAGGGTCTGGGCAGCCACATGGAAAGTATTAATTTCCTCACGGAAGTGCCCAGCTGAACTGTTTCCTGCAGCCACTCTGTGGCACAGCAGGAATAAAAATGAGGTGTTTCACACTGGGACAGGACGGTAGCCGAGAATGAGAGCCATCTTCTCACAGGTGGTGGGTGTCTTGCATCTTCTTTAATTCTTTTCTTCTCCCTTAGGCTGGACTTCATCTATGACCTTTTTGAAAGAGTCTGCAGTCGTAGCAGTGAAGAGACACTGAAGATGGGCACCCAGAGGCGCAGACCGACTGTCAGTTCCCAGTTCAGGGTAGGATGTTTTCCAAGAGAGCAGCAGGCTTCTGGGGAGGAGCAGATGGGTAAAGCAAGGCCTGCAGCCAAGAGGAGTCATTCATCCTTGTTTTGTGTCCAGCACTGAAAATGTGCAGGAATGTTGTAGTGCTAAAAAAAGACAGTGCCACTGCCCCGAGGATTTCTGTGTGGTGTAAAATGTGAGATGCTAAGACTGAGCAGGGTGGCAGAGGAAAAGAATACTTTGCTAAGTATATGAAGTTCTTGAGGTTCTTTGACCTTTCATGTTGGTTTGGTGTTTCAGCTAAGTGTACGTGTCCTTTTAGGCCACATCTTTTGCAGGTATAGTGGCAACTCCAGTAAAACTTTATTGGGGGGACCTTGCAGGTATGAATCTCACCGCCCTAGATTGTCTGCAAACCTTCTGTTAGTTTCAGAGTTTTAGCTTCCTATATTTAAATTTTGAGAGTCTTTTAGAAATAATTCACATCAGCTATGCAGCTCTGAGAACAAGGATGGTCACGTAAACAGGGTTAGAGTAAACTAACTGTGTGGGTGTGTTTTGGACAGGAAGGGGTCTCCTGGGTTGCTGAGGTTTTGGTAGGCAGAGTCAAAGGACATTAGGAATGGGAGGGCTGCATGAAGACCCCATTGCATCAAGTGTAGGCCCTTTCCCTCACAGAGTGACTGATCCTTTGGGTTTTGTCTTGCTGCTTTTCAGGATTCTCTCCATTCCCTGATGGCCACGCTTAGTACTTCCAACCCATTCTTCATCCGCTGCATCAAGCCAAATACAGAAAAGGCAAGTCTGTCTTCCAGCAAAATGTATGCATGCAACACAGGCCTTCATGAGCACTCACTTGCACAAGCGCCTGACAGCTGCCTCTGTCAGGGTCCAAACTGAGGATAAGAGCAGTTCCCCCTCACTTTCGTTTTTTTCTTCTTTTTTATATTTTATATTTTTTCTTTGTTATATTTGAGGAAAAATACACCCTCCTCCTGGTATCAGATGAATAGACTGCATGCTGAGTATGGTATGATATGATATGATATAGCCATTCCCACCTCTATGTGCTTATGAAGCCTGGAAGACGAACCAGGCTTGTGCAGAGCCCAGAGCTGTGGTAGAAGATGCAATCATTCCTGTTTGTGGTGCCTGTAGACAATTTGTTCTGGAACGCAGGGCTTGTGCGGTCGGAAGCATCTCCTGCAGATCCCTGGCTCTGAGGCAGAGGAGGTGGATGCTTCATGAGCAAGTCACAGTGCTTAGAGACAGGCTGGCTCTCGCTTGTATTGTGAACTGTGACGGGAGGATATGCTGCTAGCTAGATTGGGCGGGGAGCTCTGAACCCATCATTTTCTTGGTGTGTTTTGAAACCGTTTATGATACGGCAGAGAAAGGCCTGCTGGGGGTTTTACGCCAGAAAAGAATTCGGTAGTTTGTCTCCAGTTTGACTGGAGAGAGACTGCAAAGAGAACTGAGTCAGAGTTCTGCATTTTGTATGTGTTAATGCATTATATCATTGCCTTACTGCAACGATCCGACTACGACAGCAGTCTGCAGACTGTTTTTTCCCAGGATCTGCCCAACGCCCTTTCATCCCGTATTCTGCACCATGCAGCGCTGTGAGGTTGCTTTCTTCTTGACCCAAACTTCCCCCTTTTCACCTGGCATGCCCAAACATGCAGGGCTGACTTTCCAGAGAGAAACGGATATACAACCTCTGACTGTCTGTGCTCAGAGAAACAGTCCCTGTTCAAGTCAGCAAAGAAGTAATACCAAGATCAACACTTATTCTGTCTCTCTTCTTATTTGTTTTTGAATCTGGATCATTATGTAGGCGCCAAACCTCTTCAATCCAGATGTGGTGCTAAATCAGCTCCGTTATTCAGGGATGCTGGAGACAGTGAAAGTTCGGAGAGCAGGTTTCCCTATACGACGCCTTTACCAGGACTTTCTCAGCAGGTAATTGCTGTCATCGTACCACATGCTGTAACAGCCCCAAGGTATATGATTCTATGTATTTGTTCCCTCTAGAACTGCTGTTACTGATATGGATCATTTGAGGGATGTTTTTCTAACCATGCCCTTATTGCCCATATCGTACACTGATTTGGAAGACCTTTTGGAGACTTGCCTTTAGGGTAAAAGTCAGAATGGAAAAATAGCCAGATGGTCCATTTTCAATTTATTTTTTTTTTTTGTAGCTTTGCCACAGATTTGCTTGTGTGATGCTGTGAAACCCAGCTGGTCATAATATGTAAAAAGAAAATACCATACTTAAAACCTTTAATCTGGCAGGCTGAAGCAAATTTTAATGGACAGTATAGTTGATGATTAATACTGAAAAGAGTGATTATTTCTTTTAATTAGCTACATCAAAAGGATTTCTTGAAGTTTAAGTCTAGAAGAGACCATTGAACATTGCTTCCTTTGTCTCTTGGAGCATTAAATGCCACCCCTATACTGAACAAAATAACTTGTGTCTGATGAAAGCACATGTTTCAGAAAGACAGTTGTTCTTTACTGAAAAATGCTGTTGAGTTTGTATTTTATTACTGGGATTGCAACAATAATTGCTAGTGTGGTAGGAACAGATAAAGGTTGGGGGATGGAAATTTCCAAATTGGAAGGCAAATATGAAGAAGGGAGATCCCAGAGGAAGAAGGACTAATGGGAGGAAGATAACGAGAGTTAAAAGATTGGGGCAGGGGGGGCGGGTTACTGTCATACATAATCTCATGAGATTTTGTTTGGTTCTTAGGTACAAGATGCTTGTGAAGAGGCCAAGTTTCTCAGACAACAGCAAAGCTGTATGTGCAGCCTTTCTTCAGACCTATGACAGCAGCAAGAAAGAATGGCAGTTGGGTAAAACCAAGGTACATCATCAGTGTGGGGCAGGGCATGGCTTTGTTCCAGCTGCAAGGGGATGTGATTGCATCTCGTGAGATTCAAGCCAGTGGAAAGGGCAAAGTAGTAATGACCCTTTAAATACATTCAGCTATGCCACTGACCTGTAGCATCTCAAATATTACCCATATCAAGTACCTAGAGATGTTGGAGGCTTTTTGATTTTATCTAAACTCCTTCTCATTGACCAAACCAGATTGATTTTGTTGTGTCTGATCCAATTTATGGATCCAAGGAGAACAAGCATGGGTGTCATTGCGTGCAATTGCAATGTGTGCCATTAACTCTTGCCTCTTGTGCCAGATATTTCGCTCTGCTTGGCTTGCCGAAATTCTTGCTGGAGGCAGTGAGCTGCTGCTTGGTATATATCTAAACTGTGAATAGGTAGCTAGATGACCAGATGTGTGACAGCCTTCTGCTGTGGAAGCTCAGCTGAGGGTTTGTGCGGCTAGCATCTGGGCTAACATACATTTTCTAGGGAAAGGTATCCAAATGCTTCTCCTCACTTGAATAATACAGATTTTGCATCTGTTTTGGTGAATGTTTAACACTTCTCTCTTGCCTGGTATAGTCTGGATTGTGTGTTTTGGGGTTGGGTTTTTTTTGTGTGTGTGTTTTTTTCTCTAGATATCCATCTGGAAATGTACCATTATCTTTCATTTAATGGGGAGGGAGCTGGGTGTTTCAGTCTGAATTTTTTCAAGCTTTGAGACAGCTTCACACAGAAATAGATGTGAGCATTGTGAGGTATATTGCTATAGAAATCTGGGAGTGGGAAACTGTCTCTGTCACAACTTTCCACATGCTCCAGTAAATTCTTCAAAGAATATTCCAAGATGTATGGTGCCCAGTGCAGACAGCATTTCTATTTAGTGGGTATGCAGTCCATATCCAGAGCAGATGGTGGTCTATCAAAGCAACTTTTCTTGCATTTTTTGCCCTTAAGCCTTCAAAAAAACTAGTTCAGAGTGTTTCCAGGGTCACAATGAAACTGGAAGTGATTCTAGTGAATTCACATGTAATTTGTCCAGGAGATCAGATCATGATATTTGTTGCTTTGAGCAACCATTTCTTAAAGAGTGGATAGACTATAATGTTTCTCAGAGAGCGAGATCTCTCTCTCCCTGTCTTAGAGGAGCAGTAATAGCCCAGTTGGTAGTCTGGGCTATGAACTCTGGGTGACAACCAAGGAAAATACTGGCCATTTCTGTAGGAAGATGTGTTAACCTGAAGTTTCTAACGCCTTCCTTCACATGCCTGCACTGATGTTCAAGAAAGAAGGTTTTTATCACTTAGCCATATTTCTTCTCTATGATTACGGTGTTCCCCATCTTTGATTTGGGAATCTGGTGTCTCCTCACTGGTCCCAGCAAACCAGGAAACTATTTCAGTCATTCTTGTCCCTAGATAACCCACACTGCTTGGGTGGCTCCCAGTCTCAGAGCATTTTAGGGTTAAAGCTGGTGTGGAGAGAGAGGGGGGGGGAGAGAGAGAGAGAGAGAGAGAGAGTGTGTGTGTGTGTGTGTTGCAAAGCTGTTTGTACCTGGGAAGCTTTAGAAAGTGGTGGTTAGAGCTGGTAAACATGGAGTTTGAACTTTCTTCCTAGCATGACAAAAGATGGAAGATCGCTGGGCTACAGCAAAGGCAGCAGGGAAATGCATGTGAGGACCAAACTCACATGCACACACTCACCTGTTAGAGTACAAAAGGTTGTAAGCTATATAGCTGGAGTCCAGGGACTACAACAGACTGACGACAAGCAGGAAATCCAGGCTGCTTTGAGCCCCTGGCAGCAATAGGATCCCTTTTCTTTTCAGTCCCCATTGTGCATCCTGAAGGACCGAGTCCATCCGTCTGTTTTCACTCACTCCTTGACCTGCACAAACAAATTCTTTTGGAAAAACAATATAGGTGGTAAAATGCGGCAAACAAAACATGTTTGTATTTTGCCAAAACACTGGATGTACTCTGATGTAATTTTTTTGGATGATTTGGTCCTATAAACTAAAGCTTGGCTGAAGAGCTGTACGCGGCATGTTGGTAAACAGCAGTCTCTCTGCTGGGGCACTGGTTGCTGTCGGGTCTGAATATTGTGGGAAGAAAGAAATGATTAAGAATGGCAGTCTTTGTATCTCTTTATCTCTTTATGACTGGGAAGGAAAATTGAAAGGGGTTGGGAAGCAGTTGAGCCATCTTGTTTGGTTGTAGAAGTTATTTTATATTCAGCATGGTTTGGATTAGAGATGTGTGTCCTGGTAGAGCGGAACAGTTCTATTTATTCTAAAGAATATATCACTCCAAGGCTGTCCTGGCCTGTTCCACCCTTGCTGCCATGCTGAATGGCTGGCCAGCCCCTGGCTGCTCCAAGGTGCTGTCACCATTGCCTTGCCATTTCATTCTTCGCATGAGTTGCTTGATGTTCTTTCCCATGCTCAGATGGTGGCAAAGTCATTTCGTTGCTCCCTTGGAGAGCCCTCTTGCAACTCTGCTTTCTGACAGTGCCTCCAGAAAGCCGGTCCCTAGGAAAGCAGATCCCAAGGTGAGGCCGTGCAGATCAGTGGTGCTTCCTCTTAGTCCCTTCCTTGCTGCCTGTATCCAGCTGTTGTGTCTTGGTTTTGGATTAGAGAGTGCTTTGTCTGTGTTCGTGTTTTAGCTGGTGCTGGGTAACACAGGGTTATACTTGGGTTGATGAAGAAAAGAGCCCTAGTTTTTCCAGAGGCTTTCAGGTAAGGGTGAAGTGAATCTACCAGCTAAAGGGCACAGAGTGTAGGTCACTGTCCTGGAGAGGAAGTCCCCTGTGTGCCCTTGCTGCCACTTTTGCTGCTACAGGTGCAACTCTGGGTACCCAGGTAGCGATTCTCAACTAACCTTGTCTTACAGAGTCAGGAGTAGCTACTGAAAAGGGTGTGACAGGCCAATGGGGATGTAACCTAGGAAGAAGTATAAGGGGTGGGTGAAGAGCAAAGCTTATAGAAGGGGGAATACTTCCTGCAAAATGAATGGAAGGATAATTATATCCCTAGCAATTGTTTGGAGGAGGAAGGAAAAGACTTTGTGAATTAGTGCAGGGGATTGTGAAGCTTGGGAAAGGAAATGGGGGAGGAAGGGCAGGATGATCTTTGTGTTTTTCATTAAGAATAGAGCAGCTGCTGTGCTGGCAATTGTCAAATTAATGTTTATAAGAGGTATTAATGTATATAAGGCAGGTTTTATCCGGTGGCATGGCAGAGATGAGGGCTTGGATGCAAACAAGCAGTGTGATGATGGAAGAGCTTGTGCTGAGGTGCCCTTGTCTTTACTGGGGACGTGCTGGGATGGAGCAGCAGCTTCTGTGCCTCTTTCCTCGATGCACCTGGACCTTCTGCCATACTTGCCCATACCCACAATGCAGATTTCCTAAGGCTGTTTAACACAGCAATTCTTCTTGTTTGAAAGCATTCATTTCCACATTTCAACCTGCTGTTTTGCAGGGCCTGTTTGAAGGAGGAGGTTGCTGTAGACTATCTGGCATCCAGGTCACAGTGACCCACTTCCTGCTTTCCCAGTGTTGTCCCCGAGAATCATATGATCCCACTTATGTACACATGGGTGCACACACAGTTACATTTGTGTCTGCTGATCTACACGTAACCTTAACATGTTCACTGTTGCACTGACGGTGCATGTGGGCACTGAGGTTGTGTGAGGAGCACCGTGGTGCTGCACTGTGGTTTAAAACTTGGCCCGTGTCTAACAGGAGCAGATATGATAGATGTAACATGTCTGTTTTGTTTAATCATTTCTTCCTCAGATGAAAGTGATCTCATGTTTTCAGAAAGTCACTATGAATTATGACAAAGAAATGGCCACCTTCCAAGTTATTTCCACAAGGCATCAAAAATATTTCTGGGTTTGAATACATTTTACTCTGTCATCTAGGGGAGTCTAAAAAACCCCTCAAAATGCCAATAGCTTATAACTAGATATCATAATGTTATTTGAGATTAACCCCTCACTCTCAAGCATACATAGAAACCCCGATAGGATTAGGGTTGGGTCTTGTTGAACTCCGCATGCCTCAAAGTTAGGTTTTTTCCCCCTTCTTCCTGGCACAGCAAAGTCTCTGCTTGCTAGCGAAATACTGATGGATTGAATATTTTTGCAATTTGATGAAGATAATGGACTGAGCCAGTGTTTTGCTGGTTGCATTCTTGAAAAGGGTGACTGCTGCTTGGTTCTGGAATGTAATGGAAAGAGCAATCCCTGCCTCAAAGAAGTCTTTAAAAGATTGTTGAGTTGACAGAGGGAGTGGATGTACAACTTGCAGGGAAGGATGCCAGCTTCATGGTTGGCAGTACCTTGATAATGAACTTTCTTTTAAGGCTGCCCACAGTTACTTAGTCATTACAAAACAGCTCATTTCTTCAGACCATCTTAATGGAAGTGGCTCCCAAGGAGAAATTCGAGTCCAGAGAAGCCAATGGCAATGAGTACTAACTCAGGGAGAGGTTTCAGTACCTGATGGTCTTTGCAGAGGGGAAAAGGAGCCTAAATAAGTGATCAGGCCAAAAGCAGTGATGGAAGGGAAGGTACAGAGAGACATAAGGGGAGGTAAGCGGGGAGAAGGAGAGTTTGTGCAGGACAGTGGACTAAATAGCTAAATAGCTGTTCAAATCTCTGAGCATCCCTCTGCACTCTTGGCATAGTCACATAGATCCAATAAATTTGTAAGGAGTTTTTCCTGATTAATATAGTTCTGCAGATTGGCGAGTGTCAGCTCGCAGCCCGTGTTCACGGCAGTGCTTTAACAAGTAGGGCAGCACTTTCCTAGCATAGTCCGTTCTGCTGCTGGCCCTGGCAGTGATTTAGCCCATGTCAGGCCAGCAGGTCACACGAGCACAGCCATATGGCAATTGCTGCTGTGACTGCAGCTTGTATGGACATACCTTAGCCAACTTTAATCTAGGCTGGGTACTGCTAGCGGCGTACCCACAGCGCTGTGGAGCTCCATGCAGGCTGCAGTCCATCTCAAAAAGCAAAGCATTTATTTCAGGAATTTATGCTGAACTCTGCGCTAACATAATGCGAGCCAGCTGATTTAAAGTAGCTCAGATCTAAATTCCTGTAAACATGCCCTTATCTTGCTTGTATCTCAGTCCTTTTGTCTCTAAGATAGCACCGTCATCCCTCACACAAGCATTTAGCACTGAGCAGAGGTTTGAAATACAGGTGATGGAAGATGGTGAGAATTAAAATACTGGACTCTGAAGTGCAATCAGTAGTATTTGGAGACCTCTCCCGTTGGGGCTCAGTTCCCCCTAATGCATGCTGCACGGCTGAACTTCTGCAGCAAGGAAGCATCTCCACCTCAGAGTTTCTGAAGGTTGGTGGAGGGCTCCAGCTTCCACCCAGAGCCGGTGCACTGGGTGCTCAGCTTTGCACCTCGACAGGGATTTTAGCTTTTGACTCTTCCACTATTAGGATTGCTGTTAAAATTGCTTCCTGCAGCCTGGAAACCTAAATGTTCCTGCCTTTGCTTGAAATGCGGAGGAGTTTCTTTGCCAAATATTTAATCACCCAAGTAGGTACCAGTGCCTGCTGCAGGGAGGTACTGGCTTGTGCGGGGAAAGCTGTCAGCTGGGAAAGAGTTAACCACAGGCGCAAGCCCGGGCTCTCCTCCTCCTCCCTCCTCTTTCCCTCCTTCCTCTGCTCCCTCCCTCCCTCTCTCTCTCTCTTTTAAGTCTTGACCACAGAGTGAGGGAGGCGGGGGTTGGGCACAGAGTTTGGCTCATGTGGCTGCAAAACTTTTTCCTGGTGCTGTGAGCGGNCTCTCCCGGGGACTGACTTCTTTCCTCTCTTTGTGTTTATCGAAACTCCTCCCCGTGGCGTCAGGTTTTCCTGAAGGAAGCTCTTGAGCAGAAGCTGGAGAAGGATCGGGAAGAGGAGTTGAGGAAAGCAGCTATAGTCATCCGAGCCCACGTCTTGGGCTACATGGCAAGGTCAGTGCTGGGGGCTGCCCCACCATCCCTGTGCGTGTGTGCCTGGGTTGCCCCGACCCCCTGCTTTGCTCTCTCGTCCCCTCGCATCCCTCCCTTCTTCCCCTCCTGCATTCTGAGGGAGAGCTGCGTTATCTGCCCTCCCTGCGGGCATCAGTTCTGCTGAAACAGTTCTGCGCCTTTGCCACCTCTTCTTCAGTTCCGTGCACACTTGCACCCTCCCTCAACGCTGCTCAGCGGGCTTCTGCAGGGACCTCCGTACCCACTGCTTGCCTCCGATGACACCTTTCCCTTGCCTTCAGGGCTCTCCTGGCTGGGCCCCACCTATGCTGTGGGTCCTCTCCTTTTCCTTATGCCTGTCAACTCCGCTTTCTGCTCCCCCTGCAAATCGCTTCTTCCTCACTTGCAGCTCTGCCTTTGCTCACCCTCTTTCCTCGCCCTGCCTGTTTGCCTCGTGATCTCCCTCTCCTTTTAATTAACTCTTCAGAATTGGTTTTTGGCCAGCTTTGCACCAGTAATCTCCTCTTGCCGCTCCCTTTTGCACCTGACCAGAGGAGGGTTGGGAGAACCAACTGCAGACAAACTGCCCCTCCTCTGCCCCTCGCAGCCATCCCAACAGCTGACTCCTTAATGGCTGTGGCATGCACACTTAATCCCAGTAAGATGCTCTTTCCTGGCTGGTCTCTGCTCCAGACACCTGTCAGTCAGGCGTGTGAGGAGGTGAAATCCCTGGCCAGCAGAGCTGTTTCAGCAGGCGCTCTTATTAGAGCTCCAGTTACACCAGGTAGCTCGTTTTGCATTGGGAAATGTGCGCAAGGGTTGTACCCTGCCTTGCCAATGTGGAGTATCAGCAAAATACACATTTGGTCTCAGGGGCTTTTATTCATTTATTTATTTCCCTCTAGGAAGACAAATGAGCTAGCTCTATTGTTTGTACATGAGATTGCAAGTTCTTTGTGTCAGGGCCTCTGCTCTGTTTTACTTTGTGTCTAGCGGTTGGAGAGAGGGGTAGGGATTAGCACAGGAAAATTGATTTTTCTGGGAAACATCACTGCAGGCAAACTGGATTACTGCTTTTCTGAGTTCCTGGGAAGGTAGCTGCTGCCCTGCAGGGCTGTGATGGAGACAGCGTTGCAGTAGTGTTCTTCTTTGCTGGAAATCTCACAGTCCTCCAGTCTCCACAGATCTGAATTCCTTGTCCCACATGTTGCTCTTCTGAGTCTCATCTTTAGGAACAAGCTGTGCTTCTGCAGCCAGAATGGAAATCCTTACAAGCAGCTGGAGGTAACTGGACTTTGCAGGGGATGAGAGCAGGGAGCGAGGAAAGAGCTAGGGAGGGAGACTGGAAAACTTTTCTGTGAAGAGTTTCCAGTTGCACTGCACCTGTATTGGAGAAGGTCCAGCAAGAAGGGGGTTCATCTGGGCAAGTAGTGAATGGTCTGTGAAGAGTTGGGCAGAGGTCAGGAGTTACCCATGTGTGCTACTTTAAGCTTTGATACCATTTCTGTCAGTTTTGCAAGAATGAATGTATTTAAATTCATTTGGTCTCATGCAAAGTAGGTTGGCAAAGAAGGGTACATATATCACAGGAAGGATTTTACTGGTTTCTCCCCCTTTGTGAACTTGTTCCGTGAGCCTGGAGAACCAGTCCTATGGGCGAGAACGTTTTTTGTTGCTCTTGTTGCCTGCAGCCCGCAATCTCTGACTGATCACTAAAATGTGAGACAAGAAAATCAAGCCCATTTCAAATGACCCCATTTTTCGTAGCTAATCTGTGGAGCTCTGAGCTGCAGGTAACAGCTTCACCAGCTAAAATACACATAACTGTTCCCAGGCTTGCAGGATCCATGTAAAAATTTGGCTGTGTCCCTGCATTCTGTAGGACCATATTGCCCAAGGGAAGAGACGGTAGGAAATTACTCCTTAGCCCTGTGTTCTCTAGTCCTTGGAGGCGTAACTGCTAACTACAGCTCATCGACATAATTAACTGAATTCCAAATGCAGCATTGGAGCTTTGTAGCCACCCCATATTCTCTTGTGATATATGGTTGGGATGTCTCCCAGCTCCTCGGCGTGGGGTGCAGGTTGACTTTCTTTGGCCAGTGCGAGAGGGTGAGTGGAAGGCTGAACAAGGGGAATGAAATTCGCCGCCCATGTGCAGCAATTCGGCTGAAGGGCGTCTGCAAGCTTGGCTGCGGTCATGAGGAATGAGGGGGCACTTCAGCCTGGCAGATTAGCAGGCAGAGCCTGCCCTGTAGCTGGGCAGGGCTTGGCACATGTTGCACTTGAGAGAGTTTCTGGCAGATGCATTTTGTAAAAGTCAGAGTGCCCTTTTTGATGCACTTATATCTGCCTTGGCAGAAGGTGCGTGTGCAGCTGTTCACACCCCATGTGCAGGGCGCAGGGAGGACAGCGGGAGCGGGGGTGAGGGAGCTGCAGCCCAGGAGCAATTCATGTAAAACCTCCCACTTCTTATCACCTCTTCCCTTTCCTCTTCTTTTCTCTGTGCTTCCTCCCTTTGACTTAATACTTATGGAAAAGAGCATGACCTCTGCACGTTACCACTATGAGCATCCCTCTCCTCATTTTCTCGACTAGGCTGACGTGTCTGATGTGCAGGGAGGTGGCAAGCTGTCAGCATGGGTCCCTGTTGCTATTTGAAGGGGGGTTGATTGCCAGGAAGGGGATTTTGAGGTGTGTCTTTTCCTCAGGGGTTGCAGAAGGTCTGTGGGAAGGATATGTGAGAATACTGTGCTATTTCCAGCGTGCTTTCTAGGACTGTAAGACCTCACAGGATTACTGTAGCCTGCTGGACCAGGATCCTGGGTAACAGCCCCATAGAATTTCCCTCTGCAAATTCTGGTTTGGAGTAAAGAAGGTTTTGATCTGAATAGTACCAATGTTTTTTTCCCTACAGCAAGATATTAAGGTGTCTAAATATATTCAATTACTTTAAAAAATGTCCACTTATTTCCAGCCCGAATAGACTTCAGCTTCAGGTCAACTAAATCTTGTTATGTCCCCTGTTGGATAAATAGAAATGCCACCCAAAACTGTGGGTACTTTGACTGGGGTCAAGTGTTTCCTTAGCCTTCTCTTTCTTAAGGTCATGGAGAAGACACTCTCTTTCTATAAGCCAGGATTTCTGCTTCCAATCCTGCTTCCTCAGAAATCACTTGAGCATCTAACATTGTTCTTGAAATGGAGGTGCTAACACTGAACAGAGGATAAAAGTAGCCATGCAGTCACCTTCTACACAGTATTTCCACTTGCAAATGTAAGATTCTGTTGGGAGTTTGCCTTCACCTGATGATCCCTGTGGCCCCTAAATCCTTTTTTGACATACTGTTTCCTAACATAGTCCCACGTCAGGTGTGTTCGGCCTTTGGTTCTTCAATAGAAGACCTTATGTTTGGCTCTTTTGAATTGTTTAATGTTTGCTTGAATCTAGCTTACAAATTGATCCAGATTACTGTGTAATAGTAACCCTTTTGTTATTTGCCCAGTTTGTCTATCATGTACAAACTTCTACCCGTCACTTTTTTTTTCAGGTCCTTGATAAAAAATATCCTATACTGCAGAGGCAAGAACTGACTTTTCTAGAACTTTACAGAAATACTGAAATGATTATTCTTTTCTTTTGGGGCTCTAGCATGTTTTTTGGTTTTAAAGTGCTGCAAAGTTGATTTTGACATCATTATTGTTTAAGCAAAATGTTGTCCAATGTAAGTCTATGTTTATGGGAGCCTGTTACAATGTTACATTCAGCAATCAGTATTGTAGTATCACTGTGTTTTCCCCCAAACAATACCAGATTACCACAACCAGATCTATTTTTGCCCCGTTTTTGTTTTTCCTGGAGTAATTTGCGTTTGGCCACTTAAAAGGCAGGGCAATATAGGACTTCGTTCTTATGTAAGGCCATTTGTATGTTTTTATTATAATAGAATCACAGAATGGTTTAGGTTGGAAGGGACCTTGAAGATCATCTAGTTCCAACCCCCCTGCCATGGCCAGGGACACCTCCCACTAGACCAGGTTGCTCAAAGCCCCATCCAGCCTGGTCTTAAACACCTCCAGGGATGGAGCTTCCACAACTTCTCCAGGCAACTTGTTCTAGTACCTCACCACCCTCAAAGTGAAAAATTTCTTCCTGATATCTAATCTAAATCTACCTTCTTCCAGTTTGAAGCCATCCCCCCTCATCCTATCAAATAAATCCTCACTGAATGATAAGCCAACTGCACAGTGAATGTGTGTGATGTGCAATGCAAGGAGGGTTTGGGCCAGTGGACCTTCTCTTTCTGTGTGCCAGATGTGTGTCCTTCATCCTCTGAGGGTCTTCACGAAAGCAGGTGCCCATGGAAGCAAACCAGTGGTAGATATAGGAGTGAGAACAGTGAGGAGACTATGATTTATGGGTAGTGGCAGTAGAGCAACAGAAATTGTGTTATTTCTGAGCAACATTTTTCCAAAGCCATTGTTCCGTGGATGTGTTAAGATTGCTCAATATACCAGGGCATGGGAAACACAAGGCATGTATTGCTTCATGGCGCATTAAGTGTCTGGTTCTGTTTTTAGGAAGAAGTACCAAAAGGTGCTAGCCAGTGTTGTTATAATCCAAAAGAACTACCGGGCATACTTCTGGAAGAAGAGCCTGCTGCGACTGAAGGCCTCTGCAGTGACCCTGCAGAAGCACTGGCGTGGCCGCCTGGCTCGCAGCCTCTACCAGCACCTGCTGCAGCAGGAACTCAGGCGGAAGCAGGAGGTGGAGGAGAGGAGGAGGCGAGAAGAGGAAGAACAGATCAGAAGAGAGGAAGAGGAAAGACAATGGCAAGAAGAGGAGGAGCGTAGGAGGAAACGGGAAGAGGAAGAGGTGAAGGAAAGGTACAAGATGGTATCTTGCATTCATCGTTCCCTAGCGCTAAAGCTGCCGAGGTGTAAAAGCAGGTCTGGGGCACTGACGTGATGGGGACACTGGAACAGTGTCCCAGTTCCAGGGGGCAGAGTTGGGGTGGGCTGTGGGCTACTCAGAATAGAAAAGCAGAGTGGAAAAGGAGTGTCCTGCTTCCTTTAGGAAACCTAATTCTGGTGTATTTTTACCTCTGCTTTTTAGTGTTTTTCTGCTTTGGAATATACATGAAAGGAGGCGGTTTCACTGACTGGGCAGAGATGCACAAGTTTCTCCTTGTCTTTGCAATGGGAAAGGAGGTTTTATGCAGTCTTCCAAAATCTGGAGGGCTTAGCAGTGTGAGAAGGCACCCGAGTTCATGGGTCTTGGTGTGACCAGTAAGCTGGGTCAGAGAGCAAGGTGGGCAGCGCACCTGTGCTCCTACTGCAGTTGTTACACTCATGAGAATACACGTGCTCTCCCTGTTCCTGCTGCTGCTTATCTCTCATCAGGGATATGGATGTGTCAAGAGATCAGGAGGGGAAAGGAAAAGCTAATGTGACAAAAAGAGGCAATCTGTGACCAGTGACAGTACACCTGTTGAGAATCCTGCACCTCATTCATCATTTACTGTTCACTCCATGGTTACCTACATCCTATCCAAACTGGGTGTCTCTATAATCTTTTGTTTTAAGAAGCATAAAACTTAAACTATGAGATTATTGTATGTTTGAACAAATAATCTTGTGACATTTTAAGGTTTTCATAGTGACAAGCATCAGAAAATTCCAAGGTTAGAAGCATGTCACAGGGAAAAGAAATTGCCTGTGGTTTCACTGGAGACTGTCGGGTGATGTATCTGCTGGGACAAGCATGGAGTCAGTGACACCAATGATGAACAGTTTGGTTTAGGAATTTGTTGAACAACACTGAAGGCTCTATTTTATCAATGTGTCAATTTTCAACAACAGCCTCATCAGCAACACGAAGCTGTACAAGTTCAGAGTGTCAGTAACTAGTTTGCAGAAATCAAATGCCACAGACGCTCTCTCAGGTCTGCAGTCCTCATTGTACTACGTAGAATTTGTCCCTACCTAGTTTTAGATAAAAGTACCTATTTAGCTTATTCGTTCTAGAGTGTTTCTGCCCCTGCCCTCTAGTTCCCAGCCCATGAAAGATATGTTGAACCCAGCATCACTGTAAAGAAGTGTCAGTGTTTCTAAGCATCAGGTGAACTGCTCATTTTGCTTTCATTTTCTGCTTGGTATCAAATGGTTTCATTCAGAGTGAGTAGCTAAAAAGGTACTGGCAGACCGAATTGGTTTAACCCTGAACTTCCATTTGACCTCAAAAATGAGGTGGAAGTCCACAGAAATTGCAAATCAGCTAATCTACTGAGAACAAGCAAAAAAAAAAAAAAAAAAAAAAA